>OZ024758.1:13200395-13242895 GCA_964016885.1 Eledone cirrhosa
TGCTTCAGCAACTCTGAGCGTGAAAAAATGTTTCCGAAAGTCATGGGAACTGTGCTGTTTTCTTACTTTGTGGGCATGTCCACGTGTGTTAGACACATGGAAATCGAAAAGGCACTCAGGGTTGTTGTTGGCAACATGGTTAACAATTTTGTGGGTGTTTACCAAGTCAGTTGCCAGGCGTCGGAGCTTCAATGAATCCATGCCCAGGGAAGCAAGGCGCTCAGAGTATGGTAGATGCCTGATGGAGGGTATTCGCTTGGTTGCACGTCTCTGAACAGTTTCCAGGCGGTCAATGTCCTGAGCAAGATAGGGGTTCCAGACTGGTGATGCAAATTCTAAGTGTGGTCGCACCATAGCTGTATACAGCCTTAAATAGATATCTGGAGAGCGGCTGACAAAGGTCTTGCTGAGTGATGCTAAGACACCCTCGGCCCTCTTGACAATTTTAGAGACGTGCCTCGTCCAACGCAAATCGCTGCTGACCGTAATGCCCAGGTCACGTTCACAGGAAGACTTCTTGATATTAGTGCTGTGAAGGGAGTATGTGGACGCTGGGTTTTTACTCCCAAAATGCATGGTGGTGCACTTGTCCACAGCTAGCTTGAGTTGCCAGTCTGAGATCCACTGTTGCATTGTGTCCAGGTCAGACTGCAAGCAAGATCTATAGTGTTCAGGATCTGTCCTTTTTATCTCAAGGTACAGCTTGATGTCGTCTGCATACTTTAGTACTGTGGCATTCCTTAAGTTGGCATCTATGTCATTAATATATGCCACAAACAAAAGGGGGCCAAGAACAGATGATACACACAATAACATTACAAATCGTTTGCAATTCTTTCAGAATGAAAATATAAACAGAGCATATAAATAAATTTACAGTAGAATAGTATAACAAATATATTTTAAATATATACAGAAATAACATTACAAATGCTTAGATAACATTATAAATAGCTCGCGATTCATTCAGAAAGATATATTCTTTTAATGTTACAATATTCATTCAGAAAGATATATTTTAATGTTACAATATTCATTCAGAAAGATATATTCTTTTAATGTTACAATATTAAAGAAAATGTAAAGAAAGGGGTGAACAACTAAATTTACAGTAGAATAGTATAACAAATATGTTTTAAATATATACATAAATAACATTACAAATGCTTAGATAACATTATAAATAGCTCGCGATTCATTCAGAAAGATATATTCTTTTAATGTTACAATATTAAAGAAAATGTAAAGAAAGGGGTGAACAACTGAGCCAACACCAGCGAGGGGTACTGGGCAACCTCTCTAATTATTTTTGAGGCAAGCCAGCACACTCGCAGCGTTGCCTCGAGTGATGGCGAGGCTGATGCGCTGAAACAGCCAAGCGCCCTCACGAGATTCGCCAGTTACCTCTATTAGGCGAGCCGCCAGTGAAGAGAGGAACCTGGTAGTCAGCGGCCCGACTCCCTCAAACGTCTCGAAAACCACAGGCTGAAAAATGTAGCTGGCCGACAGATCAGAGTATTTGAGGGTCTTACTCCGCTCGGCTGCGGAAGCTGTGGCTCTCGTCCTAACCGCAGCATCCAGGATGTGGGAAAGAGCAAAAGAGTCACTAACAGTGACGTCCCAGACACATATAAATACAGACAAACATTTGGCAGTATCGGTAGAGGGTCGGACGCCATGCTTTGCAGCACAGAGTTACGGCTCTTGCCATTCTGAGTTCAAATCCCGCCGAGGTTAACTTTGCCTTTCATTCTTACGGGGTCGATAAAATAAAGTACCAGTAATGTACTTGTGCCAAAAGTAGAAACATATATATATATACACACACATATATATATACACACACACACAAATATACATACATACATACGTGTGTCTGTGTCTCATGTTTGTAACACATACATTGATACTTTACCTATATACATATATTATAAACTCGAGGTTAACTTTGCCTTTCATCCTTACGGGGTCGATAAAATAAAGTACCAGTAATGCACTGGGTGATTGCTGGCCTTGTGCCAAAAGTATATAACAATTATAAAATAAAGAACTTTTATACACACACATAATATCTGTGTGTGTGTGTCTGACGTAAAAGTCATTTTATATTGAGAGTTCAAATCCCAGTTTGTTATCAATAAAAGACATCTCCACAGTGGGATTGCACCATAAAACATGCTGTTACGAAGTCATCTTCTTATCTTTTTGATACCAAACCACCTAAAATTGCCCCCCTTGCTTTTACGATACAATACAGTTTGTTAATTTTATGTGAGAACCTTTGTTAAGTTATGCCCCCCCCCTCCCCCATTCCAACCAGCATAATAATTGTTTCTACTTTTAGCACAAGGACAGCAAATATCTCCAGTGCATTAACTGGTACTCTGCAATTCCGTAAGGATGAAAGGCAAAGTTTGAACTGAGAACGTAAAGGGACGTAACTCTATGTTGCAAAGCATGGCGTCCGACTCTCTACCGATACTGCCAATCCACCAGCATAATAATTGTTTCTACTTTTAGCACAAGGCCAGTAATTACTCCAGTACATTTACTGGCACTTTATTTTATCAACCCCGGTAAGCATGAAAGACAAAGTTAACCTCGACGACATTTGAACTCAGACCGTAAAGGGCCGTAACTCTATGCTGCAAAGCATGGCGTCCGACTCTCTACCGATACTGCCAATCCACCAGCATAATAGTTTCATATTTAGGTACAAAGCCAACAATTTTTGGGTAGGGGAAAAATCGATCCCAGTGAGTTACTAGTACTTATTTTATCAGCATAACAATGAGGAAGTTATTTTACCAAATCCCTCAAAAACCTTCATGATTTCGAAATAATTAGGGGCTATTAAAACAAACGGAAACCGAGACCTTGTCTGATTTATATAAAATATTAACAGTGCAAGGGAAGTAACTCGGAAATATTCAATATCTGTTCTTACCATAAAATTGTTACAGGTGAAGAATAGGTAGAATTGTTTGAATGTCTGATAGAATACTTTGAGGTATTTATTTCAGACTCTCTGCCCTTTCAGTTAAAATCTTTCCGAGATCAACTGTATCTTTCATCCATTTTAGATCCATAAAAAAAAGTACCAGCCAAATACTGGGGTCGATTCTTCCTCTATATCTCCTCACTGCCATTATCTCTCACTCTCCTTTCATCCATTCAAGTCGATGAATAAAAAAACAATTACCAGAATGTTTATTGTATTCATCCATCTTCTAATATCCCTCACTCTCTATATATATCATTCCCTGGAAGATATCTGCTGTATTCAAACCAAGAGAGGATACGGGTTCCGTCAGGCTTTTAAGATGACCTAGAAACGTCGTATGTCATCATGGCGTTAATAAGACTTCTTCGGGAATTATGGAACTATACCCAGTTCTCGCGAGATTTTCTCGAGAACCAATATGGCGACGTTAAAGATGGGATAATATCTGTTACTATCGCAATCTACAGTGACGTCCATTTTATTCAATCTTTTCTCAATAATTGTAATCTGCCTCCGTCGGGGTTGCTAAATCGTTGACGTTTGAAATATTTTGGATCGATAACAATAAAGATTCATTTGTTTGTGGGTTTTTTCATGATACTCAAAATAAAAAGTTATTTTATTGAATACTTTCGATAATTGTTTCTACTTTTGGCACAAGGCCAGCAATTACTCAGTACATTACTGGTACTTTATTTTATCGACCTCGTAAGGATGAAAGGCAAAGTTAACTTCGGCGGGGTTTGAACGCAGATCGTAAAGGGACGTAACTATGGTAGAAAGTTTTCCATAATGTCATATTTTTCTATTATACTGGAACATAATGTCATGTCTATAACTAAAAATTGGTAATTATTATATAACAGACCTGTCAACTCTTTCAGAAGATCCCGTAATAGTGTGAAAGCAGCGATTCTTTGCTTAAACTTTAATATGTACTAATAAAAATAAAAAAATAAAAAAAATAAATATATATATATCGCATATATGTTATAGAATGCCGTTAGCTTCTTGCTAAAACAATCTCTATACCTCTCATTTATATATATATATATGTAGATAAATCTACCAAGAGTTTACGGTAGTGTCCAATCCGTATGAAGAACTCAATGTATTCCGGATATCATGGAAAGAAGAAATGTAATGAAAAATCACTTTCGGTGAAAGATAAACGGTATACAGAGTCAAGATAAAATATTAAACAAATAATGAATAATGAATAATTATTTCTGAAGACGGCGTATATATGTGTTGGTATGTATATTTAATCTTGATAGTTTGTATAATTTTGTATAATTTTGTACATAGATCTGTTGAATATGCATGCCAACTCTAACACATATATATCCTAGAAACGATCGTTAAATAATGAACTTTTTTTGTTTAATATAAGGATATATATATATATATATATATATATATATATATATATATATATATATATTGGTAAACTCTTTCAGAAGATCCCGTAATAGTGTGAAAGCAGCGATTCTTTGCTTAAACTTTAATATGTACTAATAAAAATAAAAAAATAAAAAAAACAAATATATATATATATATATATATATATATATATTGGTAAACGGAATAGAAAATGCTGACAAATTGTTCACAAACATATATATATATATATATACAAGGGTAGGTCGACTATGACGGACTGATGCTAGAGCTGTGAAATCTTGCATGAATTAATTTCAACTACATTGTTTTTTTCCAGGGACTATGTTGAAAAATATATATATATATATATATATATTGGTAAACGGAATAGAAAATGCTGACAAATTGTTCACAAATATATATATATATATACAAGGGTAGGTTGACTATGACGGACTGATGCCAGAGCTGTGAAATCTTGCATGAATTAATTTCAACTACATTGTTTTTTTCCAGGGACTATGTTTAAAAATAAACCTCATCTGGTCATTCCATGAACGTATCTTGGTCAGCCTATGAACCTTTCAGCCGACCCTCGTATATCGATCGTTCTACATAATAAAATAAATACTACCTGATTGATCTGTATATGTAAATTCCAAACGATTGCTCCATAGCCGAAGATGACAATGCGGTATTTATTTTCTTTACTATCTTAAAACGCGTTCGTGTTAGGTTAACGGTTTTTCTAGAAAAGAAATAAAGTGATGTCTATTCTTGTTTCAATATTTCCTTTTTTTGTAAAGTATTTTTATTATTAATAAATCATTTGGAATTTACATATACAGATCAATCAGGTAGTATTTATTTTATTATGTAGAACGATCGATATACGAGAGTCGGCTGAAAGGTTCATAGGCTGACCAAGATACGTTCATGGAATGACCAGATGAGGTTTATTTTTAAACATAGTCCCTGGAAAAAAACAATGTAGTTGAAATTAATTCATGCAAGATTCCACAGCTCTAGCATCAGTCCGTCATAGTCAACCTACCCTTGTATATATATATATATATTTGTGAACAATTTGTCAGCATTTTCTATTCCGTTTACCAATATATAATAACTTGTGTGTTACACCTCTATTCTTTTAACTATATATATATATATATATATATATATATATATATATATAGAAAGAGAGAAAGAGAGAGGGGGAAAGAAGAAGAAGAAAACACTGAAATTTCGGTTACATGTATTTATGTTTTTATTGAATATCGATCTGTTATGTATGTTTCATAAATGATTGGCTCAAGGTAACCCATGGAAGTTATGGACCTGATTCCAGCATTGATCTGCTCTTCAGACTGGTGATTCAGCCAAAAATAAATATTGGTACCACCACCATTAATTCACTGAATCACCTACACTATATATATATATATATACCACCACCATTAATTCACTGAATCACCTACACTATATATATATATATATATATATATATATATATATAGTGTAGGTGATTCAGTGAATTAATGGTGGTGGTACCAATATATATGTATATATATATATATATATGTTTATATATATATATATATATATATATATATATATATATATATATGCTATTTCATTATCTTGTGACTTATCATTTACCAGATACTGTAGTAAATTTAATAGTTAATAATTGTGTATATAACTGTGTATACAATTGTGTATATAAAGTTGTAATAAAATACATAGAGATGAGGTAATAGATTAATATAGAATTTCTCATAAATTAGTTTAAATGAGTTTAAATTATTGGCAGGCATTAGCGTATTGTTCAGATTTCAAAAATCTAACGTAAGGGTCTCGTTGCATGAAATCATAGATTTCCTTTTGAGCATCATCAAAGACATTTCTATGGGGGTCAGCTTCAACAGCTTTTACTGTCCTGTCTCTGTTGGGGGCTTTCAGATTTACCTGAAAATATAAGAATGGGGAGTAACAAAAAATAAAAAGACAAAACCAAATAATATCTCACATAACATTTACATTACTCTATATATACTATTGTATTTTCACAGTAAAGGCTTTACCTCACATAATATCTCACATAACATTTACATTACTATATATATACTATTGTATTTTCACAGTAAAGACTTTACCTCACATAATATCTCACATAACATTTACATTACTCTATATATACTATTGTATTTTCATAGTAAAGGCTTTACCTCACATACTTATCTCACATAACATTTACATTACTCTATATTTACTACTGTATTTTCATGGTAAAGGCTTTACCTCACATAATATCTCACATAATATTGAATCTATAAGATTTCAATGTTATTTATTTTGAGAACAACACCTTAACCTCAGTATGAGTGACCAGTTTGAACAGAAAGAGGTGAGGGAATTCTGGCTGGAAATGGCCGGTTTGAACAGAGAGAGTTGAAACAATTCTGGCCGAATATGGCCAGTTTGAACAAAAAGAGGTGAGAAAATTCTGGCTGGATTTGGCTGATTTGAACAGAGAGAGTTGAGAGAATTCTGGCTGGATATGGCCAGTTTGAACAGAAAGAGGTGAGAAAATTCTGGCTGGATTTGGCTGATTTGAACAGAGAGAGTTGAGAGAATTCTGGCTGGATATGGCCGGTTTAAACAGAAAGAGGTGAGAAAATTCTGGCTGGATTTGGCTGATTTGAACAGAGAGAGTTGAGAGAATTCTGGCTGGATATGGCTGGTTTAAACAGAAAGAGGTGAGAAAATTCTGGCTGATTTGAACAGAGAGAGTTGAGAGAATTCTGGCTGGATATGGCCGGTTTAAACAGAAAGAGGTGAGAAAATTCTGGCTGGATTTGGCTGATTTGAACAGAGAGAGTTGAGAGAATTCTGGCTGGATATGGCCGGTTTAAACAGAAAGAGGTGAGAAAATTCTGGCTGGATTTGGCTGATTTGAACAGAGAGAGTTGAGAGAATTCTGGCTGGATATGGCCGGTTTAAACAGAAAGAGGTGAGAAAATTCTGGCTGGATTTGGCTGATTTGAACAGAGAGAGTTGAGAAAATTCTGGCTGGATTTGGCTGATTTGAACAGAGAGAGGTGAGAAAATTCTGACTGGATATGGCCGGTTTAAATGCTAAAGGGCTAAGAATTGATCTGAGATTCACAGAAAACTAAAAGTATACTTACAGCACGGGTGGCCTTTTTAGAAACATAAGTTTTCATGATGATATTGGCTTGCTTTGGAAGTTCATCATCATCTAGGTTGTCTCGGTAGTTCTCTATAGCAAGCCAAAAGTCCAGATTCTCGTCACAGAATTGGCTTTTCAGATATTGCTTAAACAGTTTCACACCATCTTCATACAAAAGAAAATAAGTTTATATATATATATACATGGAGGCACATGGCTTAGTGGTTAGAGCATTGGCCTTGCAATCGAAAGGTTATGAGTTCAATTCTCAGACCGGGTGATGTGTTGTTTCCTTGAGAAAGACACTTTATTTCACATTGCTCCAGTTTACTCAGCTGTAGAAATGAGATGATATGGACTGGGGTCCCTATCATTCCACTGTAAAGTGGTCGTGGGGGTGCCACGGCAAAAAAGTCACCCAGCACTCACTGTAAATGAGGTTGGTGTTAGGAAGGGCATCCAGCTGTAGAAATCAAGCCAGAATCAGTTCCCGTCCCACCCTTGCAAACAGGGAAAAGCGGACGTAAAATGAAATGATGATGATGATGATACATATACAGTCAGTAGGCACCTCTTAACTCAATGTACACCAGACCGCCACACCCTACCCCATCCTCCCTCTCCCTCTTCCGTTCCGTCCACTGTGTAGATGACACAACAGTCCACACTGTAAGGTGGCCATGTAGGAGACTTGGGGGAAAAGGCTCCCAGTCCATACTATAAATGTGGTTGGTGTTAGGAAGGCCATCCAAATGTAAAAAACCTGACAGAGATGCTTCTGTGCGAGTGAGACATGGTCTCCCGACCATTCCCGCATCAGATGGAACAAAATCGTCTAACCCATGCTAGTGTGGAAGATGGACGTTAAACGATGATGAAGATGATGACATATATATATATGCAACCATGGAAAAACGGATGTAAAAACAATGATTATGAAGACGATCATGATGATGATAAATGTATATACATACACATACATACATACATACATATATATATATATATATGTGTGTATATATATATATATATATATATATATATATATATACACTCATATATATATATTGGGTGTATATATAGTGTAAAGAGTAAAGATAGCCTTTGGTCAGGAACGACCATGGGATATACACCTCTTCAAGGCACAAGTCCGGACAAAGTTGATATGTATATATATATATATCATCCTTAATCAAAGACATTCTAGCTGTGACCAATATGTCCTTCTTTTTTCAAGACAGTAGTATGCGATTATAGAGAGATTTGACTGCCATTACTGGCAGTTTGAGTAAACATATACAGACTCTCCTCTAGGTTTGATAACAATGCTCTAAACATTAAGCCATATCTGTTATATAAACAACACAAATCTAAAAGAAAATAATAATAATAAATAATTGTTTCTACTTTTGGCACAAGGCCAGCAATTACCCAGTGCATTACTGGTACTTTATTTTATAATAATAATAAATAATATAAAATATATTGGCATCTACCATCATTTCTGATGAGAAATTCAAACGATTGACCCCACGCCTTTGGATTGCTCATCTTGGAATTATTTTAGGCAGCAAAGAATAATCTGGAAAAGAAATGTGAAATAGAAAATATTAAGGAATAAAGAATCTGTTCGGTGTAAAAGAAATTTGAAGACATTCTCACAAATAGAATCATTGAGGGAGGCTTTAAATTGAAGAGATAGCAAAATACATTTCTTAGTATCCTCATGATTAACCTCCCTTTACATACTAAGCTACCCATTCACACAAACACATACAAATACACCACCAAGCTGACTATAACAAATTCTCCCTAGATATATCCTTTAGCTTAAAATATGTAGCTGTTTTATTCTTCTCTTGGACTTTACAATAGTAAAGTCGTAG
Organism: Eledone cirrhosa; assembly: GCA_964016885.1. NCBI lineage: Eukaryota > Metazoa > Mollusca > Cephalopoda > Octopoda > Eledonidae > Eledone > Eledone cirrhosa. The sequence continues at coordinate 13,209,862 of OZ024758.1, forward strand.
GTTCGATTCCTGGACTGGGTTGTGTGTTGTGTTCTTGAGCAAAACACTTCATTTCATGTTGCTCCAGTATACTCAGTCGAAAATGAGTAGCAGCAATAGTTCTCTTTCTCATTGAAATACTGAAAATTGAATGAGCTGAGTTCACTCAATGAAACACGGATCCTTGTGTTTCTCCATGTTATGTCTTCATCGGATCTAGCTGTTGAAACTGCCGCAGCTCAGCCGTCGGGGTCCCGTATTTTTCCTATTACCCACTCTACTACCCCAAGTATCGAGTACTCTGGTGAATAATGGTCTAACTGGTTTTTACCACCTCCATTCTGAAGGACAGATGAAGGGCAGAGACCGCTGGAGAGAACTCATCCATGGATCTCGGGAATTTTACCCACCCTAGATAGATAGATAGATAGATAGACATATAAACACATATCATTATCATCATCACCAGTAATGTACTGGGTAATTGCTGGCCTTGTGCCAAAAGTAGAAACAATTATCATCATCACCATTTAGAGTCCATTTTTCCATGTTTGCATGGGTTAAATGGGTCGTCCACGTCGGGAGACAAGTCTGGCCAGGATTAGCCATGCTGTACCTTGCTCCAAAGAGGACTGTAAATTTGGCCAAGGATTTTACAGCTAGATGCCCTTCCTAACACCAACCACATTTATAGTATATATATATATATATATATATAGGAACCAGTAAGATTTTTAGTCCAGAATTAGCCGTCGAAACGGCTTGAGCTCAGCTGTCGGGGTCTTACTGGTTCCTATTACCCACTCTACTACCTCAAGTATTGAGTACTTTGGTGCGTTATGGTCCACCTGGTTCCTTACCACATTTCCTTCGTTATATATATATATATATATATATATATATATATAAATCCCTGTGTATGCCATTAACACTGGTATTTATAGAATTCTGTATTAACTGATAGATTAATTAAATAGTCTAAAATTAATTGCCACCTCAACAGAATCTAAATGTTAAGCATTTCTGTTAATAATTTTTTTTTTTCTACTTTTGGCACAAGGCCAGCAATTACACAGTGTATTACTGGTACTTTATTTTATCGACCCCCGTAAGGATGAAAGGCAAAGTTAACCTTTGCGGGATTTGAACTCAGAATGGCAAGGGCCGTAACTCTATGCGTCAAAGCATGGCGTCCGGCCCTCTACCGATTCTGCCAATCCTGTTAATAATGAAGATGAATGTACTTTTTAAATCCCTCTCAGTTTGTTGAGATAATCGGGTAAATATGCCCACATTATCGCCATGACAGATGAAGTTGGTGCAGTTAGCTTAGTAGTAGTAGCAGTAGTAATAGTGGTGGTGGTGGTGGTAGTAGTGGTAGTAGTAGTAGTAGTACTAGTAGTAGTAGTAGTAGTGGTGGTGGTAGTGGTAGTGGTGGTGGTGGTGGTCATCGTCGTCGTCGACATAGTACTAGTAGTAGCAGTAGTAATAGTGGTGGTGGTGGTGGTAGTAGTAGTAGTAGTAGTACTAGTAGTAGTAGTAGTAGTAGTAGTGGTGGTGGTAGTGGTAGTGGTAGTAGTAGTACTAGTAGTAGTAGTAGTAGTAGTAGTGGTGGTGGTAGTGGTAGTGGTAGTAGTAGTAGTAGTACTAGTAGTAGTAGTAGTAGTGGTGGTGGTGGTCATCGTCGTCGTCGACATAGTACTAGTAGTAGCAGTAGTAATAGTGGTGGTGGTGGTGGTAGTAGTGGTAGTAGTAGTAGTAGTAGTACTAGTAGTAGTAGTAGTAGTGGTGGTGGTGGTCATCGTTGTCGTCGACATAGTACTAGTAGTAGCAGTAGTAATAGTGGTGGTGGTGGTGGTAGTAGTGGTAGTAGTAGTAGTAGTACTAGTAGTAGTGGTGGTGGTAGTGGTAGTGGTGGTGGTGGTCATCGTCGTCGTCGACATAGTACTAGTAGTAGCAGTAGTAATAGTGGTGGTGGTGGTGGTAGTAGTGGTAGTAGTAGTAGTAGTAGTACTAGTAGTAGTAGTAGTAGTGGTGGTAGTGGTGGTGGTGGTCATCGTCGTCGTCGACATAGTACTAGTAGTAGCAGTAGTAATAGTGGTGGTGGTGGTGGTAGTAGTGGTAGTAGTAGTAGTAGTACTACTAGTAGTAGTAGTAGTAGTGGTGGTAGTGGTGGTGGTGGTGGTCATCGTCGTCGTCGACATAGTAGTAGTAGCAGTAGTAATAGTGGTGGTGGTGGTGGTAGTAGTGGTAGTAGTAGTAGTAGTAGTAGTGGTAGTGGTAGTAGTAGTGGTGGTGCTGGTGGTGGTCATCGTCGTCGACATAGTAGTAGTAGCAGCAGCAGCTCCAACAGAACCAGCAGCATTAACACCAGCACCAACACCACAAACACCACCATCATCATCATTACCACCACATGACCGAGACACTCACACACACATATTTATCTAAAAACCTTCCAGCATAATTTTATGTAAGAACCTTTGTTAAGTTATATTCCAAACACCAACTTAATAACAAACAGTTAGTTATATTACTAAATTCCTCCAAATACTTATTTTGAAAATTATTTGAAAACCCTAAACAATGTCTTTTATTAGAAATATGATAACTAAAGGGTTAAGGCCCGACAATTTTAGAATAAAATAGATTTAAAACACCCAGAATCTGAATGATAGAATTTCCTAACATCTGAAATGACTCACATCATGAGCCTATAAGGGAGCCTCTGTGTGGTCTCTCAAGCCGCTAGAAATAACTACCAGATTTATCTCATATCACACCTTACTGTTTTAAAATAGGACACTTTAAATAATCTGGTATTAATTTCTCTGTATATAAGAAAAGTGGAGGTAAATGGCTTAGTGGTAAATGTGTTAGACTTCACAATCATAATGTCGTGGGTTTGATTCCTGGACTGGGTTGTGAGTTATGTTCTTGAGCAAAACCACTTCAATTCTTGGGCTGGGTTGCGCGTTGAGCAAAACAATTCATTTCATGTTGCTCCAGTATACTCAGATGAAAATGAGTACCAGCAATATCTGGAGGTTTAACCCTGTGATGGACTGGTGTCCTGTTCAGTGAGAGGTGGAGGCTTGTACTCTCAGTCACTTCACTCCAAGGAAACTGGGGTGAGCACTGATGTGCCCCCAGGCTCCAACAGGACCTGCTAGAAGGAGTGCTTGAGGACTCTGCTCCACTCCTCTCACGAAACCTCCCAAGGCCAGAAATTGGGGAGGAGGAGGGGGAAAATCGATTAAATCAACCCCAGTGCATTACTGGTACTTTATTTTATCAAACCCGTATGGATGAAAATGATAATAATAATGATAATTTCATTTATTGGCCACAAGGGCCGACATGTAAGGGACAGTACAAAGATAGAACAATAACAACAGCAACAACTGCAACAACAACAACAACCACAACAGTATCAGCTTGTAGTGCACCTGAGCACTGTACACAATAATTTCATTATTATTATTATATATGATAATAATTTATTGCTGTCTACCAATTTTCTGAAGAAGAAATAATTTTTTCTACTTTTGGCACAAGGCCAGCAAATATCCAGTTCATTACTGGTACTTTATTTTATCGACCCGGTAAGGATGAAAGGCAAAGTTAACGTCGACGGGTTCTGAAGAAGAAATAATGTTTTTAAAAAATAAATAAAGTCAACTTACGAAAGATTGAATTGTTTAAGAAGAATATTTTGTTGAGTTCCTCTGACAAGAACAGTCTGTTGTGGTATGGACAATATGAATGACTACTGCCAACAATACTGCATCCAATTTGTGCCTCGAGGTATGTTTTATACAATATAAATCACCACAGATTAGAGTCATAGGTAATCCACTCTAAATGGATTAAGAACAAAATGAAGCAAAACAATTTAATTCCTCTTAGATTAGGGTGAGGAAGAAGAAAAGTCAGATATTTTCGTTCTTTTTTCTTCTCTTTTTTTCTGCAGTTGAATATATTTTATTTATTGGCAGTTGGAGCTTAGAAGGTAAAATAGTGGACACTGTATTAGGTTTTGTTGTTTTATTTTACATAAAATACATGACAGTAATAAACCACATAAGTATCTGCTGCATAAAGAGTAAATTGTTAAGTGTAGACTTGCAAACTTAATAAAGCTGAAAATAATTTTTACCAAATTGAAATTAACCCTTTAACATTTATATTACTCTATATATACTATTGTATTTTTGTGGTGAAAGCTCTATCTTACATAATTATCTCACTTAATATTGAATCTACGAGTTTGTTATGTTATTTATTTTGAGAAGAATACTTTAACATCAGTATGAGAAGCCAGTTACAGCTGTTTTGAACAAAAAGAGGTGAGAGAATTCTGGCCAGATATGGCTGGTTTAGATGCTAAAGAATTAACCCTTTAACATTTACATTTCTCTATATTTACTATTATATTTTTATGATAAAGGCTTTACCTCACATAATTATCTCACATAATATTGACACTATGAGATTTTGATGTTATTTATTTTGAGAACAATACCTTAACATCAGTATGAGTGGCTGGTTTGAACAGAAAGAGGTGAGAGAATTCTGGCCGGATATGGCTGGTTTAAATGCTAAAGGGTTAAACATGTAATAAGGATAATCATCAGCGTTAATGACAATTTTTCATTAAAAACCTTCTATATACTTGTTTACCAGTAAATTGAATTGCCATCTGTCATATACTATCCCCTCTCTTCTTCCTTTCTTACATCATCATTTTACGTCCGCTTTTCCCTGCTTGCAAGGGTGGGACGGGAACTGATTCTGGCTTGATTTCTACAGCTGGATGCCCTTCCTAACACCAACCTCATTTACAGTGAGTTACAACTAATATAAATACTTCAATTTTTCTGATTTTTTCCAATTTATCCAATATCTCTGAAGAAGTGACAACTGATTATACATTTGCTATCGAATACTTGCTAACATTATATGATTACGCAAGCAGTGATACATAGGTATTCCGTCTGTTACAGAAACATATGTCAATACCTAATAAATTCCTTTATAAAAGCACTTTCATTTTATATTCATCTTTTCTATATATATATATATATATATCGTTATTTAAACTATGAATTGGTGGATTGGCAGTATCGGTAGAGGGTCGGACGCCATGCTTTCCAGCATAGTTACGTCCTTTTACGATCTGAGTTCAAATCCCGCCGAGGTTGACTTTGCCTTTCATCCTTACGGGGTCGATAAAATAAAGTACCAGTAATGCACTGGGTAATTGCTGGCCTTGTGCCTAAAGTAGAAACAGTTATTTAAACTATGAAGGTCACATCTACACTCTCTCATCCTCTTTATAGTCTCAAATATTTCAAACAGATCTCACAATCTCATCATCTATGATGTTATCAAATCTGCTTAATCTATCTTCATACTTCACAGCACATAATTCAATTGTATTGATTTGATTTAATTAATGGTTTCTTTATTGATTTAATTAATGAAAGTAATTTATAGTAATTTGTAGAAAGTGATTAACAAAAAAATCGCCTTTGTTAATAATGGTTTTTATTTTTGACACAAGGCCAGCAATTATCCCAGTACATTACTGGTACTTTATTTTATCGACCTCGTAAAGATGAAAGGCAAAATTAACCTCGGCGGGATTTGAATCCAGAACACGATTTGAACGCGTAAAGTGCGTAACTCTGTGCTGCAAAGCAGGCGTCCGACCCTCTACCGATACTGCCAATGATGATGATGATTGTTAATAATGGTTTCTGATTTAGGTGGCTGGGAGGGGGGGGGGGGGAGTCGATTACATTTTATTGACCTTGTAAGGATAAAAGGTAAAGCTCACCCCGGCTGGATTTGGTACTGGTTTCTGATTTAGGCACAAGGCCGGCAATTTAGTGGGGTGGGGCGGAGAAAGTCGATTAAATCGACTCCAGAGCATTATTGGTACTGTGTTTGAAAGACATAGATATCAATATCACCACATTACCATAGTAACAAACTAACTACACAGCAAGAAACGCTTTCCCGTCGATACTTCCAGGCAGCTTGTCGCCTACCGTTGTTGCCGGCTTTCCTCATCGTTCGTTACTCAAGACACCGTTCGTGAACTGAAACATTTTAAGGGTCTGAACAAATTTATTCGTGACCCGGTTTATTCGTGAACCAAGGCTCGACTATATATAAATTTTCAGTTGAACACGCCAAATAGAGTTATGTCCCTTACTTGTTCGTTACACAAACAGCGCGGCTTTCAAAACGCTTTTAAAACGATATTTTTATGAAACGAATTTCTACCTTATATATATACACACACACACACATGTAAGTATAATTATATATATTTATATATCTATGTCTATAATAATTACATTGATACTATTATATCTCAGTGTTATTCTATAAAACAAATTTCTACGTTGTCTACCTATCTCTATATACACACGCGCACCTCTATAAATATACACACACATGTAAGTATAAATATATATTACACAGGCTCAGAAATATCCCTTTCTTTAATTGTAAAAGACTGTTTGAGTTTATAACTCTATATATAATATATATATATATAGAGGTTATATTTAATTTGTTGGGATACAACAAGCTAAAATATTTTTATAACGCACTCAACAAATTATTGGAGTATATAATATATTAACAAATGGAAACTATATTTATAAAACCATATTTATTCTATTATACATATTTATAAAACTAATCTGTATTATATTTTATCTGCCTTGGTGGCCCTTGAAATATGTATAATAGAATAAATATGGTTTTATAAATATAGTTTTCATTTGTTAATATATTGTATATATATATATATATATATATATAGGAACGATCGACTTTCGTCAAATCGGACCGAGGGAACAATGTTTCCGTTGGTCTTTCCAATTGCTAATACTATCTATCGGTCGCAACTCCAGGTAGAAGGAGCAACGTGAAATAAAGTGTCTTGCTCAAGGACATAACGCATCGCCTGGTCCAGGAATCGAACTCACAACCTTACGATTGCGAATCCAAATGTATGTATGTATGTATGTAAAAGGTAAACAGAAATAACAACACAATCGGTACAGTGTATACACACTTCAACGACAAAACAAAACGGGCATTAAATTAAATTCTGTTTTATATGCATTATTTAAATTATTCCTTTCATCCTTACGGGGTCGTTAAAATAAAGTACCACCAATACACTGAGGTAATCGCTGGCTTTGTGCCAAAAGTAGAAACAATTATTTGGAGTATGTAAATATTTTTTGGACGTTTACATACAATTTTTGTGTCTAGAATTGTTTGTAGATCATTTTATTTCTGGGTAAGGCTGTGTATTCTAATAAATATGTCCTGTACAGTTAAAGTATGTATACGTTTTTTTTTTTGGGGGGGGGGGACACTTTATATATATATAATTGTTTCTACTTTTGGCACAAGGCCAGCAATTATTACAGTGTATTACTGGTACTTTATATATATATATATTTATTTTTTTATATATATAATGTTCGTAACCCATATATAAATAATTTATATTTGGTACTGGTTACTAAAATACTTGAGCAATTTGAAATCTATTTTACATCTGGCCTGAGTCTATTATCAGTTTTTCGGAGGGTTTACATTTTAATGTTTGGTCTGACCTGACCTGGAGCTTGTGACAACTAACTGTACATACAGTGAGGGGTGGGGACCAAGAAAGGTTGGGATTGTTACGGATGGGACGTCTTTTATTACATGTCTGCTCCGTTAGGATTGACATGGAAATAAACTACAATTGTTCTAAGAAAAAAAAAAAAAATATATATATATATAATATATATAATATATATATATATGTATGTAGAGGTTATATATTATAATATATTTGTTATTATATATATATATATATTTGATATTTTAAATTATATTTTAAGAGACGCCGTTAGAATCCTTGATTTAGGCACTCTCTCTCTCTCTCCAAAACGCTAACAGAAATAACAAAGCAAACGACTTAGTTTTACGCTTTATATATATATATATATAGTAATAATAATAAATTAGAAGACTAAAATCCAAAGAGGGCTCGGTAAGGATAAATATATATATCAAATATATAAGAACCCTAGAGCAAATATTTATTAAAATAACAGATTAAAGTTTAAGCAAAGAATCGCAGCTTTCACCCTTAACGGGATCTTCTGAAATTAACAAAGTCAATCTGTAAACGCAGAAGTGGATATTTCAAAAAACGTTGCAACCGGAGGAAGACAGGAAGACGATACTTTGGTTCGTGGAAACGTTCACTGGCAAAGAAATATATATATATATATATATATATATATATATATATATATATATACCGTATTTTCCGGCGTCGAAGACGCTACTTTATTTTCTAAAATAAGTCTCAAAAATCTACCACGGAGTCTGTCCTGGAGGCCGAAGGTTGTTTATTATTTTTTTCAAAATTTTGGTTGTCAAAATTAGGATTCGTCCTCGAGGACGAAGCGTCTTCGGTGCCGGGAAATACGGTTTATAGGGTATGTCCCCCCTCAAAAAAAAATGTATACACACTTTGATTAGAATGCTATTGAAGTATGTATACATTTTTTTGGAAACACCCTGTATATATATATATATTTTAGAAGGGGGTGAGAACACTATTTTATTTTACAAAGCTGTTTATACGAAAAGAAAACACTATTTTAGTTGGGGAATAAAATAAAAGAAAAAAATGGATTAAGCCACAGAAGGGAGGAGGGGGGGGGGCCGCACACCGCACTCTGCCCCACCCCCCAGTCTGAGTGGTGTTTGAACCAGAAATGGTAAACCACCTTAAAATACTTGTGTATTTGCAGATTAATATCTTTGTATCAATATGGAGTCCAAGAAAATTCATAGAAGTAGCTGTCTGAGTGCGACTCCAGTTTATCAAAGATGACACCTTTTGTGTCACCTGCGAGAACAATACCTTGGAAATTGTGAATCCTCGAAACTATACTCAGAATATCAAGTACCAGTAAGTAATATTACACAAAAGGAGATCAGTGATGGATCGTTCTATTGTTGGATGTCTTACCTCTAGTTTTTACATTTCATGGGTTAGATGGGTCGTCCCATTGATGGAAATCTTACCCTTGTTTTTACATCTATTTCATAGGATAAATGGGTCGTCCCATCTATTTAATGAGTGAGATGGTTCATTCCATTGTTGGAAGTTTCACCCTTGCTGGAACTGTCTCAATTGTTTTTACATCTATTTCATGGGTTAAATGGGTTGTACCATTGTTGGAAATCTCACCCTCATTTTTACATCTATTTCAAGATAATCACTTTATAGAGTGGACTGGGTACTTTTAGTAGTGTCACTAAGACGACCATTTTACAGGGTGGACCGGGTACTTTTAGTAGTGTCACCAATACGACCACTTTACAGGGTGGACTGGATGCTTTTACTAGTGTCACCAAGACGACCACTTTACAGGGTGGACTGGGTGCTATATAAGATGATGATGATGACAAATTAATGTTCTACTGATTGTTTCTTTGCTACAGATTCAATACCGTCTTTGATGCTGACAGTACCCAGGAAGATGTTTATAAAACCTTTGTAGCTCCAAAGTTAAATTGTGTCTTTAAGCGAGAAAATATGTCTGTCTTGACATATGGAGCCCTTAGAACAGGTAAGGAGTTCCACTGATCTTCATTTGTTTGTTTCATGTTTCTTATAATTCACATAATCTTGTCCATTTTAAGTGATTATCAACAAGAAGAGTCTCCACCTGTTTATGGTGGCATCCGATAACAATGTTAGAACTCATTGTGGCTTTGAAGAGATGGTTTCAACTACCATACTCTAAACGCCTTGCTTCTCTGGGCATGGATACATTGAAGCTCTGACGTCTGGCAACTGACTTGGTAAACATCCACAAAATCATGAATCATCTTGCCAACAACAACTCTGAGCACCTTTTTGATTTTCATGTGACGAACACCCGTGGGTATGCCAACAAAGTCAGAAAACGGCACAGCTCCCATGACTTTCGGAAACATTTTTTCACGCTCAGAGTTGCTGAAGCATGGAACAAACTACCTGCATCACTTGTTAGCTATCGAGACACTGCATCCTTTAAAACCTCGATGCTTCCTGAAATTCGCCAATACTACACCTGATGTGTATCCCCCCCCCCTCCATACAGACGCACACATGTATATCATGACTCGTACACTGTTAATTTTCCTGACATTTGTACATTATTCTATGTACTATACATGCACCTTTGATGAGCACTGTACACAATAATTTCATTATTATTATAGCTTTTGTGGTAGGTGCCCATTGCATAAGATTCCCTTGAAGATTCCGCTCACGCTACGGAGGTATTTCTATATATGTATGCATGTGTGTGTGTATTGAACGATGAAAATAAGACAAGTCGAAGATAGGTTCTTCTGTCATGTGTGGTCTTGGTGTTGTGACCAGTCCAGTCTTTGTTAGACCAGGATTTTCTTTGTCTACCTCTCCCCCCCCCCCCCCCCCCCTCCCTCGACTGTGTCCTTTCTATCACCAACCACTTTAGTGTGTACTGGGTACTTTTATTGTGTAGATCACCAACACAAGGAGCACGGCGCATGTGAAGGCACATGGCTTAGTGGTTAGAGCATTGCGCTTGCAATCGAAAGGTTGTGAGTTCAATTCTCGGACTGTTGTTTCCTTGAGCAATATATATATATATATATATATATGTGTGTGTTTATATATATATATATATATAGCCACACACACTGTGTGTGTGTATTTTAAAACCAATTTAATTTTTCAATTAAAGTAACAAGCTGGTTCTAAGGACTCGTATCAAAACTTCCCTTTGCTTTCTTGTAAAAATTTCGTTTTAAAATTTCTAGTTTATGGTTTGACTTGTGAGGTCGCTGTGTGACATGTGAGGTCGCTGTGTGACATGTGAGATCGCTGTGTGACATGTGAGGTCGCTGTGTGACATGAGGTCGCTGTGTGACATGAGGTCGCTGTGTGACTTGTGAGGTCGCTGTGTGACTTGTGAGGTCGCCGTGTGACTTGTGAGGTAATTATGACTTAAGATATTCTAACTTTGTTTTATTCAGATCTCCCATATCCAGCAATTTTAATAACCACCATCCCAGTCGCAGTCATACCATTTTGCTAGTTACTGTTGAAAAACACGAACTGTTTCCACCATTTACCACGTATATTGGTAAAATACATTTTGTTGATTTGGCTGGCTTGGAGAATAACAAATTTTCTGACAATAAAGGCTTGAGGTAACTCTTTCCAAACCATTCCATTCTATTTTATCATAAAACAATTATTTTTCTTCCAATTTCTGTTGATAAAGGCACATCTATTTGTATGGTAACGAAATGATTAATTTTCTATTAAAATGTTTGCATTATGTGAACATTTTGGAAAGCTCTTCTACTACAACTACTGCATTCATCCACTTCTTTGTGATCTGACATTAACTGCCTCAGTTCTTCACCAGATAATTCTGTATCTTCCTCAATGACTCTCTTTAATGTCTTGAGAGGTCTTCCATGTTTGTTTTTCACATTAGTGGACTCCCATAGTAAAAGTTTTATAGCAGGTTTGTTTCCTCTCATGGCATGACCTGCAAGTTGAAATCACCAGATACGGATGATATGGCTAATGTATGGGAGGTTGACATAGAAATAAAAGCTCTGCTCTAGTGAAATATTTTGTATTTCAGGATGCGAGAAAGTTCCTGTGTCAATAAATCTCTGTTTATCCTCCATGAAGTGGTTGATGCCATCAACAGTGGCCAGGTATGTGACTTTAGTGTTGTATTGTTTTACATTCATGTTGCTATTCTGTGTTGCTCCAGTACACTCAGCTGAGATGTATGATTGTAATGTCGTCGGTTCAGTTCCTGGACAGGCTGTTGTATTGTTCTTGAGCAATACATTTTATTTCATGTTGCTCCAGAATACTCAGCTGAAAATGAGTACCAGCAATAACTGAAGAGTTAAACCTGTGATAGACTAGTGTCTTGTCCAGGGAGAATCTTTTATTCTCAGTTGCTTAATACCAAGGAAACCAGAGATAAGCACTGCACTGATGAGCCTTCGGCTTAGAACAGACTAACTTTAACACTAAATCTTCTACATGTTATGGGTGGCTTGGAGCCAGCAAGGGCATCTGGTTATAAAACATTACCTCAGAAAGAGCCCCAACAATGGGTAAGAAGCTTGTTATGAGGTCTGCAAGTCTAACCCTTGCTTAAACTGTGAAGATGGCCTTAACATATTTATTTTTCTGTCTGTATTCAGTTTAGACTAGTTCCACCGTATCCCCAGCATGTTGTAATAGGTAACTAAATGGTTTAGCACCAGGAAGGGCATCTGGTTGTAAAACATTGTTTCAAGAAGGACCCCCATTATAGATATATAGTTTGTCATGGGGTCTGCAAGGCTAACCCCTATTTCTATAGGGAAGATAGCCTTAAAATTATTCAATATCTTTTATTTTTACTTTATTTCATTGTAATTTCTATTCTTCTCATTGAATCTCGATTTATTTTTCAGCAAAGAATACCATATAGAAACAGTAAACTCACAAGACTTTTACAGGTAAAGAGAATTTTTGTCTGTTTATTTGTGAACAGTGACTGCGTTGTTGGACATTGGAGCTTGCATGGGTTGGACGGGTCCTTCTCAGTACAGCATCTCTCCACTAGCACTGTCTTTTGTCATTTCCTTTCTCAGGTTCAGTTTATTTCACCACCTCTGCCCACATCTTTCTTGGTCTTCCCTATTCCACAGCTACCTTCTACTTGGAAGAAATTTTTAACTTAAAAATTTTTGTTTTTTTGTTTTAACCAGAACTCGTTTGGAGGCCGAAATTCTACGATGATTATTGCAACAATTGCCCCCGAAGAGAAATATTACTTCAACACTTGCTCTACTTTAAACTTTGCTACGAAGAGTAAGAAAGTTGTCAACAAAACTGTCGCATGTAAACAAATCCGAGGTAAAATTTCCTCTCGTCCTCACTGAATCAGCTTTTTACATAACGAGTGTCAGCCAAGAAATTCATAGGCTGACTATGAAGGAGTGATGCTAGAGCTGTGAAATCCCACGTGCATTAATTTTAACTCTTATTGATAACTGCATTAGTTTCTTTCTAGAGACCGTTGATAAATAAACCTCATTTGGTCATTCCATGAGAGTATCTTGGGCAGCCTATGAACTTTTCAGCTGACCCTCATATATTAAAAAAAAAACATCTCGCTGTATATACCTGTATATAAGCTGACATATTTACCATCCAGCCATTGATTGAACCCCTATATTTACTATCTAGTAGTTGATAAATAAGGGGTTTGAATACTTTCTAGGGACTGTTGAAAAATATACCTCATTTGGTCATGCCATGAGAGTATCTTGGTCGGCCTATGAATTTTTCAGCTGCCCCTCATACAGTTCTGATAACTTGAACAGTATCAAGAAGACACAGGCCTTGTTAGAATTTAAAGGCAATGGGATACAGCTGGGGAGATGTGTCATTAGAATGTAGTGTTGGTCTGCATGAGGTTATCACATAAGATTATGATTGAAGATTTGAATGTAAATTGGAAACCTTTAAAATGGAGTGGTTTCACTTCATAGAACCAGAAAAATTTTGGGCGGGTTGGTAAATAAAGGGTTAAGAGTTAATAATTTCTTTGTTATTCTTCATCTGGTTATCTGCAGGATGTGATTCCAGTGTTAATGGTGATCAACAAGATGCAGCAGAGAGACCGGAACTTTCACCAGATTCTCCAGGTGTAAATATTTCTGGAGCATTATCAGATATATCTCCAATTGTTTCAGATTTTGATTTAGCCAGGTAAGTTGCCACTGTAACCATCCTCTGTCCGTATGCAGCACTTAGAGTTTGCGTAAATCTGTTTGATTGCCGAAATGACTTTCTGGGGCAGACCATACTCATGCATGATGCTCCAGAGTGACGGTCGATGAATGCTATCGAATGCTTTGGAGAAATCGATGAAGCTGACGGCGAGGGGCCTCTGGAATTCGTTGTACCTCTCAATGATGCGGCGTAACGTAAAGATCTGCTCTGCACAGGAACGTTTTGGTCGGAACCCTGCCTGTTGTTCTCTAGAGCTGCCGGTGATTTTCTTGGCAATTTGGTACACAGAGCGCATGTCATTGCGTGCCGCAGCTGCTTCCGCCTCCTCTGCCTTACCCTCAAGCCACATTCGTTTGTCCTTTTGGGCACTGCGTTTCACCTCCTTGTCCTTGTCAACATACTGCTGATATACCTTGATGGCCTCTGGGGTAGTGGCATGCCTCTGCTGGTGTAGGGCTTTCCTTTCATTAATCAGCTGCCAGGTGTTGTCGCTGACCCAAGCTTCTCTGAGGGACTTCCTGTAGCTAAATCAAAATCTGAAACAATTGGAGATCATCATCATCATCATCATCACCGTTTTACGTCCGTTCTTCCACGCTAGCATGGGTTAGACGGGTTGTCCTGTTGTGGGCAGTGTCTGGTCGGCTGACCATGCCTTGCTCATACAGGAACTGATTTGGCTTGATTTCTACAGCTGGATGCCCTTCCTAACACCAACCTGATTTACAGTGAGTGCTGGTTGCTTTTTCGTGGCGCCTACACGTCCACTTTACAGTGTGGGCTGGGTGCTTTTTTGCCGTGGCACCTCCACGACCACCTTGCGGTGGGGTGTGTGGGGGCATATTGTCTATATGCTTCAGCTTGTATCCATGGGAGGTCGGGTACCCTGTATTACTGCGTGACGCCCGAGGTCACGGCCGTGTGTCATTACCTTTGAGAGGTGTAATTGGGTAAGGTCGGCTTTTATCACCTCATCGCAGGTCATCTTGGGTCTCCCCACTCCGCGGTTTCCATCAACTTCTAGTAGGTTCCTTAGTGTCTGCTGGCACACGTGGTTCCGGTCAGTTGAGGACTTCCTTGAAATGTTCAGCCCATCTGACTAACTTTTCTTCACCCTTGGAAAGCAGCGTACCATCTTTCGCTTTCACCGGGCCTGAGTTAGCTCTAGAGCTGCCGGTGATTTTCTTGGCAATTTGGTACACAGAGCGCATGTCATTGCGTGCCGCAGCTGCTTCCGCCTCCTCTGCCTTACCCTCAAGCCACATTCGTTTGTCCTTTTGGGCACTGCGTTTCACCTCCTTGTCCTTGTCAACATACTGCTGATATACCTTGATGGCCTCTGGGGTAGTGGCATGCCTCTGCTGGTGTAGGGCTTTCCTTTCATTAATCAGCTGCCAGGTGTTGTCGCTGACCCAAGCATCTCTGAGGGACTTCCTGTAGCTAAATCAAAATCTGAAACAATTGGAGATATATCTGATAATGCTCCAGAAATATTTACACCTGGAGAATCTGGTGAAAGTTCCGGTCTCTCTGCTGCATCTTGTTGATCACCATTAACACTGGAATCACATCCTTCAGATAACCAGATGAAGAATAACAAAGAAATGATTAACTCTTAACCCTTTACTTACCAACCCGCCCAAAATTGGCTCTGGTTCTATGAAGTGAAACCACTCCATTTTAAAGGTTTCCAATTTACAGTGTGAACTGTTGTGTCATCGACACAATGGACGGAACGGGATATATATATATATATATATATATATATATATATATATCAATTTTTTTATAACGATTTAGTGTTGAAGAATCAAAACTAATGATAAAATAAAAATATATTTTTTAAAATGAGGCCCCAAGGGTGTGTGGCCCTAAGCTATTGCTTATCTAACTTATAGATTAATATATATAATATATATATATAATATATATATATATATAATATATATATATAATATATCATATCATCGTTTAACGTCTATCTTCCACGCTAGCATGGGTTTAGACGGGAATCATCCCACTTGAGGCAAGATTGGTCGGGAGACCGTGTCTCGCTTGTATAGGACTGTCTGGCAGGTTTTCTACAGCTGGATGCCCTTCCTAACACCAACCACGTTTATTGTGGACTGGGAGGTTTTTACCGTGTTACCTACACACCCACATTACACCTGTGCAGGTGTAAACTGTAAATTGTTTTTTTTTTTTTATTTCATATTTTATTTATTTTTTTTTTTCTACCGTTTCTGTTACATTAACTCTTTCGTTTTTTAATTGTTTATTAATAATAAAGTAAAATTTTAAAGAACCGGTGATGTTTTAACAAACTCATGGCATATTAACAATCCGGTGAATTTTATCAGGCAGTTTTTTTTAATTTTAATTTTTTTTTTTTTTTTTAGCCAATGTCTTATGGTGTCAGGAAAGTTATTCAATTATATTTTGTTGCTTCTCTTCGTATGTAAAGATATGGCCTATTTTTAATAGTTTCACTGTATAAGATTCTGCTTTTGGCGATACACCTTAAAAGTTCTTCTCTCCATATCCATCCATATCCAGTTTTGGTCTTTAGGGTGCTGCGGTTATCTTGGACTCCAAGGTAGGCAACACCAGGCAATGTCTCACAGCCGCTCTCCATGAATTTCTGTCCATAGAATCGACATCGCCCATTCTCCATTTATACAAATCACTCTTCACGCACTCCAACCACAACTTCCTTGGTCTGTTGCGATCTCTAGTGCCAGGGATTGCCAAGTGAGTGATGGAGTTGATGCACGATGTGGCTCGCTGCACATGTCCGTACCAACAGATGTTATGTGCGAAGGACAGCAGTGATCTCATCCACACCCAGCTTTTGGTGGAGCATGATCGAAGGGGTCTCATCTTTCAATTTGGTGCCACAGATCCACCTAATCATGGCACGATCATTTTGCCTGAGCCATTGCAGATCTGAGACATTCGGAGCCAATATCTCACCGCCATGAAGCAGAGCAAACACAAGCAGAAAACATTTTGCCACGCACCTTGAAAGATGTTCTTTGAAGCGAGGATGGGCAACAGCTTTCTCTCCTTCTGACCAAATACCAATCTAAAGATGTGCATTCACTGCCATGTAATCTTTCACACTTACAAGTCTTCCACCTTGTATATTCCAGTGTCTATAGCTTTATAACACTTACCTTAGCCTATACGACTTCACTATCTCTTCTTTAGCTAATCCTAGATCGCCTTTCTTTGGCAAAGGAAGTATACAGCCTTCAGTCTGTTTTTCTATAACTTCTCCATTGTATCTGGTATTGCAGAGGTTCAGCAGATTACCATTAAAGTTCTGTGTCTTCCATACTTTGGGAGGAATATTGTCTAGGTCTGCTGTTTACTCGTTTTTTTCCCTTTTTTCATTACAGTTTCTAACTCTGCAATGTTAAAGTTTCCAAGTTTGATATCAACAATGGCTTCAACCTCAGCATCTGCAATATTTGGTTCCTTGCCCAATAAATTTTCAAAGTGGTCTGCCCATTTCTTCAGCCTTTCTGCCTGATTATCGGTCTTTAAATATGGTAGATGACTTTCTATCATTGACCTTGTAGACAGTTTTCCAAGAAATTGCAAATTGTTTGTTGGCAGCAGCAGAATTGACAATCTTTATTATTTCTTTGTATTCTTCTTGTTGATTCAGGTAGATGTCTTTTAGTTGGGCTAAGGCCTTATCAAAGTTCAATTTAGAATCTAGTTTCTTAACAAGGCCTTCTCTTTTATAATAGCCCTCTGAGAGACATTGTATTCCCATAGAATATTTCGTTTTTAACTTGATCCACTGTTTCACTTGTTCCATCACTATGTTGAAACCTTTCAACTATATTTTATACCTCGTATCCATGTGTCGTTTCTCCTATATTTTGACCTTTTTCCATTTTCCTCAGATTCAGAACCTCTTGAGACACATGAGGTAGCTAGTGTTCCATGGACTGTTGCATCTATATATATATATATATATCGTTCCAACTTTTGTTGACGGGTTTTAGGTCCCTGTCACTTGTCTGCCACCAGTTCATCTTGGGGTATCCTCTTCGCCTCTGCCCATGGGGAGTATGACCAATACAGGACCTGATTAGCATGTCTCTCACTTGGGAGTTATGTGATGTCCCAACCAGCCAAGTCAACACTTGTACATGTTAGACACGGGTTGTTGGTGAGTTCGTTGACGGATTTCTTTGTTGTTGATCAAATGAGCCCACCTGATGCCAAAAATTCTCTGTAGACTTTTGGTGTCAAAAGCATCATTGATTCTCTTAGTCAGTGTTTCGCACTCTACATTTCACACCCATACAGGAGTGTTGGAATCATATTGCTGTTGTGAAACCTCATCTTGGTACCAAATGTTTTTTTTTTTTTTTTTTTTTTTTTGTTTCTCCAGATCTTAAGTTGCTTAAAGGCAGCCAAAGCTTTGCCTATTCTACAATTAATTTCTTTGACCATGTCCTCACATCTGTTGATAGATCTGAGGTAGGTGAAGTTGTCCATGACCTCTACATCTTCCTGGTTGATACAGACATTTGTTGATGATGGATGTATACCAACTAGCATGTTCTTGGTCTTTTTGACACTGTAGAGAGCAATGCTGGCTGCAGATAACCCTATCTCATCAATCAGATACTGCAAGCTGAGAGCGATGCTGGCTGCAGATGACCTGACTTACAGTACCTGGTAGATGAGATGTATTTTTGGCCATGGCAGTAATATGATCTGCAAAGTTATGATCATAAGGGATGTTAGTAAACAGACTTTGTTATTTTTGTCTTTTACAATAGTATTCAGTCTTAGTTTTGATATTTCTGTAAAAAGCCTTAAAGCTTGTCTTTGCCATGTAGCTTTAAGTTGTCCATCTTCTTTTTCTTTGCCCACTTATTCGTGAGAGAATCGTAGGGCAAAGTCTTCTCAAACACGCCTTCCAGCAAGTCCTGTCAGAAGCAACCATCTCCAATTGATCTGGCTGGTTCCCCAAGTGTGACCAGTCAAGTTCATGGATGTTATCCAACCATCTTGCTTAGAATCTACCTCTGGCTCTCTTGCCGGTTGGTTTCGCCCGTAAAATCTGTCCAGCGATTCTTTCTTGAGACATTCTTACCACATGGCCATAATGGAGTTTTAAGTCATCCATGTAAAATAAATTGACTTATTTTCTTGTTGTCAGTTTTATAACCTTACTCTGTTCTGTGAAGTTTGATTGTTAAGCGGGGTGGGAGTGTATTTGAGGTGAAAGTGAGTCACCTTGGAAGATGCCACAGTCAAGGGTAATATTGTTTGGACTTTGTACTCCATTTGAATGGTATAATTGGAGATTTTATTTAGAATTGTATAAATAACATTACAAATGGGGAAGGGGTAAAGAAGGGCAGATCTGGCTGTGGGGAAAGTGAGGAAAGGACTATAAAAGCCATAAATGAGAGGAAAAGCAAGGATTCTAGGGCCACAAAAAAGGAGAGGGTGGTGGTGTTAGGGCTGCACCCCATGGACAAAACTGCAAAAGCATTTCCGCGGACAATGACCAGTGACACCCACTGCAACAGCCACCCCACCTCGCGGGGCTCCTTCTTCAGATGAGCTGCTGACGTTCTAATCTTGCAGAGAAGCTCAGCAGTGCGGGGTCTGAGGACACCTGAGGTCTAGACAGTGAGCAGTGTAAAGAGGAACCAGCTGGAAAATCCCTGGGTATTATTTTGTCTTCCTTTCCTCTGCATTGCGGGTTGCAGTAAGTAGCAGGGTTTGTGGCCGAATTAGAGATTTGTGTTCCACAATGACATGCTTTAGAAAGTTTGAAATTATATGAGAAATTTGAAAGATGGTCAGTGATTAGAATGCAGTATGCTGTCCTTCCTCTCTGTTGTGTCCAGTGGTAGTGATAGGATTAGTAGAATCTTGTCGATCTTATCAATATTCCCAGGGCTGCAGCATGGCTGCTCTTATCGTGATGCTGTTGAAATCCCCTTTTATAATTAATCCATGTGGATCTGAGATTTCTGTACTCATTACGAAACATTTCACAGATCAAACAGCTAAATATAAAATGTTTGCTTGAAGCATTGTATGTAATATAATGTAGAAAGTGATATCTGCAATAAAGCTAAACAAAGTGGATGGTAAGAGGAAGTCAATGAAAAAGTTACCTGGTAATCTAGTATTTCAGGACTTAAAATTCCTTTCTTCAGTGTTTGGGAAACTCTGATAAAAATGTTCCGCTTTCTTCTCTTTGGAATTAAATTTAGATTTAAATTTTATAAACCACTGTCAAGCGTTGTTTGATGTTTGCTTTGTTAATCACGAGAAGCTGGAGGATGAGGTCAGTGGTCAGTTGCCATCGATGTTATATTTCATGGAATCGATTTCCATTTGTAAATGTAGGTTTACATTTTTGTACTTCAGTGGCCAGTCTCTATCTTTGACAGGTAGCTCTCTGGGACAAGGGTGACTGTCTTCACTTTATTTCTCCAGCATTCCAAGATCTCTTATTTTAAGTTGGTATAAGCTGCTACTTTGCCTCTTCAATTTTGGTCTTAAAAGGACATGCTGCATCTATGAGAGTTCAGGTTCTCTTCAGAATTACAACAATATCCTGTTTGTTGTGTTCCCTCTTCTTCATGGTCAGAATTGGGATGTTCCATTAGAGCTTTCTCATTGTTCCCTAGCACTTTCCTCTCGTTTGTGGTACCATCTTCATGGCCTTTATTTTCTGCACATGGAAATTCATATTAATTGACACAAGCTCCAGTGTAACATGGTAGCCACCTTATGTAGTGGTGGCAGTGTCTGTGGTAAGAATTAATGTTGTCTTCCAAAGCTTCATGATGTGTAATAAAAATGAAACTTAAGGGTCTGTCTGCCTCATGGACCAGGCCAACAGGATGAAGACATTACCCTGTAGGACGGCGAGGGAGATGTGCAGGAACAGCAATTCCACATTGTGGGGTTTGCACTTGTGTGTAGCCAACTCCGCTCTGATAGCAATGAATGGGGATGTGGTCCTAGAGCCAAGGAGACTGGAACTCTCCACTGTCACAAGTGCCACAGGCTCAAGCACAAACCTATCAGTGGTAGTGGGGGTGGTGGTGGTAGATGTGATGGTGGTGGTAGCAGTCATATATTTACTCAATACTTACCACTCTCGGCCACCACAGAGTTATTTGGCTGTTGGTTCTCATCAGAATATTGTTCCGTCATGTCAAACATCACCCTTGAACCAGTTGACCGTTGATGCAGACGTGGACTTCCAAGAACTGCTTCAGGTGTTCTTGGAATACTGTCATGGCATATGTGACAAAATATTCCTGATTACAGGTGAGATTTTTAATATCCAAAGGTATTCTTCAAACCAGGTGTGAGGAAGGTTATCAAATGCTTTTTATAGTCTATCCATACCATTGAGAATTTCTTGTACCTCTTGTGACAATCATTAAGGGTTATGTTGTTGATTTAAAAGTCGGTCCTTACACTCAAACACTCCTTCCAGTGGGTCCTTTCAGAAGCAACCATCTCCAATGATCTGGCTGGATCCCCAAGTGAGACCAGCCAAACTCATGGACGTTATCCAACCATCTCGCTCAGTGTCTACCCCTGGGTCTCCTGCTGGTTGGTTTTGCCTGTAAAATCTGTCCAGCGATTCTTTCCTGAGACATTCTAACCACATTCCCTTACTATCGGTGCTGTGATCTTGATGGTGACCAGTGCAAAAGGGGTAGGGGCCAGACAAGCTCCAGTATTTGCTTACTTTGTCCTCTGCATTGCGAGCCGTGGAACCGGGGTTTGTGGTCGAGGCGACAGGGTTGGAAGTCGAGAACGTGTCGCAGCGTTTCATGTCCCAGATAAGGTATTTATCTCTTCGAAAGGGAAGAGGGTAATTCCATCAGGGCGCTTTCCGCCTCCACATTTGTAGCTTATTGGCTCCGGTTATGACAGAAAGCCGGCTGCATCTAGACGCCTTCTCATTATGTCGTTCAGAGGGGCATGTTTGGAACTGGTCTGTGGGCTGAATTCATTGACGACGGCTCCACTACAGCATTTTGTCACCCAGGTAACGGAAGCTGTCCACTATTTCTATAGAACCCTCTGTGCAATTGAAGAAGCTAGTATTCTGTGGGCACTTGCTGCTACTTATTGCACCAGAGCACCGGCCACATGTAAAATCTATGTTCTTAGTTAGCTTACCTGTCATCCCACTACATCTTTTATGCACCCATACTTTGCATTTGGGACATAAAATGGAGTTTCTACCTACTCCTTTCCTACACACTGAGCATGGCCATTTCCCGGATGGGACCGGCGCCCTATTTTCCTTCCTACAAACTAGAACTTTAGTCTTAGACAGGTTAATTTTAAGGCCTTTTGATTCTAGGCAGTGCTTCCATGTTTGGAATTTCTTCTCTAGTTCGGCCATTGATTCAGCTATGAGCGTTAGATCATCTGCGTATAGGAGTTCCCATGGGCAGCCGGTCTTGAACTCCACTATTATAGCCTGAAGGGCAATAATAAATAGTAGGGGGCTAAGAACGGAACCCTGATGAACACGAACTTTTACGCTAAACTCTTCACTATATTCGTTGTTAATTCTAACCTTGCTGACTGTTTCTTTATACATGGCTTGTATAGCTCTCACAAGCCATTCATCAACACCTAGTTTTCTAAGAGCCCACCATATAATGGAACGGGGGACTCTGTCGAAGGCTTTCTCCAAATCGACAAAAGCTAAGTATAAGGGTTTACTTTTAGCTAGGTACTTCTCCTGTAGTTGTCGTACAATGAAAAGAGCGTCTGTGGTACTTTTGCCTGACACAAACCTGAACTGCATTTCATCTAGATCAATTCTCTCTCTGATTAGTTGCGCTATTACTTTTTCCGTGACCTTCATGACCTGGTCGATTAATTTAATGCCTCTATAGTTACTCCTATGTAGGGCATCTCCTTTACCCTTGTAGCAGTTAATAATGATGCTGCTACGCCAGTCCTTCGGAACAACCCCATTCTGTATGACTTGGTTTACTATCCGGGTGACCATGGTGTGTCCCACCGTTCCAGAGGCTTTCAGCATTTCAGCAACTATTTCCGAAGGCCCAGCCGCCTTACCCGTCTTCATATCTTTGATTGCCTTACTTATTATACTACCTTCGACTAACACTGCTGGTCCCTCTATTGGGTCGATGTGGGGGAGACTGTCTTTCTCTCATATATTCTCCTCATTTAGTAGCCTTTCGTAGTGACACTTCCAAGCTACCTTCTTATCAGCGTCAGTGATGGCAAGTACACCATCATCATTATGTACACACTTCTCCCCGACAATATCACGGTTTTCCTTGACACATTGCCTAGCAATCCTGAACACCTCGCGTTTTTGGTCCTCGCGTTGTAGAACATGCTTGAACTTTCTTTCCTCTGCTTCCCTTCTTGCAAAGTACACTTGTCTCCTCGCTTCCCTCCTGGCCACTTGATAGTCTTCTCTACTTCCCCCATCCCGCCATACTTTCCAAGCCTGCTTTTTGGTCTTAATTGACTCCTCCACCTTACTGTTCCACCACCATGTTACTCTCCTCCTGCCTATAGGCCTGCTCCAGCCACAGACTTCGTCTGCCGCCATCAGCAGGTTTGCTTTCAGGAATTCCCACTGTTCCTCTATATTGTACGACTCTAAATGCTCTTCCTTACTGCCGAAAGCATCAAGTAATATGCTTTTAAATTTATTACTGGCTGTGGGGTCCTTTAGCTTCCATATTTTTCTCCTGAGGATAGTCCTCTTCTGCTGTCGAGTACGTCTCGTCCTGACTATGACGTCGCTAATTATGAGTCTGTTGGGAAGTGCATTCTTCATGGGGGAGGGATTTAGTGTTTACAACAGACACTCTGTCACGTCTTCTGGTAAGGATATAATCTACCTGGCTGGTATGTTTCCCTGATCTGTAGGTGATCAAGTGATTGTCTCGTTTTTTGAAGTTAGTGCTACAGATAGTTAGGTTATTTGCGTCACAGAATTCCAGGATTCTGGAGCCTTCCTCATTTCTCGTACCAAACCCATAGCCTCCGTGGATTCCATCATAGCCGTAACAATGTTGTCCAACGTGACCATTTAGGTCGCCAGCAATAATTATATAGTCACTGTCGGTTATTTGGGAGGTAGTGAGCATCAGTGTCTCATAGAAACTGTCTTTTATAGCGCCAGGCAGTCTGGATTGTGGGGGCGTACGCAGATATTACCGTCACAGTAGTTCTATTTAGAACAAGTCTTATTTTAATTATTCTGTCATTTACTCTATTTTCGTCTATTATCTTATCCACCCATTTTTCTGCTAACATGATTCCTACCCCACCCAGCCCATTGTCATTTCCCACCCAGAAAAGCTTATAGCATCGTTTTTTACCCACAATGAATCTAGCAGACCCGCCCCTCCACCTGGTCTCTTGGATACAGCAAACATCAACCTCCTTAAGTTCAAGCATTTCTACAACGTCGTTAGAGCGGCCTTTTAAGGTGCCTACATTCATGGTACCAACTCTGAAGTTTTGGATTGCGTTTGGTGGGTGGGGCGCAGGGAGGGGTGAGGTGGATGGGGTTGGGGTTATGTTGGCCATCCGCGGCCGCAACAAAGAGGAGGGGCCTTGCCCTTTCGTTATATATATAAAATATATAATATATAGTGATAGTGGTGGTGGTGGTGGTAGATGTGATGGTGGTGGTAGCAGTCATATATTTATGACTGTTGCATCTATATATATATATATATATATATCGTTCCAACTTTTGTTGACGGGTTTCAGGTCCCTGTCACTTGTCTGCCACCAGTTCGTCTTGGGGTATCCTCTTCGCCTCTGCCCATGGGGAGTATGTCCAAGACAGGACCTGATTAGCATGTCTTTCACTTGGGAGTTATGTGATGTCCCAACCAACCAGCCAAGTCAACACTTGTACATGTTAGACACGGGTTGTTGGTGAGTTCGTTGACGGATTTCTTTGTTGTTGATCAAATGATGCCACCTGATGCCAAAAATTCTCTGTAGACTTTTGGTGTCAAAAGCATCATTGATTCTCTTGGTTAGTGTTTCGCACTTTACATTTCACACCCATACAGGAGTGTTGGAATCATATTGCTGTTGTGAAACCTCATCTTGGTACCAAATGAGTTTTTTTTTTTTTTTTTTTGTTTCTCCAGATCTTGTTAAGTTGCTTAAAGGCAGCCAAAGGTTTGCCTATTCTACAATTAATTTCTTTGACCATGTCCTCACATCTGTTGATAGATCTGAGGTAGGTGAAGTTGTCCATGACCTCTACATCTTCCTGGTTGATACAGACATTTGTTGATGATGGATGTATACCAACTAGCATGTTCTTGGTCTTTGTGACACTGTAGAGAGCAATGCTGGCTGTTGATGACCTGACTTACAGTACCTGGTAGATGTGATGTATTTTTGGCCATGGCAGTAATTTCTCTGTTTTGCTTAGAAATGGTCATCTTTCTTTATTACCATCGTCACTATATGGGTCTTTTCTTGAATATCTTTCAGAAGATTTCTTTGACTCCCGGCCACCACAGAGTTATTTGGCTGTTGGTTCTCATCAGAATATTGTTCCGTCATGTCAAACATCACCCTTGAACCAGTTGACCGTTGATGCAGACGTGGATTTCCAAGAACTGCTTCAGGTGTTCTTGGAATATTTCCATGTGTCGTTTCTCCCATATTTTGACCTTTTTCCATTTTCCTCAGATTCAGAACCTCTTGAGACACATGAGGTAGCTAGTTTTCCATGGACTGTTGCATCTATATATATATATATATATATATATATATATATCGTTCCAACTTTTGTTGACGGGTTTCAGGTCCCTGTCACTTGTCTGCCACCAGTTCATCTTGGGGTATCCTCTTCGCCTCTGCCCATGGGGAGTATGTCCAAGACAGGACCTGATTAGCATGTCTCTCACTTGGGAATTATGTGATGTCCCAACCAACCAACCAAGTCAACACTTGTACATGTTAGACACGGGTTGTTGGTGAGTTCGTTGACGGATTTCTTTGTTGTTGATCAAATGAGCCCACCTGATGCCAAAAATTCTCTGTAGACTTTTGGTGTCAAAAGCATCATTGATTCTCTTGGTTAGTGTTTCGCACTCTACATTTCACACCCATACAGGAGTGTTGGAATCATATTGCTGTTGTGAAACCTCATCTTGGTACCAAATGAGTTTTTTTTTTTTTTGTTTTTT
Source organism: Eledone cirrhosa (assembly GCA_964016885.1). Classification (NCBI taxonomy): domain Eukaryota; kingdom Metazoa; phylum Mollusca; class Cephalopoda; order Octopoda; family Eledonidae; genus Eledone; species Eledone cirrhosa. Next base: position 13,235,974 of record OZ024758.1, read on the forward strand.
TTTTTTTTGTTTTTGTTTTTTTGTTTCTCCAGATCTTGTTCAGTTGCTTAAAGGCAGCCAAAGCTTTGCCTATTCTGCAATTAATTTCTTTGACCATGTCCTCACATCTGTTGATAGATCTGAGGTTGGTGAAGTTGTCCATGACCTCTACATCTTCCTGGTTGATACAGACATTTGTTGATGATGGATGTATACCAACTAGCATGTTCTTGGTCTTTTTGACACTGTAGAGAGCAATGCTGGCTGCAGATAACCCTATCTCATCTATCAGATACTGCAAGCTGAGAGCGATGCTGGCTGCAGATGACCTCATCTACCAGGTACTGTAAGTCAGATGTATTTTTGGCCATGGCAGTAATATGATCTGCAAAGTTATGATCATAAGGGATGTTAGTAAACAGACTTTGTTATTTTTGTCTTTTACAATAGTATTCAGTCTTAGTTTTGATATTTCTGTAAAAAGCCTTAAAGCTTGTCTTTGCCATGTAGCTTTAAGTTGTCCATCTTCTTTTTCTTTGCCCACTTATTCGTGAGAGGGTCGTAGGGCAAAGTCTTCTCAAACACGCCTTCCAGCAAGTCCTGTCAGAAGCAACCATCTCCAATTGATCTGGCTGGTTCCCCAAGTGTGACCAGCCAAGTTCATGGATGTTATCCAACCATCTTGCTTAGAATCTACCTCTGGCTCTCTTGCCGGTTGGTTTTGCTCGTAAAATCTGTCCAGCGATTCTTTCTTGAGACATTCTTACCACATGGCCATAATGGAGTTTTAAGTCATCCATGTAAAATAAATTGACTTATTTTCCTGTTGTCAGTTTTATAACCTTACTCTGTTCTGTGAAGTTTGATTGTTAAGCGGGGTGGGAGTGTATTTGAGGTGAAAGTGAGTCACCTTGGAAGATGCCACAGTCAAGGGTAATATTGTTTGGACTTTGTACTCCATTTGAATGGTATAATTGGAGATTTTATTTAGAATTGTATAAATAACATTACAAATGGGGAAGGGGTAAAGAAGGGCAGATCTGGCTGTGGGGAAAGTGAGGAAAGGACTATAAATGCCATAAATGAGAGGAAAAGCAAGGATTCTAGGGCCACAGAAAAAAGGAGAGGGTGGTGGTGTTAGGGCTGCACCCCATGGACAAAACTGCAAAAGCATTTCCGCGGACAATGACCAGTGACACCCACTGCAACAGCCACCCCACCTCACGGGGCTCCTTCTTCAGATAAGCTGCTGACGTTCTAATCTTGCAGAGAAGCTCAGAAGTGCGGGGTCTGAGGACACCTGAGGTCTAGACAGTGAGCAGTGTAAAGAGGAACCAGCTGGAAAATCCCTGGGTATTATTTTGTCTTCCTTTCCTCTGCATTGCGGGTTGCAGTAAGTAGCAGGGTTTGTGGCCGAATTAGAGATTTGTGTTCCACAATGACATGCTTTAGAAAGTTTGAAATTATATGAGAAATTTGAAAGATGGTCAGTGATTAGAATGCAGTATGCTGTCCTTCCTCTCTGTTGTGTCCAGTGGTAGTGATAGGATTAGTAGAATCTTGTCGATCTTATCAATATTCCCAGGGCTGCAGCATGGCTGCTCTTATCTTGATGCTGTTGAAATCCCCTTTTATAATTAATCCATGTGGATCTGAGATTTCTGTACTCATTACGAAACATTTCACAGATCAAACAGCTAAATATAAAATGTTTGCTTGAAGCATTGTATGTAATATAATGTAGAAAGTGATATCTGCAATAAAGCTAAACAAAGTGGATGGTAAGAGGAAGTCAATGAAAAAGTTACCTGGTAATCTAGTATTTCAGGACTTAAAATTCCTTTCTTCAGTGTTTGGGAAACTCTGATAAAAATGTTCCGCTTTCTTCTCTTTGGAATTAAATTTAGATTTAAATTTTATAAACCACTGTTAAGCGTTGTTTGATGTTTGCTTTGTTAATCACGAGAAGCTGGAGGATGAGGTCAGTGGTCAGTTGCCATCGATGTTATATTTCATGGAATCGATTTCCATTTGTAAATGTAGGTTTACATTTTTGTACTTCAGTGGCCAGTCTCTATCTTGGACAGGTAGCTCTCTGGGACAAGGGTGACTGTCTTCACTTTATTTCTCCAGCATTCCAAGATCTCGTATTTTAAGTTGGTATAAGCTGCTACTTTGCCTCTTCAATTTTGGTCTTAAAAGGACATGCTGCATCTATGAGAGTTCAGGTTCTCTTCAGAATTACAACAATATCCTGTTTGTTGTGTTCCCTCTTCTTCATGGTCAGAATTGGGATGTTCCATTAGAGCTTTCTCATTGTTCCCTAGCACTTTCATCTCGTTTGTGGTACCATCTTCATGGCCTTTATTTTCTGCACATGGAAATCCATATTAATTGACACAAGCTCCAGTGTAACATGGTAGCCACCTTATGTAGTGGTGGCAGTGTCTGTGGTAAGAATTAATGTTGTCTTCCAAAGCTTCATGATGTGTAATAAAAATGAAACTTAAGGGTCTGTCTGCCTCATGGACCAGGCCAACAGGATGAAGACATTACCCTGTAGGACGGCGAGGGAGATGTGCTGGAACAGCAATTCCACATTGTGGGGTTTGCACTTGTGTGTAGCCAACTCCGCTCTGATAGCAATGAATGGGGATGTGGTCCTAGAGCCAAGGAGACTGGAACTCTCCACTGTCACAAGTGCCACAGGCTCAAGCACAAACCTATCAGTGGTAGTGGTGGTAGTGGGAGTGGTGGTGGTGGTGGTGGTAGATGTGATGGTGGTGGGAGTGGTGGTGGTAGCAGTCATATATTTACTCAATACTTACCACTCTCGGCCACCACAGAGTTATTTGGCTGTTGGTTCTCATCAGAATATTGTTCCGTCATGTCAAACATCACCCTTGAACCAGTTGACCGTTGATGCAGACGTGGACTTCCAAGAACTGCTTCAGGTGTTCTTGGAATACTGTCATGGCATATGTGACAAAATATTCCTGATTACAGGTGAGATTTTTAATATCCAAAGGTATTCTTCAAACCAGGTGTGAGGAAGGTTATCAAATGCTTTTTATAGTCTATCCATACCATTGAGAATTTCTTGTACCTCTTGTGACAATCATTAAGGGTTATGTTGTTGATTTAAAAGTCGGTCCTTACACTCAAACACTCCTTCCAGTGGGTCCTTTCAGAAGCAACCATCTCCAAATGATCTGGCTGGATCCCCAAGTGAGACCAGCCAAACTCATGGACGTTATCCAACCATCTCGCTCGGTGTCTACCCCTAGGTCTCCTGCTGGTTGGTTTTGCCTGTAAAATCTGTCCAGCGATTCTTTCCTGAGACATTCTAACCACATTTCCTTACTATCGGTGCTGTGATCTTGATGGTGACCAGTGCAAAAGGGGTAGGGGGCCAGACAAGCTCCAGTATTTGCTTACTTTGTCCTCTGCATTGCGAGCCGTGGAACCGGGGTTTGTGGTCGAGGCGACAGGGTTGGAAGTCGAGAACGTGTCGCAGCGTTTCATGTCCCAGATAAGGTATTTATCTCTTCGAAAGGGAAGAGGGTAATTCCATCAGGGCGCTTTCCGCCTCCACATTTGAAGCTTATTGGCTCCGGTTATGACAGAAAGCCGGCTGCATCTAGACGCCTTCTCATTATGTCGTTCAGAGGGGCATGTTTGGAACTGGTCTGTGGGCTGAATTCATTGACGACGGCTCCACTACAGCATTTATGTGGCTCGCGCATGCGCAGTCCACGGTTTTGGGCCACTCCGATGTGGGTGAACTCTTCATCAAGAAGGGTGCCAGTTGATGAGGAGGGAATTGAGTTGAGCCATGTACCGCTGTTTGGCTGTGAAGTGGAACAGAGGCAGTGTTGGTCCAAGCAAGACTTAATCCACTTGAAGGAAGACCTGTACTTGATGTCATCCCAGTTATGTTGGACATTTGCATACTGGGGGCTGGAGAGGCCTTCATTCGTCCAGTCGGCCTCAGCTAACTCCAGTTTTTGAGTCATGTCAGGTTCTGCTGTCTTTCTAAGGACCTCACTGTTGAGGGTGCGACTGTAGAAGATTGAAAGGTAGGCCGGCAATGCCAGATGGGAAGCTAAGGCCACTGAACCTCATGGGGAGCTTTGCCTATTGCTAGCTGGCGCTGTCAGAATTAACACTGTAGATGAGTTCCACATAGCGTCAGATGGTTTTTCTAAGTGGTATATACATGTGGATTTATCTTACACTTGTTTTATTTTCTCTATTGTTTCAATCTAATTCATACTTTTCTTTGCTTTTTCTGCTTGTTGAAAGGTTTATGTTGGGATTTTCACCAACATTTTTAAACAACGTTGATCTGTTTTTTGATCTTTCAGTCTAGACTGGCTTTTTGTAAAAGTTTGTTTATTTTTTGAAGGATATGAGGCTCCATATGACAGCCCCATATTTGACCCTGAATACTGGTCAAATAAGAGTGCAGTATAGTTTTTAGGAGTAAGGGTTGTAAAACAGCATTTCATTATACCTGTTATTTTATTGGTCTTCTTGATAAAGTAATTGGTGATAAATCTTGTGAAACGAGTGTTCATAGATCTGTTTTACTCAAGGTAAACTCCATCTAGCATGTTAGTTTGTCTCTAATCTTCATCACAATTCATCTTCCAGCATTAAATATTAGCAGCTAAACGTAACTCCAGGCTGAGGAGAGTGAATTCAGATCTTAATAATGTATGATTGTCTCTGCTAATGATACGACTGAACAACTTGGCTGCCCATTTCTGTCCTGTGGGTGTCAGCTTTTTATCTTCCCTGTATTGGTTACCAAATACTATATTTTTTTACAAGCCTATCAGCTCTACCCTGTGGGTGTCATAGCTTTTTATCTTCCCTGTATTGGTTACCAAATACTATATTTTTCACAAGCCTATCAGCTCTACCCATTTCTGTCCTGGGGGTATCATAGCCATCTATTTACCCTGTATTGACTACCAAATACTATATATTTTTTTTACAAGCCTATCAATACACCAAAATCAAACCGGAAGTCAGTTATCAAGAGAGACTAATGTTATTGATACAATGTAATGACCTCTCTCTCTCTCTTAATGAATCTAAACAAGATCCCTGACTTCATTCGCTTACCGAGTAAGATAGAACTCATTTGATCGGACCAAGGAAACACTGCTTCCATTGGTCTTTCCAGTTACCAGTATTATCTACTGGTCGCAACTCCTGACAGAAAGAGAAGCATGAAATAGTGTCTTGTTCAAGGACATAACACATTGCCCTGCCTAGGAATTGAATTCTCATCCTCCCGATTGTGAATCCAACTCTCTATCGACTGAAACACTATAAAATAATTAGTTTTCTATCATAGTACCAAGACTGGTTTCAGGCAGTTTTGAAAAACTTCTTTCTCAATTGGCAGTTGAAACTGTGATGGTTAAAAAGATTGTGTTGGGAGAAAGGTTGTGATGGTTAAAAAGATTGTTGGGAGAAAGGTTGTGATGGTTAAGATTGTTGGAGAAAAGTTGCACTTTTTAAACATTTTTTTTTTTTATTTATTATTACTTCCTTTTTGTAATGATATAAAATAAAATATATTTAAATTAAAATCTGTTGTACACCGAGTTGTTTTTCTTTACTTTTTGATACCTGTGTTTGTTGTATATAAGTTTATACTAGTTTATGGAGTGTGTAATAAAGAAAAGGTGATGCCTTCATTTCTTTCCATGTTTTTCTATATATATAATTGTATATAAGCCGAGAAATATGTGACAAAAATAAAATCGATGTTAAAATGGGGGTTGGCTTATATTTGAGGTCAATATTTGGCTCAATGCTGGTGGTAGTCCCAGGTAGGTTGGTTTGAAAAAGTTTAATCAGTAATATTGAGTCAATTCTTTAAGAATTTTAATATTTTTATTTTTGTATTTGTTTTGCAAATCTGGTTTGGGAATATTGTATTTTGGGTAGATCATCTTGCCGATCAAAACACATACGCCAGTTGTATTTCACATCAGTTTTATTAATGAAATAATTAATCTTGTGTGTCAGTTGATTAGTGAACTAATTAGTTGTCTAAGTTCATTCATCATTGCTTGTGTCTTTATCAATGACTTACTTTTTGTCATTGAGTGTGGATGGCAGAAGAGACAGACAGAAAAGTCATTGGTAAGGTCACAAGATGTGACAAGGACTTTGAAAATTAATTGATTAATAAAACTGAAATGCATCTGGTGCATATGGTTTCATTGGCAATATGACCTTACCAAAATACATTTTTTAATATATAAAAGCATTAAGCCCAAATTTGTTATTCATAGAAGTACAAAACTTTACAAAACAAAGCAAAAAAGAAAATCTTGTCCATTTTGGTGTCATTAAATGGGTCAGGACTAAACTCTACATGTTTCTGTGTCTATGTTTATCATCGTCATCATCATCATCATCATCGCCATCAACACTTGACATTGTGATTTCATCAATTAGTCCAATTCTTTTACCCAAATCTATGAATTTTAATTTGACCTCTTGTTGCATCAAGTTGAAGCTCATGGCTATCATTGCCAAGCCAAAGAGGAGATAAAGAGTACAGATTGCTTGTTTCTCAGCACTTGACCATGAGTCTACGTCTGACCCGGGTACGAAATCACCAAACCCTATTGTACTCAGAGTGACAAAACAGAAGTAAGAACCAATAAGATAATCCCAGTTCTTTTCCCACAAAGAAAACAACACAGCCCCAATAAATATATACCCAGCTATAACAAGAAGGGTAATATATACCGGTACACGAATCTCGTGATGTGAACGTCTTGGGTGATGAGTCTTCACACTGTCGTGGGCTTCTCGTTTCTCCTCAAACAGACATTCTTTCTCTTCAACAAATGCGACACTATTTGTAGGAGATATTGTTGATTTACATGAATCCTCTATGTTTCTCTGAGAA
>OZ024758.1:13250395-13252895 GCA_964016885.1 Eledone cirrhosa
GTATGTCGTGCCCTTGGCAGTGGAGACTTCTGGTGTCCTTGGCCCTAGGGCTACCTCCCAACTCACCACCATAGGCGCTGAGCTGGCTAGTCGCAGGTGTGAGCTTCGCAAGCTGGATTGGCTCTTCCAGCTCATCTCCCTTACCATCCTCCGGGGAAACCCCTTCTCCATTCTGTCCGCCGGAGCTGTGGGGAGGCCAGCACGTGGGACCCTACTTGCTCACCATACGGAGAGATGGGGAGGGTGAGAGAGATGGAGGCGATGACAGTGGGAGTTCGGCTCTTCCAGGTTCGGACCATATCTTTGTGGTTGTGTTCATTAAGCAGTTAATGAGTCTGTCCATGGCTAATTAATACACATGTTAGCACCACCTTTTCTATGTACTTGATATAGTAGGAAAACAGTGAGCAGTGTTTAACGATTGTAACAACGATTTGTTGTTAAGAGTTGAATAATAAAGACAGAAAATAAAGGAGGGAAATAGCTTTCTGTGAAGATAACTGTTTATTGTTAATTAGTAGATCAAAAGAAGGAATAGGTTTCCTGTGATAGCATAAATAGCGTTTTATATTCACATCTCACGTCCGCATTCATGCGTAGATGGGTTCACACGAGAGAGAGAGAGAGAGAGAGAGAGAGAGAGAGAGAGAGAGAGAGAGAGAGAGAGAGAGAGAGAGAGAGAGAGAATGAAGAGGGAGGCGAAAGTAGTAGTAGTAGTTGTAGTAATGGTGGTGGTGGTAGTAGTAGTAGTAGTGGTGGTGGTGGTAGTAGTAGTAGTGGTGGTAGCAGCAGCAGCAGCAGCAGTAGTAGTAGTAGTAGTAGTAGTAGTAGTAGTAGTGGCAGTATTAGTGGTAACAGTAGTAGTAGTAGTAGTAGTAGTAGTAGTAGTAGTAACATTAGTAGTAGTAGTAGTAGTAGTGGCAGTGGTGGTGGTGGTGGTAGTAATAGTAGTGGTGGTGGTGGTGGACGAAGAAGAAGAAGAAGAAGAAGAAGAAGAAGAGGTGGATATCGTAAAATAAAAAAAAATGACTCGCGAGAAAGCAACAATAATTATAAAGCAATATATATACATATAATTAGTCTACACATTGATAATTTTACTCTTCGAAACGAACGCTGCAATTAACTTTTCCTCCCAGCTGAGTGAAGTAGAGCAACGCGAAATAAAGTGACTTGTTCAAGGACACAATGCCTGGTGCTCTACATCTTACTACTGTGGTATTCCATAATTGTTTCTACTTTTGGTACAAAGCCAGCAATTACCCCAGCGTATTACTGGTACTTTATTTTATCGATCCCGTAAAGATGAAAGGCAAAGTTAACCTCGGCGAAATTTCGAACTCAGAACGTAAAGGGATATAATTCTATGCCGCAAAGCATGGTGTCTGACGCTCTACCGATACTGCATATCCCCCGCCCTACTACTGCATAATAATGGTAGAAGCACACTTGCATGCAACCCACCCTAACATACCCATACATGTACACCAATAATACATTTAAAAAAAATCATTAAAAAAAAATGTTTATTTCAAAATTAAGAAAATTCCTCTGTTCGTTTTTGTTAAAATCGAATCAGTTATTGTATTGAAATTTTTTCAGAAATAGAATTTATGTTTATTCATAACCAAAATTCTATAATCAATATTTCTGGCGTGATTATCTGTTAATTATTAAAATATCTTTTTCATCATATTATAAAGATGTATTTTTTAAAATTAAAATTGTTTTTTCAATGAGATTGATCTCCGCTTTCTAATATTTCTCTTTCTGGTATCTAAAAGAACATCGAGATATTCAGATTTGATTTATTGACAGCATGGCTTGGTCGCTGCAGGCTTCTCCTCCCAGCTCGAGCCGGTGGGGGCTGGACCGAGAGGATGGCAAAAGGCCAGACGGTATGACCATCTTCCCGTTCCGCGGTGGCAAACCCGTCGTCTGGGATGCCACTTGCAGCGACACTTTCTCCAGCCACAACCTGGTGCAGACTGCGACTAACCCAGGTACTGCTGCACGTTGGGCTGAGGAGGCCAAACTCTCCAAGTACCGGCCGCTCTCCGACAGGTTCGCGATCGTACCCTTGGCAGTGAAGACTTCTGGTGTCCTTGGCTCTAGGGCTACCTCCCTATTCACCACCATAGGCGCTGAGCTAGCCAGCCGTAGGTGTTAGCCTCGCGAGTTGGAATGGCTCTTCCAGCGCATCTCCCTTACCATCCTCCGGGGAAACGCCTTCTCCATCCTGTCCGCCGGGGATGTGGGGAAGCCAGCACGTAGGACCCCATTTGCTCACCATACGGATTAATAGGCAAAGTTATAAACCATTGTAAGTAGATAGATTATAGATCCATAGCATTCTAGGATAGGATTCTAACAACGTTTTCCTGTCTCCATTAAAAGTATGATTTTGAAGAAACAGTTTGATTAATTTAGTCGAATGAACAAGACGATTGAATTCATGTATGGTGTCGTATTGACGTTAGACGTTTATAGGACATTTTTA
>OZ024758.1:13262895-13277895 GCA_964016885.1 Eledone cirrhosa
GAGTATGTCATTGACGTTACTGCTCCAGTATGTCATTGACGTTACTGCTCCAGTATGTCATTGACGTTACTGCTACAGTATGTCATTGACGTTACTGCTCCAGTATGTCATTGACGTTACTGCTCGAGTATGTCATTGACGTTACTGCTCCAGTATGTCATTGACGTTACTGCTCCAGTATGTCATTGACGTTACTGCTACAGTATGTCATTGACGTTACTGCTACAGTATGTCATTGACGTTACTGCTCCAGTATGTCATTGACGTTACTGCTACAGTATGTCATTGACGTTACTGCTCCAGTATGTCATTGACGTTACTGCTGGAGTATGTCATTGACGTTACTGCTACAGTATGTCATTGACGTTACTGCTCCAGTATGTCATTGACGTTACTGCTCCAGTATGTCATTGACGTTACTGCTCCAGTATGTCATTGACGTTACTGCTACAGTATGTCATTGACGTTACTGCTACAGTATGTCATTGACGTTACTGCTCCAGTATGTCATTGACGTTACTGCTCCAGTATGTCATTGACGTTACTGCTCCAGTATGTCATTGACGTTACTGCTGGAGTATGTCATTGACGTTACTGCTCCAGTATGTCATTGACGTTACTGCTCCAGTATGTCATTGACGTTACTGCTACAGTATGTCATTGACGTTACTGCTACAGTATGTCATTGACGTTACTGCTCCAGTATGTCATTGACGTTACTGCTCCAGTATGTCATTGACGTTACTGCTCCAGTATGTCATTGACGTTACTGTTACAGTATGTCATTGACGTTACTGCTCCACTATGTCATTGACGTTACTGCTCGAGTATGTCATTGACGTTACTGCTACAGTATGTCATTGACGTTACTGCTCCACTATGTCATTGACGTTACTGCTCGAGTATGTCATTGACGTTACTGCTCCAGTATGTCATTGACGTTACTGCTCCACTATGTCATTGACGTTACTGCTGGAGTATGTCATTGACGTTACTGCTCCAGTATGTCATTGACGTTACTGCTCCAGTATGTCATTGACGTTACTGTTACAGTATGTCATTGACGTTACTGCTCCACTATGTCATTGACGTTACTGCTCCAGTATGTCATTGACGTTACTGCTCGAGTATGTCATTGACGTTACTGCTACAGTATGTCATTGACGTTACTGCTCCACTATGTCATTGACGTTACTGCTCCAGTATGTCATTGACGTTACTGCTACAGTATGTCATTGACGTTACTGCTCCAGTATGTCATTGACGTTACTGCTCCAGTATGTCATTGACGTTACTGCTCCAGTATGTCATTGACGTTATTGCTACAGTATGTCATTGACGTTATTGTTACAGTATGTCATTGACGTTACTGCTCCAGTATGTCATTGACGTTACTGCTCGAGTATGTCATTGACGTTATTGCTACAGTATGTCATTGACGTTACTGCTCCAGTATGTCATTGACGTTACTGCTACAGTATGTCATTGACGTTACTGCTCCACTATGTCATTGACGTTACTGCTCCAGTATGTCATTGACGTTACTGCTCGAGTATGTCATTGACGTTACTGCTCCAGTATGTCATTGACGTTACTGCTCCAGTATGTCATTGACGTTACTGCTCCAGTATGTCATTGACGTTATTGCTACAGTATGTCATTGACGTTACTGCTACAGTATGTCATTGACGTTACTGCTCCAGTATGTCATTGACGTTATTGCTACAGTATGTCATTGACGTTACTGCTACAGTATGTCATTGACGTTACTGCTCCAGTATGTCATTGACGTTACTGCTCCAGTATGTCATTGACGTTACTGCTCCAGTATGTCATTGACGTTATTGCTACAGTATGTCATTGACGTTACTGCTCCAGTATGTCATTGACGTTACTGCTCCAGTATGTCATTGACGTTATTGCTACAGTATGTCATTGACGTTACTGCTCCAGTATGTCATTGACGTTACTGCTCGAGTATGTCATTGACGTTACTGCTCGAGTATGTCATTGACGTTACTGCTCGAGTATGTCATTGACGTTTCTGCTCCAGTATGTCATTGACGTTACTGCTCCAGTATGTCATTGACGTTACTGCTCGAGTATGTCATTGACGTTACTGCTCCAGTATGTCATTGACGTTACTGCTCCACTATGTCATTGACGTTACTGCTGGAGTATGTCATTGACGTTACTGCTCCAGTATGTCATTGACGTTACTGCTCCAGTATGTCATTGACGTTACTGTTACAGTATGTCATTGACGTTACTGCTCCACTATGTCATTGACGTTACTGCTCCAGTATGTCATTGACGTTACTGCTCGAGTATGTCATTGACGTTACTGCTACAGTATGTCATTGACGTTACTGCTCCACTATGTCATTGACGTTACTGCTCCAGTATGTCATTGACGTTACTGCTACAGTATGTCATTGACGTTACTGCTCCAGTATGTCATTGACGTTACTGCTCCAGTATGTCATTGACGTTACTGCTCCAGTATGTCATTGACGTTATTGCTACAGTATGTCATTGACGTTATTGTTACAGTATGTCATTGACGTTACTGCTCCAGTATGTCATTGACGTTACTGCTCGAGTATGTCATTGACGTTATTGCTACAGTATGTCATTGACGTTACTGCTCCAGTATGTCATTGACGTTACTGCTACAGTATGTCATTGACGTTACTGCTCCACTATGTCATTGACGTTACTGCTCCAGTATGTCATTGACGTTACTGCTCGAGTATGTCATTGACGTTACTGCTCCAGTATGTCATTGACGTTACTGCTCCAGTATGTCATTGACGTTACTGCTCCAGTATGTCATTGACGTTATTGCTACAGTATGTCATTGACGTTACTGCTACAGTATGTCATTGACGTTACTGCTCCAGTATGTCATTGACGTTATTGCTACAGTATGTCATTGACGTTACTGCTACAGTATGTCATTGACGTTACTGCTCCAGTATGTCATTGACGTTACTGCTCCAGTATGTCATTGACGTTACTGCTCCAGTATGTCATTGACGTTATTGCTACAGTATGTCATTGACGTTACTGCTCCAGTATGTCATTGACGTTACTGCTCCAGTATGTCATTGACGTTATTGCTACAGTATGTCATTGACGTTACTGCTCCAGTATGTCATTGACGTTACTGCTCAGTATGTCATTGACGTTACTGCTCAGTATGTCATTGACGTTACTGCTCCAGTATGTCATTGACGTTACTGCTCCAGTATGTCATTGACGTTACTGCTCCAGTATGTCATTGACGTTACTGCTCGAGTATGTCATTGACGTTACTGCTCCAGTATGTCATTGACGTTATTGCTACAGTATGTCATTGACGTTACTGCTCCAGTATGTCATTGACGTTACTGCTCCAGTATGTCATTGACGTTACTGCTCCAGTATGTCATTGACGTTACTGCTCCAGTATGTCATTGACGTTACTGCTCCAGTATGTCATTGACGTTACTGCTCCAGTATGTCATTGACGTTACTGCTCCAGTATGTCATTGACGTTACTTGCTCCAGTATGTCATTGACGTTACTGCTCCAGTATGTCATTGACGTTACTGCTACAGTATGTCATTGACGTTACTGCTCCAGTATGTCATTGACGTTACTGCTCCAGTATGTCATTGACGTTACTGCTCCAGTATGTCATTGACGTTACTGCTCCAGTATGTCATTGACGTTATTGCTACAGTATGTCATTGACGTTACTGCTCCAGTATGTCATTGACGTTACTGCTCCAGTATGTCATTGACGTTACTGCTCCAGTATGTCATTGACGTTACTGCTCCAGTATGTCATTGACGTTACTGCTCCAGTATGTCATTGACGTTACTGCTACAGTATGTCATTGACGTTACTGCTCCAGTATGTCATTGACGTTACTGCTCCAGTATGTCATTGACGTTACTGCTCCAGTATGTCATTGACGTTACTGCTACAGTATGTCATTGACGTTACTGCTCCAGTATGTCATTGACGTTACTGCTCCAGCTATGTCATTGACGTTACTGCTCCAGTATGTCATTGACGTTACTGCTCCAGCTATGTCATTGACGTTACTGCTCCAGTATGTCATTGACGTTACTGCTCCAGTATGTCATTGACGTTACTGCTCCAGTATGTCATTGACGTTACTGCTCAGTATGTCATTGACGTTACTGCTCCAGTATGTCATTGACGTTACTGCTCCAGTATGTCATTGACGTTACTGCTACAGTATGTCATTGACGTTACTGCTCCAGTATGTCATTGACGTTACTGCTCCAGTATGTCATTGACGTTACTGCTCCAGTATGTCATTGACGTTACTGCTCCACTATGTCATTGACGTTACTGCTCCAGTATGTCATTGACGTTACTGCTCCAGTATGTCATTGACGTTACTGCTCCAGTATGTCATTGACGTTACTGCTCCAGTATGTCATTGACGTTACTGCTCCAGTATGTCATTGACGTTACTGCTCCAGTATGTCATTGACGTTACTGCTACAGTATGTCATTGACGTTACTGCTCCAGTATGTCATTGACGTTACTGCTCCAGTATGTCATTGACGTTACTGCTCCAGTATGTCATTGACGTTACTGCTCCAGTATGTCATTGACGTTACTGCTCCAGTATGTCATTGACGTTACTGCTCCAGTATGTCATTGACGTTACTGCTCCAGTATGTCATTGACGTTACTGCTCCAGTATGTCATTGACGTTACTGCTCCAGTATGTCATTGACGTTACTGCTCAGTATGTCATTGACGTTACTGCTCCAGTATGTCATTGACGTTACTGCTACAGTATGTCATTGACGTTACTGCTCCAGTATGTCATTGACGTTACTTGCTACAGTATGTCATTGACGTTACTGCTCCAGTATGTCATTGACGTTACTGCTCAGTATGTCATTGACGTTACTGCTCCAGTATGTCATTGACGTTACTGCTCCAGTATGTCATTGACGTTACTGCTCCAGTATGTCATTGACGTTACTGCTCCAGTATGTCATTGACGTTACTGCTCCAGTATGTCATTGACGTTACTGCTCCAGTATGTCATTGACGTTACTGCTCCAGTATGTCATTGACGTTACTGCTCCAGTATGTCATTGACGTTACTGCTCCAGTATGTCATTGACGTTACTGCTCCAGTATGTCATTGACGTTACTGCTCGAGTATGTCATTGACGTTACTGCTCCAGTATGTCATTGACGTTACTGCTCCAGTATGTCATTGACGTTACTGCTCCAGTATGTCATTGACGTTACTGCTCCAGTATGTCATTGACGTTACTGCTCCAGTATGTCATTGACGTTACTGCTCCAGTATGTCATTGACGTTACTGCTCCAGTATGTCATTGACGTTACTGCTCCAGTATGTCATTGACGTTACTGCTACAGTATGTCATTGACGTTACTGCTCCAGTATGTCATTGACGTTACTGCTCCAGTATGTCATTGACGTTACTGCTCCAGTATGTCATTGACGTTACTGCTCAGTATGTCATTGACGTTACTGCTCCAGTATGTCATTGACGTTACTGCTCCAGTATGTCATTGACGTTACTGCTCCAGTATGTCATTGACGTTACTGCTACAGTATGTCATTGACGTTACTGCTCCAGTATGTCATTGACGTTACTGCTCCAGTATGTCATTGACGTTACTGCTCCAGTATGTCATTGACGTTACTGCTCCAGTATGTCATTGACGTTACTGCTCCAGTATGTCATTGACGTTACTGCTCCAGTATGTCATTGACGTTACTGCTCGAGTATGTCATTGACGTTACTGCTCCAGTATGTCATTGACGTTACTGCTCCAGTATGTCATTGACGTTACTGCTCGAGTATGTCATTGACGTTACTGCTCCAGTATGTCATTGACGTTACTGCTCGAGTATGTCATTGACGTTACTGCTCCAGTATGTCATTGACGTTACTGCTCGAGTATGTCATTGACGTTACTGCTACAGTATGTCATTGACGTTACTGCTCGAGTATGTCATTGACGTTACTGCTCCAGTATGTCATTGACGTTACTGCTACAGTATGTCATTGACGTTACTGCTACAGTATGTCATTGACGTTACTGCTCAGTATGTCATTGACGTTACTGCTCCAGTATGTCATTGACGTTACTGCTCGAGTATGTCATTGACGTTACTGCTCCAGTATGTCATTGACGTTACTGCTCCAGTATGTCATTGACGTTACTGCTACAGTATGTCATTGACGTTACTGCTCCAGTATGTCATTGACGTTACTGCTCGAGTATGTCATTGACGTTACTGCTCCAGTATGTCATTGACGTTACTGCTCCAGTATGTCATTGACGTTACTGCTCCAGTATGTCATTGACGTTACTGCTCCAGTATGTCATTGACGTTACTGCTCCAGTATGTCATTGACGTTACTGCTACGAGTATGTCATTGACGTTACTGCTCAGTATGTCATTGACGTTACTGCTACAGTATGTCATTGACGTTACTGCTCCAGTATGTCATTGACGTTACTGCTCCAGTATGTCATTGACGTTACTGCTCGAGTATGTCATTGACGTTACTGCTCCAGTATGTCATTGACGTTACTGCTACAGTATGTCATTGACGTTACTGCTCCAGTATGTCATTGACGTTACTGCTCCAGTATGTCATTGACGTTACTGCTCGAGTATGTCATTGACGTTACTGCTCCAGTATGTCATTTGACGTTACTGCTACAGTATGTCATTGACGTTACTGCTACAGTATGTCATTGACGTTACTGCTCCAGTATGTCATTGACGTTACTGCTCGAGTATGTCATTGACGTTACTGCTCGAGTATGTCATTGACGTTACTGCTCGAGTATGTCATTGACGTTACTGCTACAGTATGTCATTGACGTTACTGCTCCAGTATGTCATTGACGTTACTGCTCCGAGTATGTCATTGACGTTACTGCTCGAGTATGTCATTGACGTTACTGCTACAGTATGTCATTGACGTTACTGCTCCAGTATGTCATTGACGTTACTGCTCAGTATGTCATTGACGTTACTGCTCCAGTATGTCATTGACGTTACTGCTCGAGTATGTCATTGACGTTACTGCTCGAGTATGTCATTGACGTTACTGCTACAGTATGTCATTGACGTTACTGCTACAGTATGTCATTGACGTTACTGCTCCAGTATGTCATTGACGTTACTGCTCAGTATGTCATTGACGTTACTGCTCCAAGTATGTCATTGACGTTACTGCTCGAGTATGTCATTGACGTTACTGCTACAGTATGTCATTGACGTACTGCTCAGTATGTCATTGACGTTACTGCTCCAGTATGTCATTGACGTTACTGCTCGAGTATGTCATTGACGTTACTGCTCCAGTATGTCATTGACGTTACTGCTACAGTATGTCATTGACGTTACTGCTACAGTATGTCATTGACGTTACTGCTCCAGTATGTCATTGACGTTACTGCTCAGTATGTCATTGACGTTTACTGCTCCAGTATGTCATTGACGTTACTGCTCCAGTATGTCATTGACGTTACTGCTGGAGTATGTCATTGACGTTACTGCTACAGTATGTCATTGACGTTACTGCTACAGTATGTCATTGACGTTACTGCTCCAGTATGTCATTGACGTTACTGCTCACAGTATGTCATTGACGTTACTGCTGGAGTATGTCATTGACGTTACTGCTACAGTATGTCATTGACGTTTACTGATACAGTATAGTCATTGACGTTACTGCTCACAGTATGTCATTGACGTTACTGCTCCAGTATGTCATTGACGTTACTGCTGGAGTATGTCATTGACGTTACTGCTACGTATGTCATTGACGTTACTGCTCAGTATGTCATTGACGTTACTGCTACAGTATGTATTGACGTTACTGCTCCAGTATGCCATTGACGTTACTGCTGGTATGTATGTCAGTGACAGTTACTGCTGGAGTATGTCATTGACGTTACTGCTCAGTATGTCTTTGACGGTTACTGCTCCAGTATGTCATTGACGTTACTGCTCCAGTATGTCATTGACGTTACTGCTACAGTATGTCATTGACGTTACTGCTACAGTATGTCATTGACGTTACTGCTCCAGTATGTCATTGACGTTACTGCTACAGTATGTCATTGACGTTACTGCTCCAGTATGTCATTGACGTTACTGCTGGAGTATGTCATTGACGTTACTGCTACAGTATGTCATTGACGTTACTGCTCCAGTATGTCATTGACGTTACTGCTCCAGTATGTCATTGACGTTACTGCTCCAGTATGTCATTGACGTTACTGCTACAGTATGTCATTGACGTTACTGCTACAGTATGTCATTGACGTTACTGCTCCAGTATGTCATTGACGTTACTGCTCCAGTATGTCATTGACGTTACTGCTCCAGTATGTCATTGACGTTACTGCTGGAGTATGTCATTGACGTTACTGCTCCAGTATGTCATTGACGTTACTGCTCCAGTATGTCATTGACGTTACTGCTACAGGATGTCATTGACGCTACTGCTACAGTATGTCATTGACGTTACTGCTCCAGTATGTCATTGACGTTACTGCTCCAGTATGTCATTGACGTTACTGCTCCAGTATGTCATTGACGTTACTGTTACAGTATGTCATTGACGTTACTGCTCCACTATGTCATTGACGTTACTGCTCGAGTATGTCATTGACGTTACTGCTACAGTATGTCATTGACGTTACTGCTCCACTATGTCATTGACGTTACTGCTCGAGTATGTCATTGACGTTACTGCTCCAGTATGTCATTGACGTTACTGCTCCACTATGTCATTGACGTTACTGCTGGAGTATGTCATTGACGTTACTGCTCCAGTATGTCATTGACGTTACTGCTCCAGTATGTCATTGACGTTACTGTTACAGTATGTCATTGACGTTACTGCTCCACTATGTCATTGACGTTACTGCTCCAGTATGTCATTGACGTTACTGCTCGAGTATGTCATTGACGTTACTGCTACAGTATGTCATTGACGTTACTGCTCCACTATGTCATTGACGTTACTGCTCCAGTATGTCATTGACGTTACTGCTACAGTATGTCATTGACGTTACTGCTCCACTATGTCATTGACGTTACTGCTCCAGTATGTCATTGACGTTACTGCTCGAGTATGTCATTGACGTTACTGCTCCAGTATGTCATTGACGTTACTGCTCCAGTATGTCATTGACGTTACTGCTCCAGTATGTCATTGACGTTACTGCTCGAGTATGTCATTGACGTTATTGCTACAGTATGTCATTGACGTTACTGCTCCAGTATGTCATTGACGTTATTGCTACAGTATGTCATTGACGTTACTGCTACAGTATGTCATTGACGTTACTGCTCCAGTATGTCATTGACGTTACTGCTCCAGTATGTCATTGACGTTACTGCTCCAGTATGTCATTGACGTTATTGCTACAGTATGTCATTGACGTTACTGCTCCAGTATGTCATTGACGTTACTGCTCCAGTATGTCATTGACGTTATTGCTACAGTATGTCATTGACGTTACTGCTCCAGTATGTCATTGACGTTACTGCTCGAGTATGTCATTGACGTTACTGCTCGAGTATGTCATTGACGTTACTGCTCGAGTATGTCATTGACGTTTCTGCTCCAGTATGTCATTGACGTTATTGCTCCAGTATGTCATTGACGTTACTGCTCGAGTATGTCATTGATGTTACTGCTCGAGTATGTCATTGACGTTACTGCTCGAGTATGTCATTGACGTTACTGCTCCAGTATGTCATTGACGTTACTGCTCGAGTATGTCATTGACGTTACTGCTCCAGTATGTCATTGACGTTATTGCTACAGTATGTCATTGACGTTACTGCTGGAGTATGTCATTGACGTTACTGCTCGAGTATGTCATTGACGTTACTGCTCCAGTATGTCATTGACGTTACTGCTCCAGTATGTCATTGACGTTACTGCTCCAGTATGTCATTGACGTTACTGCTCCAGTATGTCATTGACGTTACTGCTACAGTATGTCATTGACGTTACTGCTCCAGTATGTCATTGACGTTACTGCTCCAGTATGTCATTGACGTTACTGCTACAGTATGTCATTGACGTTACTGCTCCAGTATGTCATTGACGTTACTGCTCCAGTATGTCATTGACGTTACTGCTCCAGTATGTCATTGACGTTACTGCTCGAGTATGTCATTGACGTTACTGCTCCAGTATGTCATTGACGTTACTGCTCCAGTATGTCATTGACGTTACTGCTCCAGTATGTCATTGACGTTACTGCTCCAGTATGTCATTGACGTTACTGCTACAGTATGTCATTGACGTTACTGCTCCAGTATGTCATTGACGTTACTGCTCCAGTATGTCATTGACGTTACTGCTCCAGTATGTCATTGACGTTATTGCTACAGTATGTCATTGACGTTACTGCTCCAGTATGTCATTGACGTTACTGCTCCAGTATGTCATTGACGTTACTGCTCCAGTATGTCATTGACGTTACTGCTACAGTATGTCATTGACGTTACTGCTCCACTATGTCATTGACGTTACTGCTCCAGTATGTCATTGACGTTACTGCTCCACTATGTCATTGACGTTACTGCTCCAGTATGTCATTGACGTTACTGCTCCAGTATGTCATTGACGTTACTGCTCCAGTATGTCATTGACGTTACTGCTCCACTATGTCATTGACGTTACTGCTCCAGTATGTCATTGACGTTACTGCTCCAGTATGTCATTGACGTTACTGCTACAGTATGTCATTGACGTTACTGCTCCAGTATGTCATTGACGTTACTGCTCCAGTATGTCATTGACGTTACTGCTCCAGTATGTCATTGACGTTACTGCTCCAGTATGTCATTGACGTTACTGCTCCACTATGTCATTGACGTTACTGCTACAGTATTTCATTGACGTTACTGCTACAGTATGTCATTGACGTTACTGCTCCAGTATGTCATTGACGTTACTGCTCCAGTATGTCATTGATGTTACTGCTACAGTATGTCATTGACGTTACTGCTCCAGTATGTCATTGACGTTACTGCTACAGTATGTCATTGACGTTACTGCTCCAGTATGTCATTGACGTTACTGCTACAGTATGTCATTGACGTTACTGCTCCAGTATGTCATTGACGTTACTGCTACAGTATGTCATTGACGTTACTGCTACAGTATGTCATTGACGTTACTGCTCCAGTATGTCATTGACGTTACTGCTCCAGTATGTCATTGACGTTACTGCTCCAGTATGTCATTGACGTTACTGCTCCACTATGTCATTGACGTTACTGCTCCAGTATGTCATTGACGTTACTGCTCCAGTATGTCATTGACGTTACTGCTCCAGTATGTCATTGACGTTACTGCTACAGTATGTCATTGACGTTACTGCTCCAGTATGTCATTGACGTTACTGCTCCAGTATGTCATTGACGTTACTGCTACAGTATGTCATTGACGTTACTGCTCCAGTATGTCATTGACGTTACTGCTCGAGTATGTCATTGACGTTACTGCTCCAGTATGTCATTGACGTTACTGCTACAGTATGTCATTGACGTTACTGCTACAGTATGTCATTGATGTTACTGCTCCAGTATGTCATTGACGTTACAGCTCCAGTATGTCATTGACGTTACTGCTACAGTATGTCATTGACGTTACTGCTACAGTATGTCATTGACGTTACTGCTCCAGTATGTCATTGACGTTACTGCTCCACTATGTCATTGACGTTACTGCTCCACTATGTCATTGACGTTACTGCTCCAGTATGTCATTGACGTTACTGCTCGAGTATGTCATTGACGTTACTGCTCCAGTATGTCATTGACGTTACTGCTGGAGTATGTCATTGACGTTACTGCTCCAGTATGTCATTGACGTTACTGCTGGAGTATGTCATTGACGTTACTGCTCTACCCCAGTGCATTACTTGTACTTTATTTTATCGACCCCGTAAGGATGAAAGGTAAAATAAAGGCTAAGCTAACACGCAAACTCGGCGGGATTAGAACTCAGAACGTAAAGAGCCGTAACTCTATGCCACAAAGGATGTTATCTGATGCTCTACCGATTCTGCCAATCCATCGCCCCACCAATAATAATAATAATAGCAATAATAATGTTTCTACGTTTGGCACAGGGCCAGCAATATCCCCAGAGTATTACTGGTACTTTATTTTATCGATCCCGTAATGATGAAAGGCAAATATAATGATGATGATGATGATGATGATGATGATGATGATGATGATGATGATGACGACAATAATAATAATAATAATAATTGTTTCTACTTTTGGCACAATGCCAGCAATTAGCGCAGTGCATTACTGGTACTTTATTTTATCGACCCCGTAAGGATGAAAGGCAAAGTCAACCTCGGCGGGATTTGAACTCAGATCGTAAAGGGACGTAACTATGCTGGAAAGCATGGCGTCCGACCCTCTACCGATACTGCCAAAATAATAATAATAATAATAATAATAATAATAATAATCCCCCGTGAAACGTATTTCGAATCTAATTGATATTATCTGTTGTTTATTCCAACATGTAACTGTCTGCCTACTAGATTTAGATTGCGATGCATTTGGCAAAACTCACCGTAACTTCATGTTTTCGTACGTGGGTGGGTCTTTCCTGTTATCTTCAGTTTCTTGCAGTAACTTGAGAAAAAGAAAACTGAGTTTTTCGTTTCGGTAAAAGGCCACAAATCTACAGAAATGAGATAAATACGCTTCTGCAAACGTTCACGTGACGTCAACTTGGTTTTTTATCTACTAGAGGTCGATAAAAAAAGTACCAGTTTAATACTTTTTTTTATCTACTCGAGGTTGATAATAAAGTATCAGCCTAGTACTTTTTTTATCTACTAGAGGTCGATAAAAAAAGTACCAGTTTAATACTTTTTTTTATCTACTCGAGGTTGATAATAAAGTATCAGCCTAGTACTTTTTTATCTACTAGAGGTCGTTAAAAAAGTACCAGTCTAGTACTCTATATTTCTTTCTCACTTTCTCTCTCTCACTCTCTTCATCCTTTTCTGAAAGAAATCTGCTGTATTCAGACCTGATAAAGAGATGGGCTCCGTCAGGTTTAAAAATGTCCTAGAAACACTGTATGTCAATATGGCGCCTCTACAACTGCCACAAAAGTTACGGCACCATACCATACTATACCACACCGTACTATACTATACGATACCACACCATTACTGATCGAGCAGACTTCCGATTAAAAAAAAACCCCATTCCATCCGTAACGATCTGATTGATTTATAATGATCTCAGGACACGGTGGATTGGTAGTATCGGTAGAGGGTAGGACGCCATGCTTAGCAGTGTAGAGTTACGTCCCTTTACGGACTGAGTTCAAATCCCGCCGAGGTTAACTTTGCCTTTCATCCTTACGGAGTCGATAAAATAAAGTACCAGTAATGCACTGGGGTAATTGCTGGTCTTGTACCAAAAGTAGAAACAATTATTTAATATGTCTTCCCCACTTTTTTAACGACGAAAAGGTGGGGCTACATTTAAGGGGAATTAATGGCTACTTTTAGTTAACATGTTGAGTGACTTGATGGACTCTCCTCGTTCTCTTGGTTTCTAAATACAACGTATGGTGTCTTTGGTAAACTAAAATAAGTAGAATAAGATAAATATATTCTCTAACTGTCCCATCTGTTGATTAATATAGGTGTCAGTACTGATGGTATTTACTATTTAGTGCAGAAGTTCTCAAAAGAGGGTGCTACTGCCCTCCAGGGGGCGTTGAGAAGGTCCAGAGGGCGCTGGGATCTAAGTGTCCCATCTGTTGATTAATATAGGTGTCAGCACTGATGGCATTTACCATTTAGAACAGAGTTTCTCAAAGAGGGCACTACTGCTCTCCAAGGGGCGCTGGGATCTAAGTGTCCCATCTGTTGATTAATATTGATGTCAGCACCGATGGTATTTACCATTTAAAGAGGTTTGGTCTTTTCTCATTCAGATTTAATTGAAGAGGTCGATAAAAATACCAGAATCTCTTAAGACCGAGGCAGTAGGTATTTAAAATAGAATTGAGTTACCAAGAAGCTTCTAGAAAGAATTTTTTTTTGATGATGGAATCTAAGTGGGAAAAAGGTTTATTTTTTTTTCATTTTTCTTGTTTTTTATTTTTATACTATATATATATATATATATATATATATATATATATATATATATATATATATATATATATATATATATATATATATATTTTTTTTTCGTTAGTTTAGTTTATGTACATTCCGGAAAATATATTCCGACATTTTTTGGTATGGGAAATAATTAATAAATCAAAGAAACTTTAGTGTTGAGTGTAGCAAACAAATACTTGTAGAAGAGTTAAGAAACAGAGATTGACTTTGTATGTATGTGTGTGTGTGTGTGTGTGTGTGTGTGTGTGTGTGTGTGTGTGTTTGTGTATGTTTGTATGTGTGTGTGTGGGTGTATTTATGTTTATATGTGTGTATGTGCGTATATGTGTTTGTATGTGTGTATGTGTTTGTATGTGTGTGTGTATATATGTGTGTGTATGTTTGTCTCTCTGCATGTGTTTGTGTGTATATCTGTGTGTATGTTTGTCTCCCTGTACGTGTGTGTATATGTGTATGTGTGTATGTGTATGTGTGTGTGTATATGTGTATGTGTTTGAATGTGTGTGTGCGTAAGACTGACAGGTGAGACAAATGTACATAAACAGAAAGAAGCAAAAACAAACAAACAAACAAACAAACAAACAAACCCTCCCACAAAAAAACAAAATTATATAACAAAAAGCCCCAACCCAAACACACAAAGCCATGAACTATCTCTAAACAAAATTAACAGACGCCATTTTACAAGCTCAGACATTTAATACTGTTTTCTGATCTGGAATCTGTAATATTCCACTTAAGTACTTGGTTAGACAA
>OZ024758.1:13287895-13290395 GCA_964016885.1 Eledone cirrhosa
AGCAGTAACAGCAGCAGTAGCAAATGCAGCGGTAGCAGTAGCAACAACAACAACAGCAGCAGTAACAACAACAGCAGCAGCACCAGCAGCAGTAGTAGCAGCAGTAACAGCAGCAGTAGCAACAACAGCGGCAGTAACAACAACAACAACAACATCATACTCAACATTTAACTGTAGAACTACAGTTTGGTAGACAAACATTTTCCTTGCAAGATGGTGTAAATATTTGTTACAGTCCCAGAGATGGTTTGTTTTGTATGGTTTTGTATGGTTTGGTATGGTTTGGTTTGGTATGGTTTGGTTTGGTTTGGTATGGTATGGTTTGGTTTGATTTGGTTTGGTTTGGTATGGTATGGTTTGGTATAGTGTGGTTTGGTTTGATTTGGTTTGGTTTGGTTTGGTATGGTTTGGTTTGGTATGGTATGGTATGGTATGGTTTGGTTTGGTTTAGTATGGTTTGGTATGGTATAGTATGGTATGGTATGATTTGGTATGGTATAGTATGGTTTGGTATAGTATGGTATGGTTTGGTATAGTATGGTATGGTTTGATATAGTTTGGTATAGTATGGTATGGTATGGTTTGGTATAGTATAGTATGGTATGGTTTAGTATGGTATGGTATAGTATGGTATAGTATGGTTTGGTATAGTTTAGTATAGTATAGTATGTATTTATGGACCCTTAACTCCCGAGGCAGTCGTAGTGACAGTTCTATGACTCCTGCTAGAGCCGTAGAGACGCCATATTGACATGCAGCGTTTCTAGATCGTCTGGTCATCAGGTCTCAATTCATCAGATTTCTTCATCAGATCTCTTCTAGCGCCCATCTTGAGTACCTCTGCTTTAATCTCTGCCAACGAACCATTCAGTTTCCAGTAACAGAATCCATGTCTATGAATACTATATAGATTAACTGCGCAGACGACAAGCTTGTTACCTGTGAAAGCGACCACAAATCTTTTATTCTCTGTTCTACACAACTGCCACTAAACACAATACAACCCACACAGTATATACGATCGACAATCACCAGTGGACATTATACAACACAATACACAAGACACATGAAATATCATACAATCAACACCCAACAAAATAATACAGTCCACATTATATATATCATATATATATATATATATATATATATATATATATATATATATAAATGAAAATAGAGAAATTAATGTGAGCAAGAAGCCAACAGTAATTCATAATATATATATATATATATATATATATATATAGAGTCCAGAATTATATGGAGTCCAGAATTAGCCGTCGAAACGGCTTGAGCTCAGCCATCGGGGTCCTACTCGTTCCTATTACCCACTCTACTACCCTAAGTATTGGGTACTTTGGTGCGTTATGGTCCACCTGGTTCCTTACCGCATTTCCTTCGTTATATATATATATATATATATAACAATCTATATCTTCTACCTGGAGTTGCGACCGATAGATAGTATTAGCAATTGGAAAGACCAACGGAAACATTGTTCCCTCGGTCCGATTTGACGAAAGTCGATCGTTCCTCATATATATATATTTGAAAAAAAGGAAAAGAATGACTTCACTTGTAGTTCTAAATAATTTGATTTAATTTTATAATATTATAATATTATGAGTTGGTATGAAGAAGACGAAGAAGTCGGAGGGGGAGGAGAAGAAGAAGAAGAAGAAGAAGAAGAAGAAGAAGAAGAAGAAGAAGAAGAAGAAGAAGAAGAAGAAGAAGAAGAAGAAGAAGAAGAAGAAGAAGAAGAAGAAAAAAAAATAATAATAAGAAGAAGAAGAAGTAGAAGAAGAAGACAACATAGATACCTAACAGAGAATGTACGACACAGCATTTGATTGACTCTTAGTGTTGTAGTCATAGTAACGAGACAGATGTACTTTACTCAATAAGGAAATTGTCAAACACTAATCGATACGATTAGATATACTCACCCTTGATCACATCACATACACAACGTTCATGTGTGACACTCTACCGATTCTACCAGGTCTCTCATTTACTAAATCACTAAGGAGCAAACAAAACAAAACAACCTAGAGATTTACTAAGTGATTATTATTACGGTCTGAGTTCAAATCACGCCGAGGGTAACTTTGCCTTTCATCCTTACGGGGTCGATAAAATAAAGTACCAGTAATGCACTGGGTAATTTCTGGCCTTGTGCTAAAAAGTAGAAACAATTATTATTGTTATTATGTGCTGCCCCCCCCCCCCAGTACATTTGCTAAAAGGTGGATGAATGTGGCGAGAATGGCCCGTGTGAATGGGCCTACTCTGACCATGCGCCTATAGGCTAGCTAATTTGAGGAGAGGGGTGCCGTCCCTGGGTGCCCTAGAAGCGCAGGGTGGTTCAGGATTGGTGGGGTACCTGAGTCACCCCTGGGTCGTCCACCCCCGATTGGGGAATTTATTTATTTTGTTAGATTTATACATAGTTTATTTTATATTTGTATATCTTCATTGTTAAATTAGTCTTGCCATTGTG
>OZ024758.1:13302895-13307895 GCA_964016885.1 Eledone cirrhosa
ACACGCACACACACACACACACGCGCGCGCGCTTAACCATTTGCTTGTTTCTCTGTCCTCTCTGATATAAGTTCCAATCTGAAGGATATACCTTTTAGTGTACTTTCTTAATGTTTAAAGAGATGTAGTCAAATAATAATAGCAACTATTGCGTATATATAACAGCAGAGGAGAAGTGAAGAAGATAGATAGATAGATAGATAGATATATTTCTTTATTAGCCACAGGGGCACAAAAGAAGGGGACAAATACAAAGGGGGAAGTTTACATACAATAAAAACGTGTAAAATGTTATCACAGATGGAATTTAAAAGTTAGTCGATTTTCCCCAATAGAGGGAGACAGTTTATATGGGTAACACATACCCCCGAAAAAAATGAGCAACCCTCATCTCCAGGAGTACGAAGAGCTTGTACTCCTTTCCTCTCCTCCTCCTTTTCCTCAATCTACAGGCTGATATAGAGAGAAGGCCCATTCACTCGGGCCATTCTCGCCACTTTCACCCACCTTTCATAAAACTTGCTGGGGTACAGCACCTCTCTCTCCATCCTGATTCTTCTTCCAAAGTGGTATTTGAAAAAAAGATAGATAGATAGATAGATAGATAGATAGATAGATAGATAGATAGAGAGAGAGATAGATAGATAGAGAGGTAGAGAGAGAGGGATAGAGAGATATATTTCTTTATTTGCCACAAGGGCACACAAGAAAAGGGTAGATAGATAGAGAGATGAGATAGATAGATAGAGAGAGAGGGAGAGAGAGAGGGAGATAGATAGATAGATAGATAGATAGATAGAGAGAGAGAGAGAGAGAGAGAGAGAGAGGGGGGGGGAGAGAGAGAAAGAGGTTGGGGTGACGGACGTATTGAGAGAGAAATCACGATGTCAATTTATCCAGAATCTATGAATACATGAAACTCAACTAAACGTAATGCAGACAGGAAGACAAACAAATAACCGTGGATCGTCAGGCCACTTCCTCTTCGTACTGGCCACTGACGAGACCTCAGGTGCACTTGGACCCCATACTGCCGAGCTCCTCCGTAGGATCGGAACGTCAGCGGCCCGTCCGAGGAAGGAGCCCTGCGTGGTGGGGTGGCTGATGTAGCGGGTGTCGCAGGCCATTGTCCGCGGGAATACTTTTGCAGTCTTGTCCGTGGAGTGCAGCCCCATTACCACCTTGCCCTAGGCTCATCAACCTCCCCCTATTCCCCATCCCCTTTCTTCTTTGACACTGGAGCCCTTTCCTTACCTATACGTTTCCGTTTTTATATTTCCTTATTTTACAATTGCTCCCTAGCAAAAACACCACAGAGAAATGAACAGCCAGCAAGTCAAGGGTTAGCAGTTGTTTATTAGTTTGTCAGTATTTTATTATGTTGTTTATTAGTTTGTCAGTATATCTAAAGCTGGACATAATGTGTTAAATATCCAGCTGAAATATATAGTGATGTCAGTGAAACATATGTCACATTCTATGTTACTTCGTTTATAAAAAATTTACAAGTTGCATTAATAGTTTCTATCATATTCTTGGTGTTAGGTGTTTATACGAGTTAGCTAGATGTGTCCATTCCTTTTCTTTCTCTTTTTCTCTCTCACACACACGTACATACAAACAGACACACACACATATATATATATATACACACATATATATATATATGCTCAAACGCACACACAAACATATATATGCTCAAACACACATATATATATATGCTCAAACGCACACACAAACATACATATGCCCAAACACCCACACATACATTCACACACACACGCATATATCTTTATATATAAGCTCAAACACACGCACATGCACACACACATATATATATATATGCTCTAACACACACATACATTCACACACACACACACACACATACAAGCACACATATACATATATGTGCTCAAATACACACACACACACACATATATATGTATATAATATATGCTAACATACATACTAGAGATTGAAGGACACAAGATCTTATTAGAAGGTCAAAAACTCAACATTTTTCACAATAGAAGACAAAAGACGAAGAACAAGTAAACAAAATTCTTATAGTAAATAACCACAACTGTTAATATTCGATCTTCGATCTTTGAATATAGTTTTGGTTGAAGCGCGTGCCTGAGGATAAGCAACACAGATTCAATAAAGTATAATGTCAACAATAAATCTCGTTAGTATGAGACAATACGCAGCGAGATTCTCGTGTTTGCTTGAACGTATTGAGCAAGTTATTTGAAACGCAATATCAAATTGTTAGCGACGTATTTTTACAAGATTTTTACACATAACACGTAGGAAAAAAACAACAGAATCTTTTGAATAATTCTCTCTTTTCAGAGTATTATATTTTATATAGGGCGATGGATTGGCAGTATCGGTAGAGTGTCAGACGCCCTGCTTTGTAGCACAGAGTTATGGCCCTTTGCGTTCGGAGTTCAAACCCTGCCGAGGTTAACTTTGCCTTTCATCCTTACGGGGTCGATAAAATAAAGTACCAGTAATATACTGGAATAATTGCTGGCCTTGTGTCAAAAGTAGAAACAGTTATATGTTATACAGATAGAGATAATATATAAAACAGTGAATAAAAAATGCAAGTGTCTTTTGTGGTTATGAAAACGGAAAAGGGAGGGAAGAACAAGGGCTCGAGGGTCATAGAAGAATACATATACAGGAAATGGAATCAATCAATTAATTAAAAGGAACATTCTGTAATTAATTTAATTTTGTAATCATTAATAAATAATAATCATGGATAATTATTAAACATTTTTTTTACCCGATGTTTATTTTTAGGAGAGGGGCCTCAAATGTCATGTAGCTTTGGGTCTCAAGAGCTGAAAGTCCGGCCCTGCATATAACTCCCTGTTTTATCCCGTAACTCTTCAAGGAGCCGTTAGGGGCGTCGTATAGACATACATCGTTTCTAGGACATTTTAAAAATCTGGCAGAGCCCATCTCATCAACAGGTCTGAATATAGCAGATTTCTTCCAGAGAAAGATAGAAAATGTGAAAGAATGGAAGTGAGAGAGAGCGAGAGATATATAGAAGAAGAATCGACCCTAGTACTAAACTGGTACTTTTTTATCGACCTCGAATGAGATGATTATAACTACTTAACTGTAATATTTTAGCTACTTACTGAATTTTACATCGAATTTTATGAATTAAATTTGCATTTAAAAAAAATGATAAATAGAAACTTATTTACGTTTTTATATTTAAGAATTAATATTTCATAGCTTCAGCCAATGTAAATTTTGCCTACTTTACCTAACCAGAGAATATGTCCCGGGTTTATTTATACATTACATAAAAATTGGGTAACATTAAAACCTGAATTGATTGTAAAAATATGTGTGTGGATTTATGAATATTTAAACGGTCCAGGAATTGACTATAAAGGTCTATGCATCGAAACAAGTAATATAAATAGTAATATGAATCGCAAATGTTTGAAAAGCTATGCTTAAAGCTTGGCATTTAATCAAATTTCCATGTTTATATATGCTTTTTTGTTTACCATTATTGGCCGATTGAAAGATATATATGTAATAGATTGTTCTTTAGAAATATGTTTCATGAATTGTTACTCAACGACAAATTTCATCAAACTGACCACCATATTAATCACCCCTTCTCTCTCTCTCTCTCTCTCTCTGTCTCTCTGTCTGTCTCTCTCTCTCTCTCTCTCTCTCTCCCTCTCTCTCTCTCTCTCTTTCTCTCTCTCTCTCACTCTCCCCTTCTCTCTTTTTGTCTCGCTCTATCTATCTATCGATTGCTTTTGTGTTGATAGTCTGCGGTACTGAGAGCAAAACGATCATAAACCAAATAAGTACTCAATACATGGTAAGACATAGAGTGGTTATATTAGTGAAAGTAGAGGAACTGTCGCAAGTTCAGCAGTTTCAGTTGGTTACCTCTAGGAGAGGTAACCAACTGAGACTGCAAGAACTGTAGCTCTTTTCATTCACTAATATATATATATATATATATATATATATATATATATATATATATATATATATATAGTAATCCCCCGGTATTCGCGGGGGTTACGTTCCTGAGCACCCGCGAATAGTGAAAAACCACGAATTTTGGACATGATCCATAAAAAAGCCTATAAACGTCAAAATATAATGTAAAATATAATTTTATGTAGTAATTTTAATGTAGTAGATATAGAGAGGGAGGAGAGTTTGGTGCTAATTGGTAAAGAGAGAGAGAGATTGGAAGAGAGTACTGTGTAGTAAATATAGAGAGGGGGAGAGTTTGGTGCTAATTGATATAGAGAGGGAGATTGGAAGAGAGTTTGTGTAGTAGATGTAGAGAGGGGGATTGGGCAAGTATGTTGTATGGTTGATGCAAAAAGTAGGAGAGTTTATATCTTGTTTGTTTACTTGTCTCGCCCGCTTTACGCGATTTACTTGTCCCAATAGCTTTATTTAGCTATTGCTCGCACCAACCGGAGGTATATGAGTTTTAAAGCGATGAAATACCAATGAAGGTTGGAAAATCACTGACGAAGGACTATTTTTATCATATGTAACCCATGTGCAACCACGCAGTATTCTTCTTTCTTCTCATGTTTGATATATATATATATATATATATATATATATATATATATATATATATATATATATATATATATATATATATATAAGAACCGAAGAGCAAATATTTATTAAAATAACAGATTAAAGTTTAAGCAAAGAATCGCTGCTTTCACCCTATAAATATATATATATATATATATTTATATATATACACAAAAGTCAGCTTAAAAGTGACACAGAGGAGACTGAGGTTAGCTGGACATGGTCACCGACATTCAGAGTTGACACTGCATTCAGTGATCCTGTGGGAGCCCCTACACGCACACACTAAAAGAGGGAGATCGAGGTTGACATATATTGATGTCCTAAGGACAGACAATGGCCTCTGGGAGACGCAGGACATGGCAGCGATGATGAGGGGT
>OZ024758.1:13315395-13317895 GCA_964016885.1 Eledone cirrhosa
TTTCTTTCTTTCTTTTTTTCTTTCTCTTTTCCTTCCTTCCTTCCTTCATTTCTTGCTTTCGTTCATGCTATTTGTCTATTTTTCTTTCTTAATTACCCCCCTCTCTATTTTATTCTTTCTTATTCCCTCCATCACTCCATTTTCTATCTTATTCTAACATCTTATTCCGAAACCTCTAAAGTTTCCTTCTTATCGTCCCTCGTTCTGTACCCATTTACCCGTTCACTCGAACTCTCACTCACCCGATCACTCAAACCCCACTCACCCGTTCACTCAAATTCTCACTCACCCGTTCACTCAAACCCCACTCACCCGTTCACTCAAACTCTCACTCACCCGTTCACTCAAACCCCACTCACCCGTTCACTCAAACTCTCACTCACCCGTTCACTCAAACCCCACTCACCCGTTCACTCAAATTCTCACTCACCCGTTCACTCAAACCCCACTCACCCGTTCACTCAAACTCTCACTCACCCGTTCACTCAAACCCCACTCACCCGTTCACTCAAACTCTCACTCACCCGTTCACTCAAACCCCACTCACCCGTTCACTCAAACTCTCACTCACCCGTTCACTCAAACCCCACTCACCCGTTCACTCAAACTCTCACTCACCCGTTCACTCAAACTCTCACTCAACCGTTCACTCAACCTCAACCATCGACTCATTAATTCTTTCACTCCTTTACACAATACTTATCGGTCATTCATCCGCAATAATTATCGTCTGCTTTAGTCGCTTTCTCCTCCCACCATATCCTCTCTCGTTCATTTAATCAGCTGATCTCTCTCTCTCTCTCTCTCTCTCTCTCTCTCTCTCTCTATATATATATATATATATATATATATATATATATATATATATAAAGAATTAAAAAGAACAGAAAGATGCAGTAAAAGAGATTTATTCGGTTCTTACGTACGTTTCAATAGACATCTATTTGCCTAGATCTCGCTACATCTATAATATTATATATTTAGTAGAGCATTCGATATCCAATTGTGCATTGGATATCGAATGCTCTACTAAATATATAATATTATAAATGTAGCGAGATCTAGGCAAATAGATGTCTATTGAAACGTACGTAAGAACCGAATAAATCTCTTTTACTGCATCTTTCTGTTCTTTTTAATTCTTTATACACGCCCCGGAATATAGCTAAACTGGATTATACACCTTTTTTCTGCATTTCGTTGAGCACCACTCTGTTGTAAGCTGACATTCCACTACACGGTACATAACACTGTGTCCTGGAAAACATTAATGCACTCGTGCATAACCAATTATATATATATATATATATATATACATTATGAAGAGAGAAGAAACATTTAGATATAATTAGTAATAAAATGTATCATACCTAAACTGTTCCTAAATTCCTCGACTACGTAGTTTCGTGGCATAAACAAAAACAATATATCAAAGATATAGAGTCCTTGCGAGGTCTGCCGACTTATCAAGAGGATACCTCATTTTACTAGTCTCAAGAACGCGTCAGTTGGGTGCGGATGCATTCATGTATATATGTGTGTGTCCGCATGTATCTGTGTGTTTCTAAATATATTATATATATATATATATATATATATATATACATATATATATATATATATGTATCCACACCTCTGCCTCTCTCTCTCTCACTCGCTCTCTTCATCTATCGTCTGTCGTCTGCTGTTTTCTCTTATAATCTGTTCATTCAACCCCTTCTTTAGTTCACTATATATATATATATATATATATATATATATATATATATATATATATATATATATATATATATATATATATATATATGTATATATATATATAATTATGGGTGTGACAGTGGGAATTTGGTTCCTTTGTGTTCGGACCTGGTGTATATATATATATATATGGTCTATACTTTAATCCACTTACATAACATGAGTGCTTGTCCCTGAAACATATATATATATAAACACCAGGTCCGAACACAAAGGAACCAAATTCCCACTGTCACACCCATAATTATGTTCAGGTCCTCCGTAACTGGCGAGAAGAAGGAGAAGGTTTATCATTAACTCGGAGACCAGCTCTGAATGTTTACAACAGAGTTAGACTCAGTTAAAACCATCCAACGATCAGGTGATCATGTTAAACCGAGTCATAGATTAAGTCTTTTACTCTACTAGTGGGTCATGGCTAGATTTGAACTCAGCTCAGAGCGTAAAGAACCGGAATAGATCTCGTAAATCATTCTATCAGACGTCCTAACGATTTTTACCAATCCACCGCTCTAGACTGGTGCCTTATTTTATCAACCCTGGGATTCACCCTGAGTGGGTCATAGCTAGATTTGAACTCATAAAGTATAAATAACCAGTATAGATCTTCTCGTAAATCATTCTGTCAGACGTTCTAACGATTTTACTAATCAATCGCTCTAAACTGGGACCTTATTTTATCGATCTCGGGAAGATGAAAGGCAATGGTGACCTCGGTGGGATTTGAACTCAGGAATTAAGG
>OZ024758.1:13322895-13325395 GCA_964016885.1 Eledone cirrhosa
GACATGCACACACAGACGCACGCACTCACATACACACGCACGCCCCCCCCCCCCACACATATACAAATTAATGCGGGAATATCTTTATTCAAGGTCATATATAACACTAACTTCTATTAAACCTGCGAAATACACACACAATAAACACACAGTCTACACACAGTCTACACACAGCCTACACACAATAAACACACAGTCTACAGACAGTCTACAGACAGTCTACACACAGCCTACACACAGTCTACACACAGTCTACACACAGTCTACACACAGTCTACACACAATAAACACACAGTCTACACACAGTCTACACAGTCTACAGACAGTCTACAGACAGTCTACACACAATCTACACACAGTCTACACACAGTCTACACACAGTCTACAGGCAGTCTACAGACAGTAAACACACAGTCTACACACATTCTACACACAGTCTACACACAGTAAACACACAGTAAACACACAGTCTACACAGTCTACAGACAGTCTACAGACAGTCTACAGATAGTCTACACACAGTCTACACACAATCTACACACAGTCTACACACAGTCTATACACAGTCTACACACAGTCTACAGACAGTCTACACAGTTTACAAACAGTCAACACACAGTCTACAGACAGTCTACACAGTCTACACACAGTCTACACACAGTCTACATACAGTCTACACAGTCTACACACAGTCTACACAGTCTACACACAGTCTACACACAGTCTACATACAGTCTACACAGTCTACACACAGTCTACAACACAGTCTACACACAGTCTACACACAGTCTACACACAGTCTACACACAGTCTACACACATTCTACACAGTCTACACACAGTCTACACACAGTCTACACACAGTCTACACAGTCTACACACAGTCTACAGACAGTCTACACAGTCTACACACAGTCTACACACAGTCTACACAGTCTACACACAGTCTACACACAGTCTACACAGTCTACACACAGTCTACACACAGTCTACACACAGTCTACACAGTCTACACACAGTCTACATACAGTCTACACAGTCTACACACAGTCTACACACAGTCTACACAGTCTACACACAGTCTACATACAGTCTACACAGTCTACACACAGTCTACACACAGTCTACACAGTCTACACACAGTCTACATACAGTCTACACAGTCTACACACAGTCTACAACACAGTCTACACACAGTCTACACACAGTCTACAGTCTACAACACAACATTAACAAACCACAGACATAAACAAGGGATGGCCTCTTTTGCTAATGGACATACTACAAATGTTATGTAAGTTGTTTATAGAAGGTGTGATGTAGGGCAATGTAGGGCGATGTAGGGCGATGTGGGGCGATGTGAAGCAATGTAGGGCGATGTGGGGTTATATGGGACGATGTAGGGCGATGTGGGGCGATGTGGGGGCAATGTAGAGCCATGTGGGGCGATGTAGGGCGATGTCGGGTGATGTGGGGGCGATGTAGAGTGATCTAGGGTGATATGGGGTGATGTGGGGGCGATGTAGGGTGATGTAGGGTGATGTGGGGGTGATGTGGGGGCATGTGAGGCGATGTTGGGCGATGTGGGGAGGATGTGAGGAGATGTAGAGCGATGTAGGGTTCCATTGTATAAACGCTGGTCTCAACCCTTAGCTGTTATCAGATGTGAAGGCGCATGGCTTAGTGGTTAGAGTATTGGGCTTGCAATTGAGGGGTTGTGGGTTCGATTCTCGGACCGGGTGATGCGTTGTGCCCTTGAGCAAGACACTTTATTTCACATTGCTCCAGTTTACTCTGCTGTAGAAGTGAGTTGTGACGTCACTGGTGCTAAGCTGTATCGGTCATTACCTTTCCCTTGGACAACATATATAGTGTGTATATATACTGTACATAGTGTATATATAATGTATATAGTGTATATATAATGTACATAGTGTATATATAATGTATATATATATATATATTAATTCAAAATATTAACAAAAATAGACATTCGTGTGACCAAGCGCCCTCTGTATTATATGTAAATTGTTTCATGTCTCAATCTTAAGGTATATAAATATTAAGTTTTGTCATATCTTATTCACTACCATGACTGAATCTTAACCATCTACTATGTCAGGGTATGTCATGCATCATCTTGTTTTATCTGATGAGGACGTACTGTTGAAGTTAGCTCAGTACCTCTGAAATATGTATAATAAAATATATTTGATCACATGGAATGTCTATTTTTGTTAATATTTTGAATTAATATTAATAACTCCGGAAAACCACATCAGTTGAGTGCTTCCAATCTATTGTAAAACTCATTCTTTGATTTAATCATTGAACCTTGTTTAACCTTTAAATATATATATATATATATATATATATATATATATATATATATATATATATATATATATATATATGAGTTGTGACGTCACTGGGGCCAAGCTGTATCGGTCATTGTCTTTCCCTTGGACAACATATATAGTGTGTATATATACTGCACATAG
>OZ024758.1:13335395-13337895 GCA_964016885.1 Eledone cirrhosa
TAAATACAATGTGAGGCGGCGAGACACTAAACTCTCGCCAGCCCAGTTCATTTAACCCAGTTCATTTAACCCAGTTCATTTAACCCAATTCAAAGAGGCAGATTTAATATTTTGGCCGTAAAGTATTTCTTTAACGAGCAGCTCTAGGCTGAGACAGGCGGTGAATTGGTAGAATTGTTAGAAAGTCGGATAGAATACTTTGACCATATTTGGTCCGGGTTCTCTGCTCTCTGAGTTCAAATCATGTCGAAGTCAACTTTGCCTTTCATTCATTCGAGATTGATAAAAAAAAAAAAAAGTACCATTCTAATACTGGGGTCGGTTCTTCCTCTATATGTATATCTCATTTCCATTCTCTCACTCTCTTTCTATCCTTCTCTGGAAGAAATCTGCTGTGTTCAGGCCTGAAGAGGAGATGAGCTCCACCAGGTTTTAAAATGCCCTAGATACACTGTATGCCATTATGGTACCTCTACGACCCCACCAGGAGTTACGAGTCCATACATATATTGTTTCTTTAGCATGAAGTATTACGCTGGAAGTAAAATACATTTTTCACTCATTCGCTTCACATATATTGACAATATATGTATCGGAGCGGAGCTGGGTAACCACAAGTCTGAGCCCCCGCGAAGTAGACTGGCTGTTCCAGCGGGTCTCCTTCGTCGTCTTCTGGGGCAATGTCTTTTCCATCCTGTCGGCTGGAATCACAAGGCCCTTAAGCTTCATTTGTGGCGGTGGGTATGTGGAATAGATTTCCTTCCACAAGCACGAGTACTTGAGTACGTAAATTCGGTTGTTTAGAGTTAAGCTAATACTACCGTATTTCCCGGTGTTGAAGACGCTACTTTTTTTTCATAAAATAAGTCACAAAATTCTACCAAGGAGTCTGTCCTGGAGGCCGAAGATTGTTTATTATTTTTTTTCAAATTTTTGGTTGTCAAAATTAGGGTGCGTCCTCGAAGACGAAGCATCTTCGGCGCCGGGAAATATGGTTTATTTCCTTTTATTGAATGTTTATTCAAAAGAAGAAGGCCGGCTTCCACGGCCCTGTTTCGATGTCTTCGAGATTGGTGGAAAGAATAACGAGATAGCCATCTTGTTTGTAACACTAAAGACATAATGTAGTAATTATTGCCCAACTAAATACCATAAGGCAGATAGTACTTCTTAGTCCAGCAACACTACGTTATGTTACGTTCCGATTTCAATTTCGAAATTTTTCTAGAATCAAACTGGCTTTCCATGCCTCTTCAGGTACGGTGGTACGCTGAAACAAATACCGGTTATTTCCCCTTATCGAATCTACCTATCGACAATAGAAAATAATATGTGGCATCTTGCCAATGGGAAAGCCATTATCCATTGGCAGTATCTCAGTTGTATAAATTTCCGTAAACAACACTTCAGCTCAGTATATCTACATTTACAAAATAGACTAGATAGTAATTCTTGGTAAACATTTACAACACACATACATACATACATACATACATACATACATACATACATACATACATACATACATACATACATACATACATACATACATACATACATATATATATGCACACTCAAACACACACACATATATATATATATATACATACATACATATTATATATATATATATATATATAGAGAGAGAGAGATTCAGTATGTTTATCGTGTTTAAATAAATGCGTTTTAAAACGGTAAGGGAATCTAACATAACACTTAGGAAAGAAAATATGTTTAGATTAGTAATCTAAGATCTTCTTGGAATTTTCCATATTAATTCCAAAACTTCTGTATATGAATGTCTCGTTTATTTTGACCGGTCACCTTCTCGGCGGCAAGTTTAGAAAGAAAAGGAAATTTCCGTCGTCCCTTGTGCAATCGTTCATACTTTGAATCTTGAGAATATTTTACAGATTTTTAAGATTCCAGATATTGTGGCCATTTGTAGTTTATGTTATGAAATTTAGGAGCTGCGTTCTTTCTTCTAGAATCCATGTTCAGTCATATTTTGGTTCAGGCGGGTTGGTAGCTTCTGATAGCTTGTGATAGCTCATGATAGCTCATGATAGCTCATGATAGCTCATGATAGCTCCTGATAGCTCATGATAGCTCCTGATAGCTCATGATAGCTCATGATAGCTCCTGAGAGCTCATGATAGCTTCTGATAGCTTTGATAGCTCATGGTAGCTCATGATAGCTCATGATAGCTCACAATAGCTCATGATAGCTTCTGATAGCTTCTGATAGCTCATGGTAGCTCATGATATCTCATGATATCTCATGATAGCCCCCCCCCCCCCCCCCAATAGCTCTTGATAGATCATGATAGCTTTTGAAAGCTCCTGATATCTCATGATAGCTCCTGATATCTTATGATAGCTCCTGATATCTTATGATAACTCCTGATATCTTATGATAGCTCCTGATATCTTATGATAGCTCCTGATATCTTATGATAGCTCCTGATATCTTATGATAGCTCCTGATATCTTATGATAG
>OZ024758.1:13360395-13367895 GCA_964016885.1 Eledone cirrhosa
AAATGCCCAATAAACGCTGTATGTTTTTACAATTCCCCTACAATTCCACCTGGAGTTATGAGACCATACCGCACCATACCATACTATTCATCTTTTTATGCCAGCTCTCTTATATTTTAAAGGTTTATCTTTGATCTCTTACCTCTTACTTCAAATCCCGTGAAACTTAACTCATTCGTGAAACTATATCTTTTCTTCTATCTTAACATATTAACCTTTAACTATATATCTATTAACCCAGCGCGCTTATATTTATCTTTTATTCCTGGGATCTTTTTCCCTTCTTTATTATTTAACAAAACAACATTACAAGTTTAATGGTAGCAAATAACTCATAAAGACATACAAGCGCGAAGAATTTTGACTATAAAACCTTTCCGCTAGATTTACTATCACAAAGTGATGACCTTATAAACATGTTTTCCTTTCACCTTTTTCCTACCCTGCTATGGCCGTTCTTTTTCCTTTCATTTTATCTTATCTGATCTCTTTGATGTATTTGTTCTTCACGGCTCTTATTCACTGCTATATACAGCTCAAAGTATCTCTTTATTCACTGCTATATACAGCTCAAACCGTCCCCTTAGTTCACTGCTGTATACAGCTCAAACTATCTTCTTATTCACTATTATATACAGCTCAAACCATCTCTTTACTTCTATCTACAGCTCAAAGTATCTCTTTATTCACTGCTATATACAGTTAAAACTATCTTCTTATTCACTACTATATACAGCTCAAATTATCTTCTTATTCACTACTATATACAGCTCTTCTTTTATATATATATGAATATATATCATCATCATTCGTCGACTACTGTCGAGATGATGGATCTCAGTCTCATGCCCCAGAATTCCCTGTCCCCCATCACTGCCCCCAGGTCCTGTTTACTGATTCCCGTATCCCTAGAGATAACTGTTTCTACTTTTGGCACAAGGCCATAAATTACCCAGTGCATTACTGGTACTTTATTTTATCGACCCCGTAAGGATGAAAGGTAAAGTTAACCTCGGCGGGATTTGAACTCAGATCATAAAGGGAGGTAACTCTATGCTACAAAGCATGGTGTCCGACCCTCTACCAATACTGCCAATCCAACGTCAGGGAATGACAGCTTCCTACTCCTAGTCAGGCTGGAGTCAGGGTTCCAGAGCAAGAGAGCGGATATGATTTCATTGCTGGCACGGTGACAGTGGCCAGCAAATTGAGCTCTCCGGGATTTTAGAAGGGCAGAGGCTCGAGGGAGTTTGCCAATATTAATATATATATAACTCCTCCACTTCCACTAAGCATGAACCTAATAGGACTGTGTACAATTGCCCCCTGTGTTTTGTTCGTTCATTTTCAACTATATATATGTGTGTGTGTGTGTGTGTTTGAGTATTTATGTAAATATGCATTTATTACATATGGTGTACAAAATATCTTACATGAGACAAACATACAATCTAATTCGCAATCTAATCTAATTTGTTCTAATCGAAACTCAATAATAAATTGCTAAATCATAATCTTTTCAAAAGCAGAGGTCTCGTAGAATATTTAAATATTTATTACTGAAGTATGGAGGATTTACTCCTAAAGTGGAACGATTTGTATTCTTTGAAAATCGCCCTCTAACGATCAGGATTAGAAACTAGCAACAACAAGAAGGAAATGGAAACGAACAAATGATTTTAGTTTACCAATTTTAATTTCCTTTTAATTCCTATTTTACGTGAAACGAAACCAATTACGTTTTATGTTAACATATTTTTATAGTTTTGTTAATTTAAAAAATAAAAGGAAAAACAAACTGGGAGAGAGAAAAACTATTGATAATATGACTAGCAGAAACATGGAGTTGATCGTTAGATGGGTCCCTCCCCACCAAAAAAAAAAGTGTTTTTATTGGTCTGTGTGGCTGAGTGGTTAGAGAATGGGATTCACAATCTTGAGGTTGTGAATTCGATTCCTGGACCGGGTAATGCGTTATGTCCTTGAGCAAGACACTTTATTTCACGTTGCGCCTTCTGCCTGGAGTTGCGACAGATAGATAGTATTAGCAACTGGAAAGACCAACGGAAACATTGTTTCCTCGGTCCGATTTGACGAAAGTCGATCGATCTTTTTTTAAATTTTTTTATTTTTTATTACTGATACTATCTGTTAGTACTGGGGTCGATTCTTCCTCTATATCTCTTTCTCATTTTTATTCTGTCACTCTATTTTTCTCTGGAAGAAATCGTCTATGTTCAGACCTGGATAGAAGAGCTCTACGATATATATATATATATATATATATATATATATATATATATATATATATATATATATATATATATAGCCCCCTCGTATATATACATATATATATTTATCTCAGGAATTTTACCCTCCCTATATATATATATAGGTGTCGTTTATCTCCAAGTCGTTGCAGATTGAACAGACCTATGACTTAAAGGCATTCAACCCAAGACAGTGTGATCTATTCTTTCGGGAGTTGTGTAAACCGGACTCCCTTATATAAGACGAGCGACCATATAGAGATGCCCGTATTGGTTCTTTTATATATGTAGTGATCAGAATTAGAAACACCTACCTAAAGATGCTTGCTACTAACCGTATTTGGCCGACTAATGCTTACTCACCAGTAGGTTGAAAAAATAACAGGCAATAGCTGAGAGTTCTAAACGGTACCTGATGTGATAAGCCTGTCACATGACCCATGACGTAATGATCCTTTTCTCGTGCGTCTGTGAGGTCTTTTTTCAAAGTTCATGACAGGTTCGTATTTGCTGAGAAAACAAAACGATTGTAAGGAAGAATAAGATGTAAGGAAGCAAATATACTTCTTACTCACTAGCATCAGTAATTCCTTAAACAAAAACCAAAGCAAATAACGAAGACGCACCAAAGTAGAAGTACCAAAGTTAACAGCTACAAAATACCAAAACTAAAACGTCTTAAACTACATGGCTAAAAACAAAACAGTTATATTACACCGAAGAACTCTACAAAACCCAGCCGAGGGTTTTCTCACTCCTGTTGTAGGAACTCCTCTCTAGTTGATCTTCACCATTTTCTGTTTGGTTTTGGTCATATCTTCAGGGGTGTAGCCATACTCACCACGCTTGGCCAATTGTGAATTGGTGAGGCTGTTGAACTCATAGTTGGAGGTGGATGACCGTTAATTCTGAGGAATTCTTTCGCCCTTTTAACAGCTCTTGTTTATTCTTATTTGGATTGGCAGTATCGGTACACGGCCCTTGGTGAATTGGCAGTATCGGTAGAGGGTCGGACGCCATTCTTTCCAGCATAGTTACCTCCCGTCAAGGTTAACTTTACCTTTCATCCTTACGGGGGTCGATAAAATAAAGTACCAGTAATGTACTTGGTAATTGCTGGCCTTGTACCAAAAGTAGAAACTATTATTATTATTATTATTATTATTATTATTATTTTATTTTATTTTTATTTTTTTCGCTGCTGTGGTTCCACTTACCTTTCTCACCAGACCCTGCTCTGGTCTAATGAGGGAGCTGGTTTGAAAGGCAAAATTGACCTCGGTGAGATTTTAACTCAAAGAGTAGAGAGCCTGAAACGAATACCATAAAGCATTCTATCCGATGTTCTAAAGACTTTACCAATTCTCC
Source organism: Eledone cirrhosa (assembly GCA_964016885.1). Lineage (NCBI taxonomy): Eukaryota > Metazoa > Mollusca > Cephalopoda > Octopoda > Eledonidae > Eledone > Eledone cirrhosa. The sequence goes on from OZ024758.1 coordinate 13,364,034, forward strand.
GCTGTACCAACAAAGTAAAAAGAATTTAATATGTTTAGTAAAGTAAATATATCATTACATTATAGAGATGGAGGTATACGTGTGTGTGGATTGGTTTGTTTGTTTGTTTGTATTCATATATATATATATATACATATATATATATATATATATATATGTGTGTGTTTGAAGAATCTCTTACAGTGAAAATTGTTTTTTGTTTTGTTCTTTCGCAAGTGTTTTCATTTGTTTTTTTTCAACTCCGTTTATTCTATTTATTTTGGAGATGGGGGTTGGGGATGGTGTATTAAATTTCCATGATATATACTGCTGCTGCTGCTGCTACTACTACTGCTACAGCAGTTGCTGCTGTTGCATGTTTTGCTTAGATTACTAAGCAGCCAACTGGTGCCACCTTCTCTCTTTACCATCATTTATTCACAAGTCTCATGAATGTCTTTTGAAAATGTGTTATAAAAATTCTTGCCTTTTCTATTCTATTTCAATTATAAGATAAGCACTGGGTTTATGGAAGTAAGCATTGTCTGTTTTGTGACATAATATTGATTAAATGAACTAACTTCAGTAATTATTGGACAATTATTGCGCAATCTCTTGAAGCCTTTTGAAAGAAATACTTTAACAACTATATTTATCTGTATTATTTTTATTTTTGTTATATTTTATTTTATTTTTATATATTGTTATTGCCTCCTCCTTATTGAGGACGCCTTGTTTTGTAAACTCCCCCCATTGTACTTGTCCCACTTTTGATGCCCTGGTGGCAAATAAAAGAAACATATATTTATCTGTATTATGTTGTTGTTGTTGTTGGTGGTGGGGGTGCTGTTGTTGTGATTGTTGTTGTTGTTGGTGGTGGTGGTGTGGTGTCGTTGTTGTTGTGATTGTTGTTGTTGTTGTTGTTGTGGTGCTGTTGTTGTGGTGGTGGGGCTGTTGCTGTTGATGTTGTTGGTGGTGGTGGTGAACAATTGCTGGCCTCATGCCTAAATCTGAAACCATTATTATTATTTGGCAACATAGAGTTATAGCCCTTTACTTTCTGAGTTAAAATCCCGCCGAGGTTAACTTTACCTTTCATCCTTACGAGGTCGATAAAATAAAGTACCAGTCACGCACTGGGGTCGATTTAATCGACTTTCCCCTCCCCCAAAATTGCTGGCCTTGTGCCTTTATAAGAAACCATTATTATTTGGCAGTATCGATAGAGCGTCAGACACAATGCTTTGCAGCATAGAGTTATGGCCCTTTACTTCTGAGTTCAAATTCCGCAGAAGTTAGCTTTGCCTTTCATCCTCCCCTAAAATTGCTGGCCTTGTGCCTATAGTAGAAATAATAATAATTTTTTTTAGTAGTAGTAGCAGTAGTAGTAGTAGTAGCAGTAGTAATACTACTGCTACTATTACTATTACTAATAGTAGAAGTAGTAGTAATAGTAGTAGTAGTAGAAAAAACAACACATACAGACAACACATCCAAACAAAATCAAACCAAAACTAAAACAAAAAAAAAACACACAAAAAAAAAAATAAATAAATAAAACAAAAAAAACAAAAAAAAAACAAGAGAATCATTTTGAAAAAAAAAAAAAAATAATAATAATAATAATAACAAGCAGTGAAAGAGTAAATATTTATTTGATGTAATCCAGTTGCATGAAACAGCAGAGATTGAAAGACTGGCAGAAAACTAAATATAAACATTTCCTTATTCAAATATCTATATCTTCTTTATGTGTTGATCTGAAGAGAAGCTGTTTCTTTTACAACATAACAACGTGGTTTAGTCATTGATACATAAAGGAAGAAGGAAATATGAAAGATATAAGAATATTTGATGATAAATATATATGTGTGATGTTTATATATATGTGTGTGTGTATGTGAGTATTTGTATGTGTGCATGTGGGTGTGTGTATGTATGTGTGAGTGCATTAGGTTCTGAATTATTGGTCTTGTAGTCCATATATACACACACAAACATATATATATATATATGTGTGTGTGTGTGTATATATATATATGTGTGTGTGTATATATATATATATATGTATGTATATATACATATATGTGTATATATATGTATGTATATATACATATATGTGTGTATATATATGTATGTATATATACATATGTGTGTATATATATGTATGTATATATACATATATGTGTATATATATGTATGTATATATACATATATGTGTATATATATGTATATATATATATATATATATATATATATATATATATATATATATATATATATATATTTGTAGTAAGGTTGTTTGGATGCATCCATAGATGGTATGTCAGTTGAGCACTCTATCTGAGGATCTAGCGAATCGAGAGTCAGGTTCGATCCACAAACAGATCGCACCTTGAGCTGTTCGCCGGAGAACATCATTTTACGTCCGCTTTTCCCCGCTTGCAAGGGTGGGACGGGTCCTATTAAGCATGGCATCTCTCCATTTGTCATGGTCCTTTGTCATCTCCTCCATGAGCTTCAACAATCTGAGGTCAGCTCTCACCACCTCCGCCCATGTTTATTTATCTATATATATAAATCTCTCTCTCTCTCTCTCTCTCTCTCTCTCTCTCTCTCTATATATATATATATATATATATATATATATATATATATATATATATATATATATACAGAGTACCCGACCTCCCATGGGTACAAGCTGAAGCATATAAACAATATGCCCCCACACCCCCCACCGCAAGGTGGTCGTGGAGGTGCCACGGCAAAAAAAGCCCCCAGCCCACACTGTAAAGTGGACGTGTAGGCGCCACGAAAAAGCACACAGCACTCACTGTAAATGAGGTTGGTGTTAGGAAGGGCATCCAGCCTTAGAAATCAAGCCAGATCAGTTCCTGTATGAGCAAGGCATGGTCAGCCGACCAGACACTGCACACAACAGGACATGCTAGCGTGGAAGAACGGACGTAAAACGGTGATGATGATGATGATGATATATATATATATATATATATGGAAGGTGGACGTTAAACGATGATGATGATGATATATGTGTGTTTACAAAGAACTTTCACATAATAACTGCAGATAAAAATATGAAATATTTTTGCTGTACATAATTCAGAAGCTGTATCTATTTAATCAAAAATATTTCAACAGTATGTACAAAAAAAAAAAAACCTCAATTTTCAAATTTATAACTGATATCATTTATTTATTTTATATTTGATAATTTTTTTATGTCCAAGAATAATAAACTTTTCAATATTTTATTATCTCTTGTCAAGTTATATTTTTAGTAAAAGTTTCAGCTAAGAGTGTTTAATCAACAACTCACATCATTTCTGAACCTTATCTAGTTTTGTCCTCATCTTCCTCTTCTTTTCCTCTCATTGTCTGTCTCTTTATCTTTCTCTTCTTTTCCTCTCAATATCTGTCTCTTTATTTTTCTCTTCTTTTCCTCTCATTGTCTCTTTCTTTACCTTCCTCTTATCTTTCCCCTCATCTGTCTGTGGCTTTTTTTTTCTTTGTCATTTCAATCTTTCATCATAATCTTATCACTCAACAATATACATCATCCACTTTTCTAAAAAAATAAATCATACACAAAACGCCAACAGCAACAGTTTTCCAAGGGATGTCAACATGAATGGACCTGTTATTTTTCTCTAAAAACATTTTTTTACAATTGCACCCCACCTGTCCCTTCCATCTACCTTATTTCTTATTCTTTCTTCTGATGAAGGACTAGCGTCCGAAACGTTTAAACCTTGTTCCTGCTATATCAAGCGTTAACCTAATATATCGCTTCCATATACTGTACCGATTGTGTTGTTATTTCTGTTTACTTTTTACATATATATATATATATATATATATG
>OZ024758.1:13377895-13385395 GCA_964016885.1 Eledone cirrhosa
CGCCCATGTTTTTCGTGGTCTACCTCTACTATATATATATATATATATATATATATATATATATATATATATAATTTAATTTACCCACTCTACTTCCCTAAGTATTGAGTACTTTGGTGCGTTATGGTCCATCTGGTTCCTTACCACATTTCCTTCGTTATATATATATGTGTGTGCGTGTGTGTGTGTGAGTCCTGGGTTCAATCTGGGGTAACCACAGTAAGTAGGGTACTCAATACATTAGTAGAGTGTATACAACAAATTTGATATAGAAATAACTTCTACAGGACTAGAACTGTTTCATTAAAGGAAATCATCAGGATGATTTCCTTCAAATAAAACAGTTCTAGTCTATATCAAATTTGTTATATACATATATATATCATCATCATCATTACCATTTTACGTCCTTTTTTCCACGCTACCATGCGTTACTATAGATATATATATATATATATATACATACTTATATATATGGATGCATTACACATATATAAATAGATAGATAGAGAGAGAGAGAGAAAGAGGTGGAAGGTTCCATTTTCCATGCTTGCATACTTAGAATGTCTTATTGTTAGAAACATTTCTTTTCGTTTTTTACCAGTAGAAGCGCTTCTTCCTGCTGTTGGGCCTTTTCAGGTATGAAGTAGCAATGGCGTCTGTTTTTAATCTCTCAAGTAAACAGTATCAAGCAGAGTTAGCTGTCTGACACAGTGGTACAATACTAACTATGTCTCTTGTGAAATTTGAACTAATGAACCAGAGGTCAGTAGGCCAGCCTGTTAAAACAATATGGACATTTTTAAAATTCATATGTGCATGTGTATTATTATATATATATATAAAAAACATGAGAAGAAAGAAGAATACTGCGTGGTTGCACATGGGTTACATATGATAAAAATAGTCCTTCGTCAGTGATTTGCCAACCATCATTGATATTTCATCGCACACACACACACACACATATATATATATATATATATAACAAAGAGGGTGCGGTGAGAAACCAGGTGGACCATAACGCACCAGAGTACTCAATACTTAGGGTAGTAGAGTGGGTAATAGGAAGAGAGTCAGGACCCGGATCTAGCTGTCGAAACAGCCAGAGCTCAGCCGTCGAGGTTCTGACTCTCTTGCTATATACATATATATATATATATATATATATATATATATAAGAACAAAAGATGGTTAAAAGAGTTCCATGTATTTTATTATGCGCATTTCAAAAACAAATATCATCATGCAATAATATTTGTGTTTTCATCAGATAAAACAGGAAGACATGATATGAAGGTTAAAAAACACTTGTGGATAGTTCAGTTTTAAATCAACATATGAGAAGTAGTTTTAGATTGATGTGTGATATTGGGAAAAATATTTTATTTAGAGGGGGGGGGGGGGGGAAAGGATGAAAAAAAGGAGGAGATGAGAGTGAAGGTGGAGAGGGAGGAGTATAATGAGGAAGGATGAGATAGGAGGAGAGATGGGTGATAGAGAGAGAGAGATAGCTTTTATAACTGAGAAAGATATATTGTTTTACATAGAGAGTCCTACAAACTGTAGAGTGCTTCTTATCCGATATCTGCATTGCTTTATTGTACTACAATAAAACTCACCTCCTATATATATATATATATATATATATATATATATATATATATATATATATATATATATAGGAACCAGTAAGACCCCGACAGCTGAGCTCAAGCCGTTTCGACGGCGAATTAGCCGTCGAAACGGCTTGAGCTCAGCTGTCGGGGTCTTACTGGTTCCTATTACCCACTCTACTACCTCAAGTATTGAGTACTTTGGTGCGTTATGGTCCACCTGGTTCCTTACCACATTTCCTTCGTTATATATATATATATATATATATATATATGTGTGTGTGTGTGTAAATAACTAGCAAATAGTTATCACTCTACATGGCTGAATACAATAAATGTAATCTGAGTTTTTTGGAATATTAATAATAATATTCGATTCGCTTGCAATTATGCAACTGTCTGCAGTTCTGTTTACATGCCAACACAAGAGCAAGAACACGGGGCTCATTCTACTGACATGGCTTAAAAAAGATGCCGTTTGCATAATTGCAAACAAATTGAATATTATCATTAATATTCGAAAAACTCAGATTACATTTATATATCATCATCATCATCATCATCATCATCATCATTTTATGTCCACTTTTCTCTGCTTGCAAGGGTGTGACGGGAACTGATTCTGGCTTGATTTCTACAGCTGGATGCCCTTCCTAACACCAACCTCATTTATAGTGAGTGCTGGGTGCTTTTTTTCCGTGGCCCCTACACGTCCACTTTACAGTGTGGGCTGGGTGCTTTTTTGCCGTGGCACCTCCACGACCACTTTGCAGTGGAATGATAGGGACCCCAGTCCCTATCATCTCATTTCTACAGCTGAGTAAACTGGAGCAATGTGAAATAAAGTGTCTTGCTCAAGGAAACAACACATCACCCGGTCTGAGAATTGAACTCACAACCTTTCGATTGCAAGCCCAATGCTCTAACCATTAAGCCATGTGCCTCCATATGATTACATGTACCTCTTGACCAGGATTGACCCCAAGGCCAGGACCTCCACCGTCTCTAGTACCTACTTCTAGGCCACAGAGACAACTATATATGTATATGCATATATATATATTAGGTATGAATCAAAGTTTTAGCTGCCATATAGCAAGTACTATTCGAGTTGTTTGAGTCAATATACATATATATATATATATATATGTAATTAGTTACAACATATACAGGTACTTAAGTTTCGTTGGGTTATACACCCCCAACTCATTCAGCCTGTTATATAAAAAGAAAATGACTACGTTCACAGGTTGAATGGTGGTTTTTAGAATATATATATATGTATATATATATTCAATGATATTAAATAAATGGAAACTATATTTATAAAACCATATTTATTCTATTATATATATTTCAAGGGTACCAAAATTTTGGTATGCTTTCATCAGATAAAATACAAAGTTTGTTTTATAAATTTTGACATAACCAAGAAAAGATACCTTAACGGTTCAAGTTTTCCTTGGATAGTATATATATATATATATATATATATATAATGTCTGAGATGAGAAGTGAGATAGGGTAAGGCAGAAAAATGACAAAAATGGTAGAGTGCCAACCTAAGTACCTTGCAGTATTTAGTTTCATAGCTCTACATTCTAATTTCAAATCCTGCTATGCCTGGTGCTTATTTACTAAACATAGCTCTTAGACATAAAATAAATAGCGCAAACTAGAAAATGAGGAGCTTCTACATTGTTATTTGCATTGACCCACTAGAAATAACAGCCAAATCTTCCTTCACTGTCTCCCCTTTAACATTTACATTACTCTATATATACTATTGTATTTTCACAGTAAACCCTTTATCTCACATAATATCGAATCTATGAGATTTTGATATTAATTATTTTGAGAACAATACCTTAGCATCAGTATGAGCGGACAGTTACAGCCGGTTTGAACAGAAAGAGGTGAGAGATTTCTGGCTGGATATGGCCGGTTTGAATGCTAAAGGATTAATGAAAGAAATTTAAAAAAAGAAATGTAGTTTTAGATATTCCATGCCTACATTGTTATTTACATTGACCTACTAGAAATAACAGCCAAATGCTCCTCAAAAGTATACTTCACCATCTTAAATGAAAAAAAAGAAAAAATGGAAACTAATTGTGTAATGTAGTTCTAGATATTCTATGTCTGAATAAACCATAGTCACCAGACTGAAGAAATCTGTTTTGATCATAGGTCTGTCTACTTTGATCAGGAGTCAAATGTTTCTAAAGATTGTTTCTAAACAATTACAAAGTAAATAGCATGCTTTTATATATTCACATACATATATTTACACATATACACACTTACATCCATGCACACACACACACACATACACACATACACACATACACACACACACACACATACACATACAAGCATCATATACATACTTACACATACTCATGCATACACACTCATGCTGATGCATATAAACATTAGCAGCATATGCTTATTACATCATGCATAAACCACACTTAACTCTAACACAACTGCTTTTAAAAAATAAAAAATAACAGACACCAGGAAGGAAATCTTTCTTTGAAGAACCTCCCACCCTACAGACCCCTCCCCCGAAAAAACAACAATTGGGAATATAAGATTCCTAAGGTAATATTCAGCCATTCTTTCTTTTATTCTGTCCTTCTCCCACTTTTGCCCCCTTTTTTTAATTCCGTTCTGTCTTGTTACCTTTGTAATAGAACCCACTTGCATTGTACAGCTTTCTAAACACACATACACACTTTTCATATATATATATATATATGGGAAAAGAGTCAGAACCCCGACGGCAGAGCTCAAGCTGTTTCGACAGCTATTTCTATTATCCACTCTACTGCCCAAAGTATCGATTTCTCTGGTGTGTTATAGTCCACCTGGTTTCTTACCACACTTCCTTCGTTATATATATATATATATATATATATATTTATACACATGTATATATATATATATATTTATACACATGTATATATATATATTTTTATACACATGTATATATATATATGTGTGTGTAAAAGGTAAACAAAAATAACAACACAATTGGTACAGTATATGGAAGGGATATATTAGGTTAACGCTTGAAATAGCAGGAAGAGGGTCTTAACGTTTCGGACGCTAGTCTTTCATCAGAAGAAAGAATGAGAAATAAGATAGATTGAAGGGACAGGTGGGTTGGAATTCATTTCATCATCATCATCATTTCATTTTACGTCCACTTTTTCCCTGCTAGCAAGGGTGGGACGGGAACTGATTCTGGCTTGATTTCTACAGCTGGATGCCCTTCCTAACACCAACCTCATTTACAGTGAGTGCTGGGTGCTTTTTTGCCGTGGCACCTCCACGACCACGTTGCAGTGGAATGATATGGACCCCAGTCCCTATCATCTCATTTCTACAGCTGAGTAAACTGGAGCAATGTGAAATAAAGTGTCTTGCTCAAGGAAACAACACATCACCCGGTCTGAGAATTGAACTCACAACCTTTCGATTGCAAGGCCAATGCTTTAACCACTAAGCCATGTGCCTCCATATTATATATATATATATATTAGGGCATCCGGCTGTAGAAAGCAAGCCAGAATCAGTTCCTGTATGAGCAAGACAAGGTCAGCTGACTGGACACTTCCCACAACAGGACAACCTGTCTAACACATGTTAGTGTGGAAGAACGGACGTAAAACGGTGATGATGATGATGTATATATATATATATATTTATACACATGCATGTATGTACGTATGTATATATATATATATATATATATATAAATATATGTATATATATATATGTATATAAATATATATATATATATATATATATATATATATATATATATATATATATATATATATATATAGTGAAGGCGTGTGGCTGAGTGGTTAGAGAATTGGATTCACAATCTTGAAGTTGTGAGTTCGATTCCTGGACCGGGCGATGCGTTATGTCCTTGAGCAAGGCACTTTATTTCACGTTGCTCCTTCTACCTGGAGTTGCGACCGATAGATAGTATTAGCAACTGGAAAGACCAACGGAAACATTGTTTCCTCGGTCCAATTTGACGAAAGTCGATCGCTAAAAAAAAAAAAAAAAATATATATATATATATATGTATATAAATATATGTATATATATATATACATATATATATGTATATATATATATATATATATATATATAATAAGATGCAATAGTTTGTTTGAAGCACTGGGGAAATATGTCCTTCCGACTTGTTCCCTTTGTAACCTGTGACAAATGGAGAGATGCTGTGCTGAAGAGGACTCGTTCCCATCCTTGCAAGCAGGGAAAAATGAACATAAAATAATGAGGATGATGATGATGACTATGATGATTATGATGATCAATCAATAAAATTATCCCTCCCCCACCCCAACCGCCCAAGCCAAAAAAAAAAAAAAACAACATTTGTTGTGAGAGGGGAAACAACAAACAAAGAAGCTGAAAAAAAAAAAAAGAAAAAGAAATGTGTTCTAGTGTAAAGGTTCAAAGGAGAATTGTTGCTTGAGGTTAGCATCCTTAGCTTTACTGCCAAATATGGTGTGACAGAGAATCAAATGAGTTGTGCCAAGAACAATGGTTGATATTTGATCCTACTTTGTCACTTTCCTCTCTCTCTCTCTCTCTCTCTGTCTTGCTTGTTTTTTTTTTATGTGTGTTTCTAAGGGTCTTTGTTGTTGTTGCTTTTGTTGTTATTATTGTAGTTATTGTTGTTGTTGTTGTATTGTAGTTATTGTTGTTGCTGTTGTTGTTGTTGTTGTTGTTGTTGTTGTTTAACGTCAGCTAAGATCAGGTTTCACAGCTCTTATCCTCGGCTTTATTCGATATTGTTATACTGATATGTAGATATGTAAAATTATCTACCTGGCTTATATTTCTGTGTGTAAGTATGTGTGCGTGTGTGTATATACTTGTGTGTATATACTTGTGTGTGCATATATGTCTCACCCCCCCCCCCCCCCCCCCCCCCTCCTCTCTCTCTCTACACACACACACAGACACAAACACACATATATATATATATATATATATATATACACATTTACATTGACAATTACAATTTTATATATATATATATATATATATATATATATATATATATATATATATATATATATGTTGGGGGTGTATATGTATATATATTCTTTATATATTTATATATATATATACATATACATATATATATATATATATATATATATATATATATATATATATATATATGTATATATATGTGTGTGTGTGTGTACATTCTGTGTATGTATGGCTGTACAAGTGACTGAATAAATAAATGAATAAACACACACACACATATATATATATATACACACACACACACACACTCATACACACATACACACACTCAAACATACACCAACACACACACACACACACTCACATATATATATCTCATGGTAATTCAAACTGGTATATTGAAGCACATATCAAAGAAATTATACCATAGAAATTTGATACAGGTGAGAAGAATAAAGGTGAGAAGAATTTTTGAGTTGAAATTTTTGAACCACTTGCGCACTATCTGAAGAATTAATGTGAATAGATAGCAGATAAATTTAGAATGGTAAGGAATGAGAGAAAGAAGGAGATGGTTTCAAAGATTATAAAATAAGAAAGGAGTCAGTGAAGCAAATCTAACAGCTTTGTTGTAGTGAATGTAGCAATATATATGTACAGAACAGCATACACATATTTTTACATAAGTATATATATATATATATATATATATATATATGTAGGAGGTGAGTTTTATTGTAGTACAATAAAGCAATGCAGATATCGGATAAGAAGCACTCTACAGTTTGTAGGACTGGAGTATACATAATATAATATATAAGATCAAAAGATGGTT
>OZ024758.1:13390395-13395395 GCA_964016885.1 Eledone cirrhosa
TATCATGTTCTCCTGTTTTATCTGATGAAAACACAAATATTATTGCATGATGATGTTTGTTTTTGAAATGCGCATAATAAAATATATGGAACTCCTTTAACCATCTTTTGATCTTATATTATGCATACTCCAGTCCTACAAACTGTAGAGTGCTTCTTATCTGATATCTGCATTGCTTTATTGTACTACAATAAAACTCACCTCCTACATTATATATATATATATATATATATATGTGTATGTATATATATATATAAAGAAATACCTATGATGGCTAGTAGACCACTGATGATGGATAGTCCTGGCTTCTATTTCTAATTCTTCATTTTATTTATATATGTATATATGTATATATACACATAAACATACAGTGTATTCATATATAAACTATATACATCAATACAGTATATACATTTCTCTCTCCTTCCCCCTTTTTCTTTATTTCTCTCTATGTGTGTATATATATATATATATATATATACATATATATATATATATATATATATATATATATATATATATATATATATATATATATATATATACACACACACATATTATACATATACATATATGTAGCATATACACTACTTAATTCACAACATAATCAACTCCTCTAATTTTCTAAATGGAAAAGCCTGCTCTGTTCTAATTGTAAATCTCCGTTGCCAAGATATTATAAACTCAATTATAGTTTAAAACCACAAACATTAAATACTCAACCACCGGCCCTTCTCCTTCTTTTCAACCTATAAAAAAAACATTTACTGCAGAGTTTTGTCTTGTATTTTTTTTTTTGTTCTTGTTTGTTTTATTTTTGCTGCTTAGTTAGAGGAGGAATTGAGCTACAAAGTCTTGTGGTTAGCTGTGTTGCTTTCATGATTAACCCTTCAGCATTTAAACTGGCCGTATCCGGCCAGAATTCTCTCACCTTTTTCTGTTTAAACTGGCTGTAACCGGCTACTCATATTGATGTTAAGGTATTGTTCTCAAAATAAATAACATCAAAATCTCATAGATTAGATATTATGTAAGATAAATATGTGAGGTAAAGCCTTTACCATGAAAATACAATAGTATATATAGAGTAATGCAAATGTTATGTGAGATATTATGTGAGGTAAAGCCTTTACTGTGAAAATACAATAGTATATATAGAGTAATGTAAATGTTATGTGAAATATTATGTGAGGTAAAGCCTTTACTATGAAAATACAACAGTATATATAGAGTAATGTAAATGTTATGTGAGATATTAAGGTGATGGGGTTGGTGATAGTGGCGGTGGTGATGGTGGTGGTGGTGGTGGTGGTGGTGGTGGTGGTGGTGGTGATGGTGGTTGGTGATAGTGGTGGTGGTGGTGGTGGTGGTGATGGTGGTTGGTGATAGTGGTGGTGGTGGTGGTGATGGTGGTTGGTGGTGGTGGTGGTGGTGTTGATGGTGGTGGTGGTGGTGTTGATGGTGGTGGTGGTGGTAGGGGTGATAGTGGTATTGGTGGTGGTGGTGATGGTGGTGCTGGTGGTGCTGATGGTGGTGGTGGTGGTGGTGATGGTGGTAGTGGTGGTAATGATGGGGATAATGATGGTGGTGGTGATGGTTGTGATGGTGGTGTTGGTGGGGGTGATAGTTGTGATGGTGGTAATAATGGCACTGACTATTAGACAAGATTAAAAACACAGCCAGACATCATTCATAGAGTTACACGGTAATGTTACGTGTTAGCTATTACCAAAAACATTTAAAACTTAAAACAAAATTGAAATATAATCAAAACAAAAAGCTATATTCAAACAAACAAACAAACAAACAAACAAATAAATAAATAAATAAATAGTTTGATTGATTAAATTAATTATAAGGTTTTCTGAAAGATTTTCTAATTGAATTGTCAGGAGATATCTGGCCTGGGGTAGAGTAGGAAACAAGAGAACGATGCTTCCTTTTGTCGAGGAGGAACAAAAGCAACTTCTATATCGTTTGAAGGTAATGTGTTTGTACTTTAGCACAGGCTAAGAGAAGTAGATCTGAGAGTGTGTCGTGGTTCTAGTGTCGGTGGCCGTGGAGAGGCAGAAAGGAAGTTGTACTTAGATATTTGGTAAATGATCAAATGTTTGTGAGTTCAAAACTTACTGTTACTCATTGCTGTTCTTAGTCTAGCTACCACATTTATAGAGCATCTTACCCCTGATTTTGTCCTCTAGTTACTTGTACTTAGATATTTGGTAAATGATCAAATGGTTGTGAGTTCAAAACTTACTGTTACTCATTGCTGTTCTTAGTCTAGCTACCACATTTATAGAGCATCTTACCCCTGATTTTGTCCTCTAGTTACTGTTGTTCTCCTTAGTCTAGCTACCACATTTATAGAGCATCTTACCCCTGATTTTGTCCTCTAGTTACTGTTGTTCTCCTTAGTCTAGCTACCTCATTTACAGAGCATCAAACCCCTAATTTTGTCAAATAGTTAATGTTGTTCTCCTAAGTCTAGCTACCACATTTACAGAGAATCTAACCCCTGATTTTGTACCCTAGTTACTGTTAGTGTTCTTAGTCTAGCTACCACATTTTCAAAGAATCTACCCCCTGGATGAGTTGGTCCCCTAATTACCAACATTCTAACGCCTCTGCCAATTTGTCGCCTGTAATTATAAATTAATAATTGACTAATAACGTATACTTGTGTGGTGGTGGTGGTGAGTGGGTCGGGAGATATGTGTATGTCTGTATATTCTTAATGGCTGGCAGATTGACAAACCATCAAACATAGTTCTATCATAATTACAACAATATTTAATCAATCTTACGGTAAAGATAATTCAGGTTACAAGAGGAATCTTTAAGAACTGATTTCACTCATCACACAGATATTGCTGCATGGTTAAAGGATTTGTTTCACAGCCACCTAGTTTTAGGTTTGATACTACTGTGAGGCACATTGGGAAAGTAAGTGTCTTCTATTATATCTTTTGTATAACTAGTGGCTTTCTGAGTGAAATTTGGTAGACAGAAACTATGCAAAAGCCTGTCATATTTAAATATAAAAGATTTGTGTATATGTGTGAGATTCTGCGAGTGTGTGAGTGTGAGTCTGTGTGAGTGTGAGTCTGTGTGAGTATGAGTCTGTGTGAGTGTCTTCTACTATATCTTTTGTATAACCAGTGGCTTTCTGAATGAAATTTGGTAGATGGAAACTATGTAAAAGCCTGTCATATTTAAATATATAAAGATAAAAATATATATATATGTGTGTGATTCTGTGAATCTCTGAGTCTGTGTGTGTGTGTGTGTATTCATATTGATACAACTTTGGCATCTGGTGATGTTTGTTTATGTCCCATATAAACAATAAATTCCACAAATCAATGGTGTGACACTAGAAGATCAATGGAATAAAAAATGTGTCACTTAAAAACAAATATACTTTGACAGCATCGGAAAGAGGTCTCTAACTATAGAATACTGTCTCAAAAATGTTTTCTCCTTCCCATGACAGCAGGGGAAAAGTGGACATAAATGCGAAGATGTAACAGGATTTTATGATGTCTCTATAAAACTGTAACAGTCTGTTGTTTGAAATCTAATTTAGAATGAAGAAAATACAATTTGTGTCCGTAGGAAATGTGATTTTGTCTGTAGGACATCTCTCACATTTGAAGTAATGTCCTTAACTCTCACCCACACCGCCCCTTTCAATGTAAAGTTATGTTGGTCCCACAACATCCAGGCCGAAACAAATGAGATCGTGTAGGTGTCACGACAAAAAACACACAGTCCACGCTGTAAATGTGGCCGTGTAGGCAACACGGTAAAAACCTCCCAGCCCCACACTGTAAATGTGGTTGGTGTTAGGAAGGGCATCCAGCTGTAGAAAACCCGCCAGACAGTCCACGCTGTAATGTGGCCGTGTAGGCAACACGGTAAAAACCTCCCAGCCCCACACTGTAAATGTGGTTGGTGTTAGGAAGGGCATCCAACTGTAGAAAACCCGCCAGACAGTCCTATGCGAGCAAGTGGGAAAACCCCCGTCCAAACCCATGCAAGCGTGGAACACGGACGCTAAACCTGATGATGATGATGATGATGATTACTCTATATTTACTATTATATTTTCATGGTAAAAGCTTTACCTCTCATAATATCGAATCTATGAGATTTGATGTTATTTATTTTGACATCAGTATGAGCAGTCAGATACAGCCAGGTTGAAAAGAAAGAGGTGAGAGAATTCTGGCCGGATATGGCCGGTATAAATGTTAAAGGGTTAAGATAATGTTATGAAACTTTGCAATAAATCATTGGTCAAGGTTTCACCACCTTCAATCCTCCACCCTCCATCATTCCTCCAGACAAAGTTCATTGTTCTGTTTATCTAAATACAACAGACTAAATTGTGTCGATGACTGACAGGATGAGAAAATGTTATGTTGTTACTTTGCTAAAAGCAATAATATGCTTTAATAGTATGAAAATGTCCGAATTTTTGCACGGCCTGTCACACAAAAGGAATTCTAAAAGAAAAAAACACCAACAGAAAGTATATATATATATATATATTAGAAAGTGAGGTTTTTTTTACAAAATGAAAAATAACCGAGGTGTCCTACACGAGTGAAAGTATAAAGAAAAAAAGATGAAATCGAAAATGCAACTGGAGTCTTATTTTTTTTTAAAATATGGATGTGAGAAAAACCACAGATGTGAGAAAAACCACAGACCCTCCATCTCAACTCTACTTTTGAAAAGCAGAAGAACTGCGAAACCGGTAAAGGAACCAAATAAATATATATATTTTTAAAAAAAATAAGACTCCAGTTGCATTTTCGATTTCATCTTTTTTTCTTTATATATATATATATATATATATATATATATATATATATTTTAACCCTTTAGCATTTACATTACTCTATATATACTATTGTATTTTTGTGGTAAAAGCTTTACTTCACATAATTACCTCTCATAATTATCTCACATAATATTGAATCTATGAGATTTTC
>OZ024758.1:13400395-13407895 GCA_964016885.1 Eledone cirrhosa
CCTGTTTACTTTGCTTCAGTTTCATTGTTTATTTAAATGTTTTCGTTGTCTTTTCAATTGATTTTTGAGAAGTTTCTTCCTGTTTTGTTATGCTTCAGTAGTTTATTTGAATTATGGCTTAAATGTTTAAATGTTTCATGTGTTGTTGTTACTGAATTGTTGTTGTAAATATTTATAAAAATGTTTATTTACATTATCTTCATCATTGCTCTAACCCTCACCATCCTCATCATTGCTTTTATGCCTGGTACGAGTGTTGGACAAATGTTCATAATGGTGTGGGATTGATTCCTGGGCCTTGTTGCATGATATGCTCTTGAGCAAAACATTTCATTTCACATTGGTCCAACATACATACATAGATATATGGATACATACATACTTATATATATATATATATATATACATAAATACATGCATTCATACATAGATATATGGATACATACATACTTATATATTTATATATATATATATATATATATATATATACACATAAATACATACATACATAGATGGATACATACATACATATATATATATATATATATATATATATATATATATATATACACATAAATACATGCATACATAGATATATGGATACATACATACTTATATATATATATATATACATAAATACATGCATACATACATACATAGATGGATACATACATACTTATATATATATATACATACTTATATATGCATACATACATACTTATATATACATACATACACACAAATTTGCCAGCAAAAGTGCAAAGTTCTTTGCAGTTTGAACCCAAACAGAATACAAAACATCTAACACACACATATCAATGTATGTAGTACACACATACTTATAGAGAGAAAGATAACACACACATATATGTACTCGCATGCATACACATTCATTCACACACAGTCCTACATACACACACTTTCACTCACTTGCACACACACACACAAATACATACACATACACTCACGTTCAAACACATACTTTCACACACACACATGTGCACTTTCACACACTCACACACACATACACTCACACATTCAAACACATACTTTCACACACACACACACATGTACACTTTCACACACACACAGACATACACTCACACACACATACTTTCACATTCACATGTACACACACACGTGCACACACACACGCACACACATTTACACACACATACACCCCCTCACACATACACCCCCCCACACATAAACACATTTACACGCATGCATACACACACACACATTCACACACACACATACATACTTACATGTACAAACTCATAGAACAGTCAAAGATTTACATACAAACTCAAATCTATTTGAAATAACCCAATTGATCTTCAAGAATATCACCAGAGGGTAGAAAAGGAAGTATCGAAGAAGGTAAAGTTATTTCCCAAACAATAAATCACTTGACAATGCCAAGTCCAAATTTAACTTCTCTTCCATTACCGAGAATCTTTTTCTACATTTTTCATTTTTGACACACAGACTCTCTTGTATATTATTACGGCTTCTTTTTTACTTTTATTTTATTTTTAAACTATTCCAGCTTTAACAGTATGATGGTAAACAACTCTGTATATGTTGTGGAGGCATGTAGCTTAACCCTTTAGTATTTACATTACTCTATATATACTATTGTATTTTCACAGTAAAGGCTTTACCTCACATAATATATCACATAACATTTATATTACTCTATATATACTATTGTATTTTCACAGTAAAGTCTTTACCTCACATAATATCTCACATAACATTTACATTACTTCCTCTATATATACTATTGTATTTTCACAGTAAAGGCTTTACCTCACATAATATATCACATAACATTTATATTACTCTATATATACTATTGTATTTTCACAGTAAAGTCTTTACCTCACATAATATCTCACATAACATTTACATTACTCTATATATACTATTGTATTTTCACAGTAAAGGCTTTACCTCACATAATATATCACATAACATTTATATTACTCTATATATACTATTGTATTTTCACAGTAAAGTCTTTACCTCACATAATATCTCACATAACATTTACATTACTCTATATATACTATTGTATTTTCACAGTAAAGGCTTTACCTCACATAATATATCACATAACATTTATATTACTCTATATATACTATTGTATTTTCACAGTAAAGTCTTTACCTCACATAATATCTCACATAACATTTATATTACTCTATATATACTATTGTATTTTCACAGTAAAGTCTTTACCTCACATAATATCTCACATAACATTTACATTACTTCCTCTATATATACTATTGTATTTTCACAGTAAAGGCTTTACCTCACATAATATATCACATAACATTTACATTACTCTATATATACTATTGTATTTTCACAGTAAAGGCTTTACCTCACATAATATCTCACATAACATTTACATTACTCTATATTTACTATTGTATTTTCATGGTACAGGCTTTACCTCACATAGTATCTCACATAACATTTACATTACTCTATATTTACTATTGTATTTTCATGGTTACAGCTTTATTTCACATAATATCGAATCTATGAGATTTTGATATTTATTATTTTTGAGGAAAATGCCTTAACATAAATATGAGTGGACAGTTACGGCCAGTTACAGCCAGTTTGAACAGAAAGAGGTGAGAGAATTCTAGCCAGATATGGCCGGTTTAAATACTAAAGGGTTAACCTCTTCAGTACCATAAACAAGATAACTCATCCTAACATGTAGGCATTCCAGTGTCATGGAAGAGCTAACTTGTCCTAACATGTATGCATTTCAGCATTACAGACAAGATGACTCGTCCTAACATGTATGTTTTCCAGTGCCACAGATGAGATAACTCGTCCTAACATCATCCTCATCATTTAACATCTATCTTCCACTCTAGCATGGGTTAGGGTTAGCCGGGAATTGTCCCACTTGAGGCAAGATTGATCAGGGTGATCATGTCTCGCTCATATAGGACTGTATCTGGCAGGTTTTCTATGACTGGATGCCCTTCCTAACGCCAACCACATTTACAGTGTGGATTCCAGTGTCATGAACGAGATAACTCGACCTAACACGATGTGTGTTGCCTCCCTTTAGGGTTTATTGGCTACATAGCCTAACCAGTCTATCATCATCATCATCATCATCATCATCATCATCATACGTCAGCTTTTCCCTGCTTGCAAGGATGGGACAGGTCTTATTAAGCACGGCTCCTCTCCATTCGTCACGGTCCCTTGTCATCTCCTCCATGAGCTTCAGCAATCCGCCCATGTTTTTCGTGGTCTTCCTCTAATGCGTCTTCCTTCTACTGGGATTTCTTGGCACTTCTTTACCCAGTGGTCATCCTCCATGCACATCACATGTGCATGGTGGATGACCGCTAAAGGATTATAAAATTTACTCTTGTACAGCAGAGAATCTTTAGATTGGTAGTATCTTTTTTTTATTAACTTTGTTCATTCTTGAAGGAATGGAAGACAGATTTGTCCCTGGTGGAATTTGAACCGAGAGGTTTTTTTTTTATTAACTTTGTTCATTCTTGAAGGAATGGAAGACAGATTTGTCTCTGGTGGAATTTGAACCGAGAGGTTTTTTTTTATTAACTTTGTTCATTCTTGAAGGAATGGAAGACAGATTTGTCTCTGGTGGAATTTGAACCGAGAGGTTTTTTTTATTAACTTTGTTCATTCTTGAAGGAATGGAAGACAGATTTGTCCCTGGTGGAATTTGAACCGAGAGGTTTTTTTTTTATTAACTTTGTTCATTCTTGAAGGAATGGAAGACAGATTTGTCTCTGGTGGAATTTGAACCGAGAGGTTTTTTTTATTAACTTTGTTCATTCTTGAAGGAATGGAAGACAGATTTGTCTCTGGTGGAATTTGAACCGAGAGGTTTTTTTTATTAACTTTGTTCATTCTTGAAGGAATGGAAGACAGATTTGTCCCTGGTGGAATTTGAACCGAGAGGTTTTTTTTTTATTAACTTTGTTCATTCTTGAAGGAATGGAAGACAGATTTGTCTCTGGTGGAATTTGAACCGAGAGGTTTTTTTTATTAACTTTGTTCATTCTTGAAGGAATGGAAGACAGATTTGTCCCTGGTGGAATTTGAACCGAGAGGTTTTTTTTTATTAACTTTGTTCATTCTTGAAGGAATGGAAGACAGATTTGTCCCTGGTGGAATTTGAACCGAGAGGTTTTTTTTTATTAACTTTGTTCATTCTTGAAGGAATGGAAGACAGATTTGTCTCTGGTGGAATTTGAACCATGAGTGTTGAAAACCAGAACTAAATTCAGTAAGATAATTAATCTGTTTTCTAACCATTTCTGCCAGCTTTCTACCTAATCCTGTGATATTCTTATAAATCTAAGCAGGATCTAATTATATATATATCTTACCTTTACGTATTCAAATTCCATTAGGGATAAGAATTTTATTATGAGAAACTAAGATACTGAACCAGATTCCACATACCAACTGCTCCTCCTTTGCACACACACACACACACACATACACTGATACACACACACATATACACATACACTGATACACACACACATACACTGATCCACTGATACACACACACATACACTGATACACACACATACAGATACACTGATACACACACACATACACATACACTGATACACACAAACACACACATACACACACACACACACACACACACACACACACAAACACACACATACACACACACACATGTACACACAAACACACATACACACACACACAAACAAAAACACACACACACACAACCACACACACACAAACACACACACACACACACAGACAAACACACACACACAAACACACACACACACAGGTATACACAAACACACACATATATATATATATATACACCCACACACAAACACACACACACACACACACAGGTACACACAAACACATATATATATACACCCACACACAAAAACACACACACACATATGCACACACACACACAAACACACATACAGGCACACACACTAAAAGGTATGGGCAGCAGATATGAGATCTTACAGTTTGTGATGATATCAAAATCTTCTACAAGTGCTTTGTTGATATGTGACAACAGTTGTAATGTATAGAGTGTCAACTATGGTATATATATATATATATATATCATCCAGGCCGAAACAAATGAGATCGTGTAGGTGTCACGACAAAAAAACACACAGTCCACGCTGTAAATGTGGCCGTGTAGGCAACACGGTAAAAACCTCCCAGCCCCACACTGTAAATGTGGTTGGTGTTAGGAAGGACATCCAGCTGTAGAAAACCCGCCAGACAGTCCACGCTGTAATGTGGCCGTGTAGGCAACACGGTAAAAACCTCCCAGCCCCACACTGTAAATGTGGTTGGTGTTAGGAAGGGCATCCAACTGTAGAAAACCCGCCAGACAGTCCTATGCGAGCAAGACAACCACTCTTGCCTCAAGTGGGAAAACCCCCGCCCAAACCCATGCAAGCGTGGAACACGGACGCTAAACCTGATGATGATGATGATGATGATGATCATCATCATCATCATCATCAACGTTTAACGTCCGTGTTCCACGCTTGCATGGGTTTGGACATATATATAAAGTCTGTCTTAAGCCAGAAGGCTCATTTGGCCGGTGCTTGTCCTGGTTTCATGGCGTGAAGCGACTGAGAGTACAAGACTTCCCCCTGGACAGGACGCCAGTCCATCGCAGGGTTAAACCTCCAGCTATTGCTGGTACACATTTTCCGCTGAGTATACTGGAGCAACGTGAAATGAAGTGTTTTACTCAAGAACACAACACGCAACCCAGGAATCGAACCCACGACATTATGATAGTAGCAGTATCGGTAGAGGGTTGGATGCCATGCTTTCTAGCATAGTTACGTTCCTTTACAGTCTGAGTTCAAATCCCGCCGAGGTTAACTTTGCCTTTCATCCTTACGGGGTCGATAAAATAAAGTACCAGTAATGTACTGGTTAATTGCTGGCCTTGTGCCTAAAGTAGAAACAATTATGATAGTAAGTCCAACACCCTTACCACTAGACCACATGCCTCCACTGGTATATATATATGTATATACACATACATATACACATACATATACACACATATACATACATATACACACATATATATATATATACATACATATAGACATACATATACACACAGTCAACTCTCATACTCTCTGTAATGTGGCATTTAATAGTAGATGTTACACATACTATATTTTAATACACACACATACACACACACACACACACATATATATATATATATATATATATATATACATATACACATAGAGAGCTTCACAATTAAATAAGTGTGTTTAAATTATAGGGTGTCCCCCAAAAATGTATACACATATTTATTATAATAATGGTGTTGAAGTGTGTATACATTTTTTTGGGGGGACACCCTGTATAAACACACCATTTCTAGGTGTATATGTAGGTAGCTACACAATTAGATAAGTGTCTTTAATATATAGGGTGTCCTCCAAAAATGTATACACATATTTATTATAATGGTGTTGAAGTGTGTATACATTTGGGGGGGGGGGGACACCCTGTATAAACACACCATTTCTAGGTGTATATGTAGGTAGCTACACAATTAGATAAGTGTGTTTAATATATAGGGTGTCCTCCAAAAATGTATACACATATTTATTATAATGGTGTTGAAGTGTGTATACATTTTTTTTTGGGGGGGGACACCCTGTATAAACACAGCATTTCTAGGTATTCCCCCCCCCCCTAGTGGCATGTGTCACTGTTACCGTAGGATACCAGATTGCAGTAAGAGAAGGAAATATAATCTTTGTATAAAATTTATATAGAGTAATTATATACAATATATATTTAGCCTAGGTTTAGAATATCTAGAGAGAGAGAGAGTATGTAATTGTGGAGGTGTGGTAGGGTCCTGTAACCCCTGATGGAGTCAAAAGGGTGCTGTAATGTCATACAATGTTTCTTGGGCAATTTAAGTTAAGCATGGAGGAGCCCATCTCCTCTCTCCAGGTCTGAATACAGCAGATTATTTCCAGAGAAGGATAGAGAGAATGACAGAATGGGAGTGAGAAAGAGATATAGAGGAAAAAATCAACCCCAGTACTTGACTGGTACTTTTTTATTGACCTCGAATGATAGGGAGGAAATGAGAAAGAGATATAGAGGAAAAATCAACCCCAGTACTTGACTGGTACTTTTTTATTGACCTCGAATGATAGAGAGGAAATGAGAAAGAGATATAGAGGAAAAATCAACCCCAGTATTTGACTGGTACTTTTTTATTGACCTCGAATGATAGGGAAGAAATGAGAAAGAGATATAGAGGAAGAATCAACCCCAGTACTTGACTGGTACTTTTTTTATTGACCTCGAATGAGAGAGAGGAAATGAGAAAGAGATATAGAGGAAGAATCAACCCCAGTACTTGACTGGTACTTTTTTTATTGACCTCGAATGATAGGG
>OZ024758.1:13412895-13442895 GCA_964016885.1 Eledone cirrhosa
TATATATATATATATATGGGCTTGAGCTCTGCCGTCGGGGTCATTCTTTTTCCTATATATATATATATATATGTATATATACCTATATATATATATATATATGTATATATACCTATATATATATATGTATATATATATATTTATATACATATATTTATATACATATATATACATACATATATACATACATATATATACATACAAATACACACACACACACACGCACATATATATATATATACATATATAAGGTAAACAGAAATAACAACACAATCAGTATGGAAGGAATATATTAGGTTAATGCTTGAAATAGCAGGAAGAGAGTCTTAACGTTTCGGATGCTAGTCCTTCATCAGAAGAAAGAATGAGAATATATATCATCATCACCGTTTTACGTCCGTTCTTCCATGCTAGCATGGGTTAGACGGGTTGTCCTGTTGTGGGCAGTGTCTGGTTGGCTGACCATGCCTTGCTCATACAGGAACTGATTTGGCTTGATTTCTACAGCGGGATGCCCTTCCTAACACCAACCTCATTTACAGTGAGTGCTGGGTGCTTTTTTGTGGCGCCTACACGTCCACTTTACAGTGTGGGCTGGGTGCTTTTTTGCCGTGGCACCTCCACGACCACCTTGCAGTGGGAGGGTGTGGGGGCATATTGTCTATATGCTTCAGCTTGTACCCATGGGAGGTTGGGTACTCTGTATTACTGCGTGACGCCAGAGGTCACGGTCGTATGTCATCGCCTTTGAGAGGTGTAATTAGGTAAGGTCGGCTTTTATCACCTCATCCCAGGTCATCTTGGGTCTCCCCACTCCGCGGTTTCCATCGACTTCTAGTGCTCTGCACCTTTTTATGCAGTTGTCATCCTTCATACGCATCACATGTCCATACCAACGCATCCGCCTCTCTCTCTCTCTCTCTATATATATATATATATACATACATACATATATACACACACAAATGATATATATTTATGTAGGCATTATATAGTAAGGGATGTTTTCTCCTGAATAATAACAAACCTTTACTATAGTTATCTTTACACATTTAAAAAAATGTGTTGTTGTTGTTGTTCTTGTTGTTGTTCTTCTTCTTCTTTTTTTCTACTTCCTGTCTTCTTCTTCTTCTTCCCCTCCTCCCCTACCTCTTCTCAGATTCACATCACGTTTATATTTATTGATAGAAACACTTCTTTCAGTTTCTCTACTTCAAAAAATAAATGTAACAAGAAAAAGGATCCACATTTTATTATTTTTGTTATTTTTCTTTTTATATAGAAATGAGAAAATATGGCGTAAAACAAATATTTTCTCACCGTTATATTTGTTGTTAGGAATATTAAATACATCTGAAGATATTGTAAAGCAACATATATTGATTGATCTCATTGATAAGGGAAAAAAGGTGCGAAATTTGTGTGTAAATGATTTCAGACTTTTACTGAATTAATCTCAAATTCATGACTGCTACTAATTTATTTTATTGACACTGGAATATCGACTCCAGTATATAACTGGTACTGATTTATTTTATTGACCCAGAAGTATCATAAATCAGTATATGACTGGTATATATATATTTTATTGACCCAGGAGTATCATAACTCAGTATATGACTGGTACTAATTTATTTTATTGACCCAGGAGTATCAAACCTCAGTATATGACTGGTACATATATATTTTATTGATACTGGAATATCAAACCTCAGTATATGACTGGTACATACTTATTTTATTGACACTGGAGTATCAATCCCAGTATATGACTGGTACATACTTATTTTATTGACACTGGAGTATTAATTCCAGTATATAACTGGTATATATATATGTTATTGACATTGGAGTATCAACGCCCAGTATATGACTGGTATATATTTATTTTATTGACACTGGAGTATCAAACCTCAGAATATAACTGGTACTGATTCATTTTATTGACCCAGGAGTATCAAACCTCAGTATATGACTGGTACTAATTTATTTTATGGACACTGATGTATCAAACCTCAGTATGTGACTGGGACATATATATTTTATTTACCCAGGAGTATCATAACTCAGTATATAACTGGTATGTATATATTTTATTGACAGTGGAGTATCAATCACCAGTATATAACTGATATATATTTATTTTATTGACACTGGAGTATCAATCACCAGTATATAACTGATATATATTTATTTTATTGACACTGGAGTATCAAACCTCAGTATATAACTGATATATATTTATTTTATTAACACTGGAGTATCAATCCCCAGTATATGACTGATATATATTTATTTAATTGACGGTGGGCTCAAAACAAAGTTTAGACAATGTTTAGACTGCTGTTTCTCCTGATGAAGCAGTGAAAGAAGACAACAGTTGGAAGAGAAAGAACTGCTGTGAAATTGCAAATAAAAACCAGTTGCTTCATTTTATTGTTGTTTCTGGCAACTTCTTTCAAAACAAACTAAAATATCTTTGGTTAAATATGTCAGCCTGCTGATAATTTGGCTAAAGATGTATATAACATCTAAGTGGATTAAGAGTACAGAGTAATTATTATATTGATTTCTGCTTTTGTGTGTGTGTCTGTGTGTTTGTGTGTGTGTGTCAGTGTGTACAACAGGCTTCTGTACAGTTTCCATCTGCCAGACTCCACTAAAAAAAAACAAGTGGTCGTCACAAAGGCTATAGTAGAAGATACTTGCTCAAGATGTTTTTTTCACGATAAAATTTCCTCATTCCTTTCTTTAGAGAGCACAGGTTCTTAAACTTTTGGGGCCACCCCACCCCTTTCATGGCCACATAATACCCTTAGCGACCCCCAACCCTATTTCCAGAGAGACTGCCTACACACAAATTATAAATAATATATAATAAATAAAATCGTTAATTTATATATAATAAAAAATATAAAATATATTTTTTTTATTCAACTATATTTATATATAAATAATATAATATATACTATGTATAAATAAATATTATATATTTTTATTTAACTATATTTATATATAATATGTATCATTTGATATTTAATATACTATTATATCATCTCTACCACCCCTCCACCACCCCATTAGCCCCCACCACCACCACCACCCTGGGTCTTCTCAATGCACCCGCACCCCCAGGTGTGTGTGTACGGTAGTGACCACTTTGCAAACCTCTGCTTTAAAGAGAGGAAACAGATAATCATCAATTAAATCTTCTGTAAAGTTGGCTGTATTACATAAATTACAGAACTCCTTGAAGAATAACAGATTTATGATGACATTATGGAAATGAAGGAATGGTAATTATATAAAAGAAAACCTCTATTTTAAGATATTTCATGCCTGACAGAAACACACATGGCTATCAAATTATTTTTGATTAATTTCTGTTGACATCTGTTCTCTGTTTAACTCCTCAAGAAATCATTTAATTTGATTATAATCAGATTTATTTCAAAGATATCTTACAATCTTGTAGAAATAATTCTCCTGATTGATTTCTTACTGAAAGCACAAGTCTTCATATTTGTCAAGGTTGTGAGTGTCTGTTTTGTTGTGGGGTTTTTTCCTTGTTATTTTCTTTTTTTTAAGAAATTATCAACATATGTAAATTATATAGTGACACTAGAGAGTGTGAATTAAATAGCAACACTAAAGAGTGGGAATTATATAGCCACACTAGAGAGTGTCAATTAAATAGCAATACTAGAGAGTGTTGAATTAAATAGTAACACTAGAGAGTGTGAATTATATAGCAACACTAGAGAGTGGGAATTAAATAGTAATACTAGAGAGTGGGAATTAAATAGCAACACTAGAGAGTGGGAATTATATAGCGACACTAGAGAGTGGGAATTAAATAGCGACACTAGAGAGTGGGAATTAAATAGCAACACTAGAGAGTGGGAATTAAATAGCAACACTAGAGAGTGGGAATTAAATAGTAATACTAGAGAGTGGGAATTAAATAGCAACACTAGAGAGTGTGAATTATATAGCAACACTAAAGAGTGGGAATTAAATAGCAACACTAGAGAGTGGGAATTAAATAGCAACACTAAAGAGTGGGAATTAAATAGCAACACTAGAGAGTGTGAATTATATAGCAACACTAAAGAGTGGGAATTAAATAGCAACACTAGAGAGTGTGAATTATATAGCAACACTAGAGAGTGGGAATTAAATAGCAACACTAGAGAGTGTGTGCATTTCACAACAACGAGATTCACTCTGAATGTAAACTTTAAAGCTATGATATAACATTGGAATCATCTGGTGTCCTGGGTACCTGGCTCACCTCTCTACTCACTTTAAACAGGAGGGAGGTGAACATCTGCAGGAATAAGCCTTACACAGACACTCTCTAATGTCAGTTTTTCCATGCTAGCATGGGCTACTGTTCATAAAGTGTTAATCAGACCACCATGAATAAAATTGAACGTTTAAAGGGTTTTTTTCTGTGTTAAAGCTATAGTTAACCTTGCAGACCCTATCATAGACTTTCTACTCATTAATGGGATCCTTTTCGAGACAGTGTTTTACAGCTGGATGCCCTTCCTGGTTTCAACCATTTTCAGCTACCTCTAACAACATGCAGGGACATGGTGTATATTTGTATGTATAGTCCCGTAACTCCTGATAGAGTCGTAGGGGGTGTCGTATTAGCATACAGCGTTTCTTGGCCATTTTTTTAAAGCCTGCCGGAGCCCATCCCTCTCCATACCTAAATATAGCAGATTTCTTCCAGATAAAGATAGAAAGTGAGAGAGAGGAAATGAGAAAGAGATATAGAGGGCTGAACTTCTTCTAAAATGGTTACATACAGTGATAATCATATCATATTATCAAATTCAAAAGAACACAAAATATGATAATAGAAGATGAGAGATTTATATTTTTTTAATTTTGGGAGTGACCTGAGATATAATAAAATAAGATAAGAAATTATTTTGTGAACCATACTCATTGATCTTTGATTTATTGGATAAGATCTTAGGTTTTTTTCTAGTTCCTTTATTACAATAATTGATTCCTGAATGAAAACAAACTTAGATGTGTCTGCAATTACTTACTCCTGGGTCTCCCAAATAATAGTGGAGGGTGGGGTGAAATAAATGGGTGCTGGTGGTGGTGGTTGTGGAAAATCAATAATTTTTCTTGGTTGTTTCTGTTGATTTGCTTTTTTAAAAAACCAGAATTAATCGTTTAGTTTACATATTGAGACCCCAATTCATCCTATTTATTTTATAATATATGGGATTTCTTGTAATGTTTTTTTTTTGTTTCGTCATGTATAATGTTTTTATTTTTTTTAATGTCTAAAGAAAATTAATTGTTGCAGGAATGTTACTACTTAAAATAATATTTTACTGGAGATAGATTAGAAAAATATAATAAGTGGCAGTGGGAGAGGGTGGTGGGTGGAATAAGATCGGCGATGGGTTTGAAAAAAATCTGAAAAATTAATAAGCAAAGGGTGGGGGTGGGGGACGATTATTCGAGACCTGAGAGTACGTTTGTTGTGTTATAATTGGTTTCTTGTAAGACGAGAGGAAGTTATGGTCTAATAGTCTGATAAATATATTTCTGAACATGGAATCAAGCCGAGTTCTACTCACTCAACAGACATTCTTCTTCACAGAACAATAACTATTTCAGTAAGATGCCTGTAGTCTTGGAATTTTGAAGGTTCATATTTAAATTACACATCTATCTGCTCCTTAATATCTATCTTATCAGCTTCTTAATTACCTTCGTGTGTTTTGGCTAAAAGAAAATCATCATTTTATTTTGGTCTTCTTTCTTGTTTTTGAGTACTTTATTATCGTTTTTGTGTGTAGAGGGGAATTTTCTCATCAGTTTTGTGTTTGGTAGCTAAAATTATGTGTGTTTTAGTGACATAGATTAGTTTGTACCGGTAATTAGTAGATGCCTTTCTCAGTCACCTCGCAAAGAGAAAAACAATCATTCAATACATCTCTTGTACCTTTTTGTGTAACTCTTCTACTTGAAGTTACATAATGCTTCATATTGCTTAGATTTTTGTTCTGTTTATAGATCTGTGGTAATTGAATGGTTAAGAATAATTACAAGTTTCTTTTCTTGTAATATCATAATGACAACGACAACAACAGTAACAACAAAACAAAAAACAAAAAATGTAATGGAGGAATGGAGAGAAAGAAAACTTTACAACCTTGCCTGGGTGACATATCTTAGTTAATTTTGGCAATCAAGATGGCAAAAATATTGCCACACAGAACAGCCGTTACATTGACCATTCCAACCCACAGGGTTTCTACCTCAGTGTAATGCCATTGTAGTATAATTATAATAAGAATTTCTAGCTTAATCACAAAGGGTCACATTTTGGGGGAAGGTTGTAATTGATTTAATTGGTATTTTTAATTAGTACTTGAATTTTACTTATTTTATTGTGGTCTCCTGTCTTCTACAAAGTGTATTTTATTGCGACACTAACAATATATAGTTTCCTGTGTTCTACAAAGAGTACTTTATTGCGAGACCAAAAATATTTGGTCCATCCTATATTCTACGGAGTGATGTATTCTATTGTGACACCAACACTATACAGTCCGTTCTGTACTCTTCAAAGTCTATTTTATTGCGACACAAACAATATATGGTTTCCTGTGTTCTACAAAGGGTATTTTATTGTGATACCAACATTATATGGTCAGTTCTCTACTCTACAAAGTCTATTTTATTGTGACACCAACAATATATGGTCAGTTCTCTACTCTACAAAATCTATTTTATTGTGACACCAACACTATATGGTCAGTTCTCTACTCTACAAAACCTATTTTATTGTGACACCAACAATATATGGTCAGTTCTCTACTCTACAAAACCTATTTTATTGTGACACCAACAATATATGGTCAGTTCTCTACTCTACAAAGTCTATTTTATTGTGACACCAACACTATATGGTCAGTTCTCTACTCTACAAAACCTATTTTATTGTGACACCAACAATATATGGTCAGTTCTCTACTCTACAAAGTCTATTTTATTGTGACACCAACACTATATGGTCAGTTCTCTACTCTACAAAACCTATTTTATTGTGACACCAACAATATATGGTCAGTTCTCTACTCTACAAAGTCTATTTTATTGCGACACCAACAATATACAGTATTCTCTACTCTACAAAGTCTATTTTATTGTGACACCAACAATATATGGTCAGTTCTCTACTCTACAAAATCTATTTTATTATGACACCAACACTATATGGTCAGTTCTCTACTCTACAAAACCTATTTTATTGTGACACCAACAATATATGGTCAGTTCTCTACTCTACAAAACCTATTTTATTGTGACACCAACAATATATGGTCAGTTCTCTACTCTACAAAGTCTATTTTATTGTGACACCAACACTATATGGTCAGTTCTCTACTCTACAAAACCTATTTTATTGTGACACCAACAATATATGGTCAGTTCTCTACTCTACAAAGTCTATTTTATTGCGACACCAACAATATACAGTATTCTCTACTCTACAAAGTCTATTTTATTGTGACACCAACAATATATGGTCAGTTCTCTACTCTACAAAATCTATTTTATTGTGACACCAACACTATATGGTCAGTTCTCTACTCTACAAAACCTATTTTATTGTGACACCAACAATATATGGTCAGTTCTCTACTCTACAAAACCTATTTTATTGTGACACCAACAATATATGGTCAGTTCTCTACTCTACAAAGTCTATTTTATTGTGACACCAACACTATATGGTCAGTTCTCTACTCTACAAAACCTATTTTATTGTGACACCAACAATATATGGTCAGTTCTCTACTCTACAAAGTCTATTTTATTGTGACACCAACACTATATGGTCAGTTCTCTACTCTACAAAGTCTATTTTATTGCGACACCAACAATATGCAGTATTCTCTACTCTACAAAGTCTATTTTATTGTGACACCAACAATATATGGTCAGTTCTCTACTCTACAAAGTCTATTTTATTGTGACACCAACAATATACAGTATTCTATACTCTACAAAACCTATTTTATTGTGACACCAATACTATATGGTCAGTTCTCTACTCTACCAAGTTTATTTTATTGTGACACCAACACTATATGGTTAGTTCTGTATTCTACAAAACCTATTTTATTGTGACACCAACAATATATGGTCAGTTCTCTACTCTACAAAGTCTATTTTATTGTGACACCAACACTATATGGTTAGTTCTCTACTCTACCAAGTTTATTTTATTGTGACACCAACACTATATGGTCAGTTCTCTACTCTACCAAGTTTATTTTATTGTGACACCAACACTATATGGTCAGTTCTCTACTCTACCAAGTTTATTTTATTGTGACACCAACACTATATGGTTAGTTCTGTATTCTACAAAGCGGTATATTTTATTGCGACACCAACATTTAAAGAGGTTGTTATGCCTATGATAGTTGTGAGGCTGAGAAGTTGAAGAGGAGGTTGAAGAGGATGAAGATTGTTTGATTGTTAAAACTACTAAAACTACTACTATAACTGGAACCAATGTCATATTGACATTTTTATGATGATCAATATCACACACGCACACACACACATATAGAGGAACATAGACACACACATATAGAGAAGAACATAGACACACACATATAGAGAAGAACATAGACACACACACATACATATACAGATATACACACACACATTACAGACATACATACACACTTACACAGGAACATACACACACACACACACCTATACTCACACTCACAGAGGAGACAGATACACACACATCACACACATACACACATACACACATACACTCATACTTACACATATACACACACACTGCTAGAATCAATTCTTGATTGTCTTCTGCTTCACTACTCTTAGTATTTACCAATTCCTTTTCTCCCTCTTGCCCCCCCTCTCTCTCTCTTTAGATAGTGTTCTCTCTCTTCCCCCCTCTCTCTCTCTCTCTCTCTCTCTCTCTCTCTCTCTCTGTATATATATATATATATATATATGTATATATATATATGTATATAACGAAGGAATTGTGGTAAGGAACCAGATGGACCATAATGCACTAGAGTACTCAATACTTAGGGTAGTTGAGTGGGAAATAGGAAAAAGTATGACCCCGGCGGCAGAGCTCAAGCCGTTTCGACGGCTATTTCTGGACGCTGATATAACGTCGAAACCGCTTGAGCTCTGCCGTCGGGGTCATACTTTTTCCTATATATATATAAAAATATATATGTGTGTATGTGTGTGTGTTTGTGTCTCTGTACATGTGTGTGTATATGTGTGTGTGTATATATATATATATATATGTGTGTGTGTGTATATATATATACATATATATATATCACACCCTCTCTATCTTTCTCTTGTTCTCTCTCTCTTTCTCTCTCTCTCTATATATATGTGTGTGTGTGTTTGTGTGTGTCTGTGTATGTATATATATATGTGTCTGTATATATATGTGTGTGTATACACACACACACATATATATATATATATATCACCCCTCTCTCTATCTGTCTATCTCTCGCCCCCCTCACTCCCCGTCTTCTTTTACTCCTCCCCTTACAGTCCCCCCCCCCCCCCGTTCCAATATTATCTAAAACAATGTCTGTCACCAACAGCTGTTATTATTAGAATAAAAAGCAATAGAAATCTCATCCATAAACCTTTCATCTCTCTTTCTTTCTCTCTCTCCCTCTCTCTTCCCCTCTATACCTCTCTGTCTCTCTCTCTCTCTCTCTCTCTCTCTCTCTCTTTGTCTGTATCTCTCTCACTCTCTGTCTCTACCTCTCTCTCTCTCTCTCTCTCTCTTCCTCTCTATACCACTCTCTCTATATATACCTCTCTCCCTCTCTCTCCCTCTCCCCCTATTTCTCTCCCTCACTCTCTCTACCCCCTCTCTATAGCCCCCTCTCTCTCTTAACACCCCTCACCCAACAATACACTCACTAAGCTATTGAGATTATCTACAAATATAACAAACAAGCAACAAACAAAACAAAATATCACAAAATATCTTTAAAGAAACCATATTTCTTAAGTAATCACCTCATTTAAAGACTAAGCTTGGAATAATCAATGTTTAATAGACTTCCAAAGACTCTAATGGTTTCGTGTGAATTCATTGTTTAGTTGTTATTACACAGATATTTCTACTAAAATGTTATAACAGGTAAAGGTTATTATATAGTAATATAAGGTGACCACAAAAACACCCTGAGCTTGATTATCTCATTGATGTGTGCCAACATATGACCCTAAGGACAGACAGAGGTCTCTTGGAGATGCAGGACATGGCAGCGATGATGAGGGACAGAGCCCTAAGGACAGATAGGTCTCTTGGAGACGCAGGACATGGCAGCGATGATGAGAGACAGAGCCCTAAGGACAGACAGGTCTCTTGGAGATGTAGGACATGGCAGCGATGATGAGGGACAGAGCCCTAAGTACAGACACAGGTCTCTTGGAGATGCAGGACATGGCAGCGATGATGAGGGACAGAGCCCTAAGTACAGACACAGGTCTCTTGGAGATGCAGGACATGGAAGTGATGATGAGGGACAGAGACCGCTGGAGAGAACTCGTCTATTGATCTCAGGAATTTTACCCGTGCTAGATAGATAGATAGATGTTTGCCAAGCAACAAAAGGGGACCACATCATGTGTCTATGATATTAACCAATACCACATGAAAAGTTAACAGGCTGAACAAGATACTCTCATGGAATGACCATATGAGGTTTATTTTTCAACATAGTCTCTGGAAAGAAACAATTCAGCTATTAATAAGAAGAGTCGAAATTAAATTAATGCCATGCAAGATTTCACAGCTCTAGCATCACTCCTTCATTGTCAGCCTATGAACTTTTCTACCTATCCTCATATATAAAGTTCTAGATGTCTTGCTTTCATTGGCACTAGGTAAGAGATTTATAGACACGATGCAGGGGGTAGGGTGGTGGAAGGGGGAGCATAACCAATTAATTTAACCTTGCGACATGCTGAGTGCTTTTATTGATTACTATCCCAGAAGTTTGACAGGTGAAATCAACCCTGATAGGATTCATTCTTTTTTCTATCACTTTAAAATGGTTGAATAAAGAATGTAAATTTCTCCCCACATTGAAAGCACTGCAAGAATCTCAGAGAATTATTCAGAAAATAAGAAAGATTTCCTTTCTTTTATGTTTACGTGAAGAAACATCTTTTAGAAAAATGGTTGGCAATGAAAAAAAAGTATTTAATTCTTACAATGGCTGAATTAATAGACTTACTGCTCTAACACTTCTACTACAGGGGTGGTGGAAATATTTCCGAATGAGGTGGAGGATGGGGGTAAAGTTGGTCAATTTAGTTGTAGTGATTAGTTTAGCTGTTATTATCAAATATCATTCTGAGTTCAAATCCCGCCCAGGTTAACTTTGCCTTTCATCCTTATGGGGTCGATAAAATAAAGTACCAGTAATACACTGGGTAATTGCTGGCCTTGTGCCAAAAGTAGAAACAATTATAAAATATCAACCAAGAGAAAAAATATCTTTGATATGCGATAAACATAACATGTACATAAATTGTAGCACATATACAAATAAATGTGTTTTTGGTAGTTTGGGGAGAAAAATATAATTACTGGGGAGGAAGGGGGCTGGGCCTCCTCCCAGTTCCACCGCCCCAGTACTAATGTATGAATTAGAAGAAGTGTTAGAGCAGTGCTCACCAATCTTTTTGTGCCACAGACCAGTCTCATGCAAGACAATTTCTCCATGGTCTAGGGGAAGAGGTTGGTGTCAGCCATGTGTATAACGAACCACAATAAGCAATAAAGTACATTTTATATAATTATCTTATTAATTTAATTATTACAACCCAGCCTAAATGCAGCTTTATTGTGCCTCGTAAAAAGGAACACTGTAAACATGATTAGTTAGTATTATAAAGGGCTTCCAGTATCGATAGAGGGTCGGACATGCTTTCCAGCATAGTTACGTCCCTTTACGGTCTGAGTTCAAATCCTGCTGAGGTTAACTTTGCCTTTCATCTTTACGGGGTCAATAAAATAAAGTACCAGTAATGCACTGGGTAATTGCTGGCCTTGTGCCAAAAGTAGAAACAATTATAAAGGGCTTCCAGCTGTAAAAAGGCCAGCTGAAATATAGTTCCGTTTGAGCAAGGTATGGCACAGCCAATTGGCCAACTTACCTCGTAAAAAGGGACCACCCAGTCCCACACTGTAAACGTGGTTAGTTAGTGTTAGAAAGGGCTTCCAGCTGTAAAAAGCCCAGCTAAAATTACAGTTCTGTTTGAGCAAGGTACTGGCTAGACTTGTCTCATAGTGAGGACAACCCCTTTAACCCATGCAAGCATGGCAAAATAGAAATTGAAAATATGTGCTATAAATCTAAATTGAGGAATACAACAAAAAGCAGTTGTAAAAATAACAAGATTTGCTTAGAAAAATCCTGTAAACATCACCCACATCATCCAGTTTTATATAAGCACCGAAGTTATGTATACAAAACGAGAGAAAGAGAGAGAGAGAGAGAGAGAGAGAGAGAAACTTGAATATAACATTTTTAAAAGAGAAAACTATATTGATTTGTATGGAAAAAAAAGTTTCAACTAAATTTGATGAAACATTGAAAGAGAGAGAAATAAGATAAGATAAAGTTACTCATTAGACACAAACATTATTTTGCCATTTTTACAAGTAAAAATCAATCTAGAAATAATAAGCAATATTCCATGTAATAAAAAAAATAATAAGTAATATTCCATGTAAACCATAATTATATTCAAAGAATACGGATTTCATCATCATCATCATCATCATCAAGACACTTTATTTCACGTTGCTCCAGTTTACTCAGCTTAAAAATGAGTTGCGATGTCACTGGTGCCAAACTGTATAGGTGTTAGCCTTTCCCTGGACAACATATACATCATCATCATCATTTTACGTCCGCTTTTCCCTGCTTGCAAGAGTGGGATAGGTCCTATCCAGCACAGCATTTCTCCACTTGTCACGGACCTTCGTCATCTCCTCTGTGAGCTTCAGCGATCTGAGGTCAGTTCTCATCACCTCCGCCCATGTTTTTCGTCGTCTTCCTCTACTGCGTCTTCCTTCTACTGGCATTTCTTGGCACTTCTTTACCCAGCAATCATCCTCCATGCGCATCACATGTCCATACCATCGCAGTCTTCTCTCCATCATCATCGTTTAATGTCCAACTTCCACATGAGTATGGGAAGGATTTGCTTTCTGTTTTTATTTTTTTACTTGTGTTTATTTGTAAATATTTTTATAGTCAACAACCTTTATTCTGATCAGGATGAAGGGAAAGTCTGGTATAAGAAGACATTGTTTCTTCTGTATTTATATATTTATCATATTAAATTATTAAATAGAAACGAATAGAAAAAAAAAAATCTTTTCACCCAGTTATCGACCTAAAAATAAAAGAGTTTGTTTATAGTCAATATCATATCTAAATTATGAAAGCACGATATTATCATCATCATTACCATCAATATCATCATCATTATTACCTTCATCATCATCATCATCATCATTATCCTCATCATCATCATCATCACCGCCACCACCATCATCATCATCATCATCATCATCATCATCATCGTCATCATTATCATTATCATCATCATCGTCATCATTATCATCATCATCATCATCATCATCATCATCACCATCATCATCATCATCATCATCATCATCACCACCATCATCATCATCATCATCACCATCATCATTACCATTATGACCATCATCATTATTTAATATCCATTTTGTTATGCTAGCATGGGTTAGATCAGTTGTCCCTGATGTTGCGAGACAAGTCAGATCAGATGACCATGTCTTATTCATACAGAACTGTTTCTGGCTTGGTTTCTACAGCTGGGTGTCCTTTTTAATGCCAACCACTTTACAGGGTGAACTGGGTGTTTTTTGTCGTGGCACCAAAACGACCACATTATAGTGTGGACTGGATGTCTTTTGTCATGGCACAAAGATGACCACTTTACAGGGTGGACTGGGTGCTTTTTGTCATGGCACCAAAATGACCAGTTTACAGGGTTGACTGGATGCTTTTTGTCAAGGCACAAAGATGACCACTTTACAGGGTGGACTGGGTGCTTTTTGTCATGGCACCAAAATGACCACTTTACAGGGTTGATTGGATGCTTTTTTATTGTAGCACCAAAATGACCAGCTAACAGTTTTAACTGGGTACTTTTTCTCATGTCATCAACAAAACCACTTTACAGGGTGGACTGGGTGCTTTTTGTCATATTCATTCTTTCATTCATTTCATTTTACGTCCACTTTTTCCCTGCTTACAAGGGTGGGACGGGAACTGATTCTGACTTGATTTCTACAGCTGGATGCCCTTCCTAACACCAACCTCATTTACAGTGAGTGCTGGGTGCTTTTTTGCCGTGGGACCTCCACGACCACTTTACAGTGGAATGATAGGGACCCCAGTCCCTATCATCTCATTTCTACAGCTGAGTAAACTAGAGCAATGTGAAATAAAGTGTCTTGCTCAAGGAAACAACACATCACCAGGCCAATGCTCTAACCACTAAGCCATGTGCCTCCATACCTAAAGCAATATTCTATCAGCAAGTTTTCA
The DNA here is from genome assembly GCA_964016885.1 of Eledone cirrhosa. Lineage (NCBI taxonomy): Eukaryota > Metazoa > Mollusca > Cephalopoda > Octopoda > Eledonidae > Eledone > Eledone cirrhosa. The sequence goes on from OZ024758.1 coordinate 13,427,598, forward strand.
ATTCCCACTTAAAGTCAATTTATATCACATTCATTAGTTATGCCTTAGGGAAAGATATGAACGTAAGAATAACTCATATTTTTACTCTCATAAATTTCTAAACCTCATTTATATTCAATAAAAATCAATAATGAGCTGATTTTTATGATACAAATATTAATGGTAGCAGAAACAGAAACAGTCTAAGTAAACATTATACAGTAGTTATATATTTAAATATTGTATAACATATATATATATATATATATATATATATATATATATATATATATATATATATATACATGTGTATATATATATAGTTAAATATTGTATAACATATATATATATACATATATATATATATATATACATGTATATATATATGTATACATATATATATATATATATATATATATATATATATATATATATATATATATATATATATATATATATATATATATATATATGTATATATATATATACATAATATATATATACTGTTTATATATATATGTATGTATAAATCTATATGTATGTATAAATATATGTATGTATAAATATATATATATATATATATGTATGTATATATATATATATATATATATATATATATAGTCTATTTTCCAGACTAGTCAGGTGATGATGCCTAGCTTGTTTGTTCCATTTTGGGCTTGGTTTCCACAGCTGGATGCCCTCCTTAATGGCAACAACTTTACAGCATATACACACTTACAGAAAGAGAGAGACAGAGAGAGAGGTAGAGAGGCAGAGAGAGAGACAGAGGGAGAGGCAGAGAGAGAGAGATGGAGAGAGAGGTGGAGAGAGAGAGGTAGAGAGAGAGAGAGAGAGAGAGAGGTAGAGAGGCAGAAAGAGAGAGAGGTAGAGAGAGAGAGAGACAGAGGGAGAGGCAGAGAGACAGAGATGGAGGGAGAGAGAGAGAGAGAGACAGAGGGGTGGAGAAAGAGACAGAGAGAGAGAGGGCGGTGAGAAAGAGAGAAAGAGACAGACAGAAGATGAGAGAAGTAGAGAGACAGACAGAAAGACAGACAGGCAGATAGATAGATAGAGATAGAGAGAGAGAGAGAGAGAGAGAGAGAGAGAGAGAGAGAGAGAGAGAGAGAAAGACTGTAGAGAAATGTCTTCTCTATATTTCTAATTTCTTCTCCAAAGATTGATTTAGCAATTCCTTATTTATAGAATCTTTAGAATAAAATAAAACAACAAATATATATATAAAGATAGTAAAAAGTAAATATGAAGAAAATGTAGGACTAGAGGCTGAGATTCCAATCTTTGATTAAACTCTTATTCCTAGCATATATATATATATATATATATATATATATATATACATACACACACATATATATATATGTGTGTGTGTGTGTGTGTGTGTGTGTGTGTGTAAAGCAACCAGTGAAAGACTTGTTACATCTACATATGTATACGTGTGTGTATTCATATGCACACTAGTATTTCAGTATGCATATGTAGATGTACATTTTTAACTTAATTGTTTAAGCGTCAGTCATACAAAAGTGAGTTACAAACGAAACGAAATTTAATTTTGTTTCGTTATTTGTTTTTATCGTCTCCGCTGAACCGGTGCGTACTCACACTCTATGCAAATTAGTCTGCCCACTACTAATTTTCATAGAAAAAGCATATAACGATATGTGCTTTTACAATTCTCCAGAAAGGCCAGTAGATAGGTAAATATTGCTGATGAGTTGTAACAACAACGAAACTAGTTCAATATTCCTTGTCTGGCTTTCTGTAGAATAGAGGGAAGGTGTTTCCTCGAAAACCAGTATGACTCTAAAAACCGGTTTGTCTGTGTGTTTACATACAGAATAGCTGGGTTGCTCACAGTAAAGTAACCAGTGAAAGACTTGTTACATCTACATGTGTATACGTGTGTGTATTCATATGCACACTAGTATTTCAGTATGCATATGTAGATGTACATTTTTAACTTAATTGTTTAAGCGTCAGTCATACAAAAGTGAGTTACAAACGAAACGAAATTTAATTTCGTTTCGTTATTTGTTTTTATATATATATATATTATATATATAAGTATATATATATATATATATGCTAGGGATAAGAGTTTAATCAAAGATTGGAATCTCACCATCTAGTCCTACATTTTCTTCATATTTAGTTGAAGGCACATGGCTTAGTGGTTAGAGCATTGGCCTTGCAATCGAAAGGTTGTGAGTTCAATTCTCAGACCAGGTGATGTGTTGTTTCCTTGAGGAAGACACTTTATTTCACATTGCTCCAGTTTACTCAGCTGTAGAAATGAGATGATAGGGACTGGGGTCCCTATCATTCCACTGCAAAGTGGTCGTGGAGGTGCCACGGAAAAAAAGCACCCAGCACTCACTGTAAGTGAGGTTGGTGTTAGGAAGGGCATCCAGCTGTAGAAATCAAGCCAGAATCAGTTCCCGTCCCACCCCTTGCAAGCAGGGAAAAGCGGACGTGTATATATATATATACATATATACATAAATATATATATACGTATATACATACATATATATGTATATGTATATGTATAAATATATATATCGTGCCTTCATTGAAAAGCAGACATTAAATGATGATAATGATGATATATATATATATATATATATGTATGGGCATATATGTATATATATATATATGTATATATATATATATATATATGTATGTATATATATATGTATATATATGTATATATATATATATATATATATATTTATGTATATATATGTATATATATATGTATATATATATATATATACATGTATATATGTATACAGAAAACTTCTTCCTTAGCGTTATTTAAACATTTTTGTTTTTAGTTTTGTTTGACTCTTTAAGACAATAAAAAAGGTAAAAAAAAGTCTGTTTCCAAATTCTGATCTTATGATAACTTCTTCACCACCACCAGCACACATACACATACACATATACACACACTGACATATACACTGACACATACATACACCAGTAGCACAGTCACACATATACACATATATATATATATATTGGTACATACACACTGACATATACACTGACACACACATACACCAGTAGCACAGTCACACATATACACATATATATATATATATTGGTACATACACACTGACATATACACTGACACATACATACACCAGTAGCACAGTCACACATATACACATATATATATATATATTGGTACATACACACTGACATATACACTGACACACACATACACCAGTAGCACAGTCACACATATACATATATATATTGGTACATACACACTGACATATACACTCACACTGACACACACATACAGTGACATATACATATACATTGGTACATACACACTGACATATACATTGACACTGACACATACATACACCTGTAGTACAGTGACATATACATATACATTGGTACATACACACTGACACATATACTAACACATACACATACATACACCAGTAGTACAGTGACATATACATATATATACATTGGTACATACACACATACATATTCACTGACACATACACATACATACACCAGTAGTACAGTGACACATATACACATATACATTCGTACATACACACTGACACATACACTGACACATACACATACATACACCAGTAGTACAGTGACATATACATATATATACACTGGTACATACACACTGACATATTCACTGACACATACACATACATACACCAGTCGTACAGTGACATATACATATACATATATACATTGGTACGACACATACATATACATACATTGACATACTCACACACACACTGACGCACACATACTGACACACACATACACACAGATACTGACACACACACACACATACACATACACACACATACACACACATACACACACATACACACACACATACAAACATTTCATTCTTTAGAATTTTTGCAATATTTTTAGTAAAATCTCCAGAGCAAGAAACAATAAAACAAAAACCAAGACATTTTAAAATATAAACCAAAGGTAAAAATGTAAATTTTTTTCAATTCTTATCTTACTGTAATCTTCCACCCTCACCCACCCCTCATCCCCACCCTTATCACCCCTCAACCATCTCACTACCCTCACCCACCTTTATCCCCCTCACCACTCTTACATATAAATATTTCTTGAACATTTTAGGAATTTTTTTTTTAATAGAATCTTCCAGAAAAAATAAAGACAGACAGACAGACAGACAGAGATATAGACAGACAGACAGACAGACAGAGATATAGACAGACAGACAGACAGACAGACAGACAGATAGATAGATATATTTCTTTATTAGCCACAGGGGCACAAAAGAAGGGGACAAATACAAAGGGGGAAGTTTACATACAATAAAAACGTGTAAAATGTTATCACAGATGGAATTTAAAAGTTAGTCGATTTTCCCCAATAGAGGGAGACAGTTTATATGGGTAACACATACCCCCGAAAAAAAATGTGCAACCCTCATCTCCAGGAGTACGAAGAGCTTGTACTCCTTTCCTCTCCTCCTCCTTTTCCTCAGCCTACAGGCTGATATAGAGAGAAGGCCCATTCACTCGGGCCATTCTCGCCACTTTCACCCACCTTTCATAAAACTTGCTGGGGTACAGCACCTCTCTCTCCATCCTGATTCTTCTTCCAAAGTGGTATTTGAAAAAAAGAATCAGTTGTTGGCCGGAGAGAAAGGTGTCTGACCTCAGCCCTTTCAACCTTGTCCACCATACAACCTCTTTCGCCATAGCTATCACACAAAGGAAAACCTCCTCTCCTTCGTTTTTGAAGGAGGGTGGCGGTTTGATCATGACAATGGACTCGGTGGTCAACTGGATTGGTCCCACCCGCGACAATAGTCGTTCTACATAGCCCCACAGGTCAGTGACGCCCGGGCAGTGTATGAATGCGTGCGCGACGGTTTCTTCGTCTCGCACGCACCTCGGACAGATCTTTTTTGCAGGGTCCCTGCCCGGGCGCCCATGTCTGTAGAGCTTGTCTCGAACTGGTAGATAGATAGATAGATAGATAGATAGATAGATAGATAGACAGACAGACATATAGACAGACAGACAGACTGTGTAAGAGTACATATTTCCTAGAGTTTATTGGCAGTATCGGTAGAGGGTCGGACGTCATGCTTTGCAGCATAGAGTTACGGCCCTTTATGGTCTGAGTTCAAATCCCGCCAAGGTTAACTTTGCCTTTCATCCTTACAGGGTCGATAAAATAAAGTACCAGTAATGCACTGGGTAATTGCTGGCCTTGTGCCAAAAAGTAGAAACAATTATAACATTTATTGTTTACCAGCCACACACATATACACATACAGTCACATTACCTCTTGGTGTTCTAATACTACCATACATACACATACACACACACATACACACATACACACACACACACATACACATACCCACTTATACACACACACATACATACACATATACCCACATATACATCCCCACATACACCCACCGCCCCACACACACATACACACCCACACACATATACACACCCACACACATACACGCTCATACACACACATACACACACCCATACATACACACACATACCCCCCCACACACACACCCACCCATACACACCCACACACATACACACACCCAGTCCCATTACCTCTGGTCATTCTAACACTACCAATTCCATCTCTGAATCAAACAATACTCACCTCACATCTATCTTCAGATTTTGAAGATAGATAACTGAAGGGTCAATTAACTCAGGGAAGTCTTCTGCATACTAGATATACATTTGGTAGTAAAGTGTTACATGTTAGAACAAATAAATATTCCTGAGTTGCATTTGTTTGGCAAGTGGTTTTGTTCAATATATTTTGTAGGAAGTTATACAATTCTATTATAGAAGAGATGTGGTATCCATTAAAACATACATGATAGCTATATAAGAGTCTTGTTGCATTATAGAAGTGTTGTGGCAGATATTACAACATACCACAGCTATATAGAGTTTTGTTGTATTATAGAAGTGTTGTGGCAGCTAGGTGCTTTTTGTTGTGACACCTACATGACCACTTTACAGTGTTGACCTGGGCACATTTTGTTGTGACACCTTCACGACCACTTTACAGTTTTGAGCTGGGCACATTTTGTTGTGACACCTTCACGACCACTTTATAGTGTTGAGCTGGGCACATTTTGTTGTGACACCTTCACGACCACTTTACAGTTTTGAGCTGGGCACATTTTGTTGTGACACCTTCACGACCACTTTACAGTTTTGAGCTGGGCACATTTTGTTGTGACACCTACATAACCACTTTACAGTGTTGACCTGGGCACATTTTGTTGTGACACTTACGTAACCACTTTACAGTGTTGAGCTGGGCACATTTTCTTGTGACACCTACGTAACCACTTTACACCTATCACAATATCGTTATTTTGCCACATGTTTACACCTATCATAATATCATTATTTTACCACATGTTTGCAGCTATCATAATATTATCTTACCACATGTTTTCACCTTACACCTATCATAATATCAATATTTTACTACATGTTCTCATTGAAATTACAAACCCTAGAATACCATTCCACTCAAGGAATGAGAAATATATATCTTAGTTCCAATGTTTTATTATGTGTCTTATCAAAGTAGTTTCATGTTGGCTGAAGTCTTCATGTATTTCCTGTTTATTGTTAGGAGGAAATTTAGGTCTATTTTGGTGCATATACAACATACTTGCTTTGTTTTGGTTTGTTTGTATATATAAATGTATGTATGTGTATATGAATGTATATGTATATATGTATGTATGTATATTTGTATGTATATTTGTATGTATATTTTTATGTATATATATATATATATATATATATATGTATATCTGAATGTATATTTGTATAAATCTTTTTTTGTATGTATATTTGAATGTATTATATATCTGTACATATATATATATATATGTGTGTGTGTGTATATCTGTATGTGTATATATATGTGTGTGTGTGTGTGTGTGTGTGTGTGTGTGTGTGTGTGTATATGCATGTATATATGTGTATATATATGAAATTCTTTTTCTTCTCTTATTCCATTTTTGTTTGTTTATTGTTTTGTTTTTGCTCATTTATTATATTTTTTATATCATTTCCTGTATATCTCTTCTATATAAATTCTTTAAGAAGTTTGCTGCTTCTGACATTGCCGTCCTTACGACCTTTGTAAACCAAACACTGAATCGCTAAACTAATTACATTACATCTGCTGTACTTGCTTACGATGAATTCGTATGAAGTGGCTTGATCTCAAAACTTTGTGTTGTTGCTATATTATCTAAACTATGGAAGTCTGCATAGATTGATTGATACCATTTTAGTTCCAGGTTCTTTGAACCATGTTTTATAAATTGAAAAAAAATTTGGTACACAAATTAGGTCTGGGATCTTGTTGATCTATTTCTATAATAATATTTCTATAAATTTGATGAGTTCCACCCCATTTGGTACACAAATTAGGTCTGGGATCTTGTTGATCTATTTCTATAATAATATTTCTATAAATTTGATGAGTTCCACCCCATTTGGTACACAAATTAGGTCTGGGATCTTGTTGATCTATTTCTATAATAATATTTCTATAAATTTGATGAGTTCCACCCCATTTGGTACACAAATTAGGTCTGGGATCTTGTTGATCTATTTCTATAATAATATTTCTATAAATTTGATGAGTTCCACCCCATTTGGTACACAAATTAGGTCTGGGATCTTGTTGATCTATTTCTATAATAATATTTCTATAAATTTGATGAGTTCCACCCCATTTGGTACACAAATTAGGTCTGGGATCTTGTTGATCTATTTCTATAATAATATTTCTATAAATTTGATGAGTTCCACCCCATTTGGTACACAAATTAGGTCTGGGATCTTGTTGATCTATTTCTATAATAATATTTCTATAAATTTGATGAGTTCCACCCCATTTGGTACACAAATTAGGTCTGGGATCTTGTTGATCTATTTCTATAATAATATTTCTATAAATTTGATGAGTTCCACCCCATTTGGTACACAAATTAGGTCTGGGATCTTGTTGATCTATTTCTATAATAATATTTCTATAAATTTGAAGAGTTCCACCTCATTTGGTACACAAATTAGGTCTGGGATCTTGTTGATCTATTTCTATAATAATATTTCTATAAATTTGAAGAGTTCCACCTCATTAGGTATGTAAATGAGGTTTGGGATCTTATCAATCTATTTCTATAAATTTAATCAGTTCCACCCTATTTGATTAGCAAATGAGATCAGGGAACTTGTCAATTATTAACCATCTTGCCAACAACAACCCTGAACACCTTTTTGATTTCCATGTGTCTAACACACGTGGGCATGCCAACAAAGTCAGAAAACAGCACAGCTCCCATGACTTTCGGAAACATTTTTTCACACTCAGAGTTGTTGAAGCATGGAACAAACTACCTGCATCAGTTCTTAGCTGTCGAGACACTGCATCCTTTAAAACCTCCATTGAGCAAACTACCTGCATTAGTTGTTAGCTGTCAAGACACTGCATCCTTTAAAACCTCCATTGAGCAAACTACCTGCATCAGTTGTTAGCTGTCGAGACTGCATCCTTTAAAACCTCCATGCTTCCTGAGATTCGCCAGCACTATGTATTTCATGACTCATACACTATTCATTTTCCTGACATTTGTACATTGGATTGGCAGTAAAGGGCGGTAGATTGGCAGTATCGGTAGAGGGTCACACGCCATGCTTTGCAGCATAGAGTTACGGCCCTTTATGGTCTCAGTTCAAATCCCGCCGAGGTTAACTTTGCCTTTCATCCTTACGGGGTCGATAAAATAAAGTACCAGTAATGCACTGGGATAATTGCTGGCCTTGTGCCAAAAGTAGAAATAATTATTCTATGTACTATACATGCACCTTTGATGAGTTGTAGTACACCTGAGCACTGTACACAATAATTGGATTATTATTATTATTAATTGATCTATAATAAAAAAAAATGTTGGATTAATCCTTTAGCATTTATATTTATATTATAAAAAAAGCACCCAGCACTCACTGTAAATGAGGTTGGAAGGGCATCCAGCTGAAGGGCGGGGGATTGGCAGTATCGGTAGAGAGTCGGACGCCATGCTTTCCAGCATAGTTATGTCCCTTTACAGTCTGAGTTCAAATCCCGTCGAGGTTAACTTTGCCTTTCATCCTTACGGGGTCGATAAAATAAAGTACCAGTAATGCACTGGGTAATTGCTGGCCTTGTGCCTAAAGTAGAAACAATTAATTGATCTATAATAACTTAATAACACAATATCTATTTGTTTATGTTTCAGAAATTCTACCGAAATGTCCACAAGTTTAGCTTCATTGGCAGACAGCTGTCCACCTCTGTCTTGTGATACTTTCGTTGTGTTGCCACCAAACAGTTTAGAGAACTGTGTAATATTTGGTAAGAATTCTGACAGACCATCTGAAGAAGTACAGGAAGTACTCTATATTGCTGGTTGTGACCATCCAAGAAATAGCAAAGTACAAGTAAGTAAGGAATTGCTATTTAATCCTTCTCTCGGTGTTGGATTTACCATTGTGCCTAGGTGTGCTGAAGCACTGGGCCCCCGTTGGCCAGAAGGGAGGGAGGGGGCAGGACCCAACCCACCTTCCTGCCAAAAAAATGTTGGATTAATCCTTTAGCATTTATATTTATATTATAAAAAAAGCACCCAGCACTCACTGTAAATGAGGTTGGAAGGGCATCCAGCTGTAGAAGTCAAGCCAGAATCAGTTCCCGTATGAGCAAGACAAGGTCAGCCGACCAGACACTGCCCACAACAGGATAACCCGTCTAACCCATGCTAGCGTGGAAGAATGGATGTAAAACGGTGATGATGATGATGATGATGATGATGATGATGATGATTTCTTCTGAAAACTTCTGACAGGGTTCAATGATGAAGACATTTTATGATGTGACACCTAATGTTAAAATAGAGACATATCGCGTGTGTGTGTGTCCTGGTCCTGGTGATGATGATGATAATGATGATGGCAATGATGGTGATGGTGGTGGTGGTGGTGGTGGTGTTGATGATGATGATGATGATGATGATGGTGATGATGGCGATGATGGTGATCATGATGGTGATCATGATGATGGAGATGGTGATGATGGAGATGATGGTGATGGTGGTGATGGTGATGGTGATAATGCCGATGATGATGATGATGATGATGATGATGATGATGATGATGAAGATAATGCTGCTGCTTCTGCTGCTACTGATGATGATGATGATGATGATGATGATAATGAACCACAATAAAAATACTTGCAGTCTCACTCCCTATGTTGAAATAGAGACACATATCATTGCAATTGTTTTGTTTACCTAAGCTTTGTCTTCTTACAGTGTACCTATACCAAAGTCGATCAGGCAGGAAGAACCTTTTCTATTATTATAACAAAACCATCTTGGATGTGGGGAGCAGAGAGTGGATCAAATGAAAATGGCGTCTGTATTGGTAACGAAGCTGTCTTTTCTAAGATGCTCAATCAACAAGAGAATGAAGAAAAGCTTCTTGGTTGTGATATCGTTAGGTGAGAATGCTCTCTCTCTCTCTCTCTCTCTCTCTCTCTCTTTCTCTCTCGTTCTCTCTCTCTCTCTATATATATATATATGAAGGCGCATGGCTTAGTGGTTAGAGCATTGGGCTTTGTAATCTAAAGGTTGTGAGTTCAATTCTCAGACCGGGTGATGTGTTGTTTCCTTGAGCAAGACACTTTATTTCACATTGCTCCAGTTTACTCTGCTGTAGAAATGAGATGATAGGGACTGGGGTCCATATCATTCCACTACAAAGTGGTCGTAGAGGTGCCACGGCAAAAAAGCAGCCAGCCCACACTGTAAAGTGGATGTGTAGGCACCACGGAAAAAAGCACCCACCACTCACTGCAAATGAAGTTAGTGTTAAGAAGGGCATCCAGCTGTAGAAATCAAGCCAAAATCAGTTCCCGTATGAGCAAGACAAGGTCAGCCGACTTGATACTGCCCACAGCAGCACAACCCGTCTAACCCATGCTAGCATGGAAGAACGGACGTGAAACGGTGATGATGATGATGATGATGATATGTATGTATGTATATATCATGACAAAAGGCACCCAGCCCACACTGTAAAGTGGTCATGTAGGTGTCATGATAAAAAGCACCCAGTCCACACTGTAAAGTGGTCATGTAGGTGTCACAACAAAAAGCACCTAGTACACACTGTAAAGTGGTCATGTAGGTGTCACAACAAAAAGCACCCAGTCCACACTGTAAAGTGGTCATGTAGGTGTCACAACAAAAAGCACCCAGTACACACTGTAAAGTGGTCATGTAGGTGTCACAACAAAAAGCACCCAGTCCACACTGTAAACGCGATTGGGATTAGGAAGGGCATACAGTCATAGAAATCAAGCCCGAAACAGTCCTATATGAGCAAGACATGGTCACCTGAACCAACTTGCCTCTAATGGGACAATCTGTCTAACCCACGCTAGCATGGAAAATGGACATTAAAAAATGATTAGGATGATGATGATGGACGTTAAATGATGATGATGATGATGATTTGTTGTCCCGTGGGATGAGGGGAAATGATATATGTCACATTCTTGTCTGTTCTAATTGTATTAATGACACAACAATATTAAAATGAAGTAACTGTAACAGAGAGAAGCAGTGACATTAGGTTGCACACTCAGTGTGCAGGAATTTTGTGCTATGGAGCTTGCCAAAATACATATATAGATGTGACAGTAATACTAGTAATACTAATGTTAAATTGCTGTTATATTTAATAGGTTATAAGTATGTTAGGGTAGTTAGTAAGTAGTGTAGAGAAAGAGGTTTAAAACAAGATTCCAGAAATCTGAGAGCGTAAAGTGTTTTCAATCCTGAAATAAAACCACTTATATTTTCTAGAAAAAAACATGAACCTCCATAAAATCGTACACATACCATCCCTCTTGTTCTTCCATAAAATGGTACACATACCATACCATCCCTGGTGTCCTTCCATAAACTGGTATATGTATCATACCATCCCTCTTGTTCTTCCATAAACTGGTACACATACCATACCATCCCTGTTGTCCTTCCATAAACTGGTATATGTATCATACCATCCCTGTTGTCCTTCCATAAACTGGTATACATACCATACCATCCCTGTTGTCCTTCCATAAACTGGTATATGTATCATACCATCCCAGTTGTCCTTCCATAAACTGGTATATGTATCATACCATCCCTGTTGTCCTTCCATAAACTGGTATATGTATCATACCATCCCAGTTGTCCTTCCATAAACTGGTATATATCATACCATCCCAGTTGTCCTTCCATAAACTGGTATATGTATCATACCATCCCTGTTGTCCTTCTATAAACTGGTATATGTATCATACCATCCCTGTTGTCCTTCCATAAACTGGTATATATATCATACCATCCCTGTTGTCCTTCCATAAACTGGTATATGTATCATACCATCCCTGTTGTTCTTCCATAAACTGGTATATGTATCATACCATCCCTGTTGTCCTTCCATAAACTGGTATATGTATCATACCATCCTAGTTGTCCTTCCATAAACTGGTATATGTATCATACCATCCCTGTTGTCCTTCCATAAACTGGTATATGCATCATACCATCCTGGTTGTCCTTCCATAAACTGGTATATGTATCATACCATCCCTGTTGTCCTTCCATAAACTGGTATATGTATCATACCATCCCTGTTGTCCTTCCATAAACTGGTATATGTATCATACCATCCTGGTTGTCCTTCCATAAACTGGTATATGTATCATACCATCCCTGTTGTCCTTCCATAAACTGGTATATGTATCATACCATCCCTGTTGTCCTTCCATAAACTGGTATATATATCATACCATCCCTGTTGTCCTTCCATAAACTGGTATATGTATCATACCATCCCTGTTGTCCTTCCATAAACTGGTATATGTATCATACCATCCCTGTTGTCCTTCCATAAACTGGTATATATATCATACCATCCCAGTTGTCCTTCCATAAGAAATCCTTCCCAGTAGAGGAAGACCTGCTTGGACCTTCATTAATCAACTCTCAGACAATACAAACCTCAGTAGAGAACAGTTGCCAGGAGCAATGAAAAATCGGCAATTGGTCATCTTTGCCTTTCATCCATTCAAGATTAATAAAAAAAATACCAGTCTAATACTGAGGTCGATTCTTCTTTTATCTCTCTCTCTCTCTCTCTCTCTCTCTCTCTCTCTCTCTCTCTCTCTCTCTCTCTCTCTCTCTCTCTCGTCTTCTCTGGAAGAAATCTGTTGTATTCAGACCTGGAGAGGAGATGGGCTCTGACAGGTTTTGAAAAATGCCTAGGAAACATCTTATGTCAATATGGCACTCCGACAATTCCTTCAGGAGTTACAGGAGCATATCATACCATACCATCCCATACCATCCCATACCATCCCATACCATACCATACCATACCATACCATACCATACCATACCATACTATGCCATACAATACTATACCACACAACACCATACCACACCATACCACACCATACCATACCACACCACACCATACCATACCACACCACACCATACCATACTATACCATACCACACCACACCATACCACACCATACCATCCCATACCACACCACACCATACCATACCATACCACACCATACCACACCACACCATACCACACCATACCATCCCATACCACACCACACCATACCATACCACATCACACCACACCACACCATACCATACCATACCACACCATACCATCCCACACCATACCACACCTTACCACACCATACCATGGTATACACTTCTATACTGCCAAAAACCAAAAGATATGTTGATCTCGAATCTATTCAAATGAAATACCAGATTGAGTTAATATATTCATATATTCATATATTAGTCCATAGCATTCACTTATGTTTTACCATTTCCATGGTTTATTCTCAGAAAGATTGCTTCATTCCTTACAGTTTGTATTCTTATATTCTTATATTGATCCATTTTACTAACGCAATCGTCTATATGGCAATACAACCACATAAATCACAGGTTTACTTCATTTTACACAAGATAAGATGAAGTAAACGAAACAAAAGAAGTTATCCATTTTTTTTTCTGCTATTAATTTGCTTCCATTTTTTGGAGTTTATTTTTTTGTTTGTCTTGTTTTGTTTCTCTTGTATCAACTGCCAGAATTATGGCCATTTTGTTTTCCTTTGTTCCATTTAGATTTCGCCTTTTCAGTGTTTATCTACGTGTCTTCATATCAGTATTTTAAATTTCTATTTGTTTAGCTGTTTATGATAATATATATATATAGCTATATATGTTGATATATATTAGCTGTTTATATATATATATATATGGAGGCACATGGCTTAGTGGTTAGAGCATTAGCCTTGCAATCGAAAGGTTGTGAGTTCAATTCTCAGAATGGATGATGTGTTGTTTCCTTGAGCAAGACATTTTATTTCACATTGCTCCAGTTTACTCAGCTGTAGAAATGAGATGATAGGCACTGAGGTCCATATCATTCCACTGCAAAGTGGTCGTGGAGGTGCCACGGAAAAAAAGCACCCAGCACTCACTGTAAATGAGGTTGGTGTTATGAAGGGCATCCAGCTGTAGAAATCAAGCCAGAATCAGTTTTCGTCCCACCCTTGCAAGCAGGGAAAAGCGGACGTTAAATGAAATGATGATGATGATATATATATATATATATATTTAATATAGAAATGGCTTCTACAGGACTAGAACTGTTTCATTTGGAAGAAATCATCAGGGCTTCTTGATGATTTCTCCCGAATGAAACAGTTCTAGTCCTGTAGAAGCCATTTCTATATTAAATATTTATTCTCTACTATGTATTGAGTACCTTACTGTGGTTACCCCCGATTGAACCTGGGATAAACTTATATATATATATATATATATCAACCCATGCTAGCGTGGAAGATGGACGTTAAATGATGATGATGATATGTTTAGCTAAATATATTGATATATATATGTTTAGCTGTATATGTTGATATATATATATATATATACATATATATACATACATACACATATATAGTGTAGGTAATTCCGTGAATTACTGATGGTGCTACCAAAACAAGCACTCTATGCACAAACAGAGTGCATATATTAGTAGTAGTATTAGTGGTAGTAGTGGTGTTGGCAATGATGATGGTTACAGTGGTGGCG
>OZ024758.1:13447895-13450395 GCA_964016885.1 Eledone cirrhosa
TACTCTCATATTTTGTTGTTTTCTTATTTTGTCATCTAGGTTGGCTCTTGAACGTAGCTCAACAGCAAAAGAAGCAAAAGACATCATCATTAAACTACTTGAAACAGTTGGAGTGGGAGGCCGCGTATCGGATGAACCACTTCTGTCCTACCTGAAGTATGACAACAGCTTCTTAATCAGTGACAAAACAGAAGCTTGGATTGTAGAAACTGCTGGACAATTTTGGGCAACGCAGAGAGTGACTTGTAAATATATTTTGAATTTATATAAAGAAACGCACACATACACATACACACACACATATATATTCCCCAGTTTAGCTTGTATCCCACAAATTGAGATTTAGGCTTAAGATTAATATATATATATATATATATATATATATATATATGTGTGTGTAGGAGGTGAATAATATTGTAGAACAATAAAACTATGCATATATCAGATAAGTAGCACTCAACAGTTGGTAGAACTGGAGTATATATTAAAGAAGAAATTAAAAGATGGTTAAAAAAGTTCCATATATTTTATATATTGCCATTTAAAAAACAACATCATCCTGGGACAAAAATCGTGTTCTCATCAGATAAAATAAGGTAACATGATATGAGGCCTAAAAACACTTGTGAACAAGAAAGTGTCCAGTCTACATATGACAAAAATATAAGACTAAGAGAAAAATATGAAAAATGAAGAAAAGGAAAGAAGAAGGAAAAAGAAATAGAAGAGAGGAAAAAAGAAAGAAAGAAGGAGGAGAGAGAAAGAGAGAGAGAGAGAAATTTTTTATCAGGAACGCTATCAAAATGAAAACAGCTGTAAATATCGGCTAAAAAAATAAATAAATAAATTGATGAGTTGTATATGCGGATATTAAAATATATTTTATATTATATATATATATATGGTTAAGAGGTGCCTATTGACTGTAGGTTTCGCTTTGTACATAGGCAAGGCGGGTCTTCTATATTACCCCAACCCACTACCCCTACTCCATCCTCCCACTCCCACCAACACCACCCTTTCTCTGTAAAGTTATGTTGGTACCACAACATCCAGTCCAAACTAATGAGATCGTGTAGGTGTCACAACAAAAAAACACACAGTCCATGCAGTAATGTGGTCATGTAGGTAACACAGTAAAAAGCTCCCAGTCCACACTGTAAATGTGGTTGGTGTTAGGAAGGGCATCCAGCCGTAGAAAACCTGCCAGATAGTCCTATACGAGCGAGACACAGTCACAAGACCAATTTTGCCTCAAGTGGGACAACTCTCGTCTAACCCATGCTAGCATGAAAGATAGACATTAAACGATGATGATGATGATGATGATATACATATATATATATATATATATACATGTATACACATACAAATACACATAATATATACATATACAATTATCATCCATTTTACCCTCTTAAAATGTCACCTTCCAAAGTATTTGTGGCTTTATTTTCTTGTTTGCTTTTTGTTTTTGTTTGTATTTTTCTGTTATATTTCTTTGTTTGACTTTCCCTGTTCTTCACTCAATTTCCTGACCTTAATTTCATATATTATCTTCCTGATTTCATTCTAGTCACATATTCAGTAAAGATAAATAAGAATATATAAATCTAGTTGTCCTCTTTTTCTCAGCATTAATTCCTGGTTTTAAATTTATAATTGTTTCTACTTTTGGCACAAGGCCAGCAATTACCCCAGTGCATTACTGATACTTTATTTTATCGACCCCCTGTA
Organism: Eledone cirrhosa; assembly: GCA_964016885.1. Taxonomy (NCBI): domain Eukaryota; kingdom Metazoa; phylum Mollusca; class Cephalopoda; order Octopoda; family Eledonidae; genus Eledone; species Eledone cirrhosa. The sequence goes on from OZ024758.1 coordinate 13,449,633, forward strand.
AGGATGAAAGGCAAAGTTAACCTCGGCGGGATTTGAACTCAGAACGTAAAGAGCCATAACTCTATGCTGCAGAGCATATTGTCCAACACTCTACTGATACTGCCAATGCCCTGATAATAATAATAATAATAATAATAATAATGATAATAATAATAATAAGGATTTCTTTGTTGACCACTAGAGCCAAAACAAAAACAATAATAATTGTTTCTACTTTTGGCACAAGGCCAGCAATTACCCCAGTGTATTACTGGTACTTTATTTTATCGACACCGTAAGGATGAAAGGCAAAGTTAACCTCGGCGGGATTTGAACTCAGATCATAAAGGACCGTAACTCTTTGCTGTAAAGCATGACGTCCGACCCTCTACCGATACTGCCAATCCACCTTAAATTTATAATGAATGAAAAAAACAATGTTGTCTCTGATGGAGATGAAGTGAGAGTGTGTTTGAATACATATAAAAAAAAGAAAACCCATCGCTAGAACAGCTGTTAAACAGCTAGATGCTGTCAAAAACAGCGATGGGCAAACATGCCTCAGAGGACAAAGACCAGCAGCCGGTGGTCAACAGAGAAACAAACCACAAGTTACTTCTGTGCGTCAAGACATTTCCCCTTGTCTGGCTCCTCTTGCAATCTTTTCTATATTTCATCTGCCTGTTGCCCACCTTGTCGATTGTTTCCCTGTATTTCAGACAACAACTTCTACAGAATTGTTATTGATAATACAAACATACATACATCATAAATATATGTGGAG
>OZ024758.1:13455395-13467895 GCA_964016885.1 Eledone cirrhosa
AAAGGTAAACCCCTCTACTTAGCTTTTGTCGACTTGGAGAAAGCCTTCGACAGAGTCCCCCGCTCCATTATCTGGTGGGCTCTTAGAAAACTAGGCGTTGACGAATGGCTTGTGAGGGCTATACAAGCCATGTATAAAGAAACAGTCAGCAAGGTTAGAATTAACAACGAATATAGTGAAGAGTTTAGCGTAAAAGTCGGCGTCCATCAGGGCTCTGTTCTCAGTCCACTACTATTTATTATTGCCCTTCAGGCTATAACAGAGGAGTTCAAGACAGGCTGCCCATGGGAACTCCTATACGCAGACGACCTGACACTCATAGCGGAATCAATGGCCGAGCTAGAGAAGAAATTCCAAACATGGAAGCACGGCCTAGAGTCAAAAGGACTTAAAATTAACCTGGCTAAGACCAAAGTACTAGTTTGTAGGAAAGAAAACAAGGCGGCGGTCCCTTCTGGGAAATGGTCGTGCTCGGTGTGTAGGAAAGGCGTAGGTAGAAACTCCATTTTATGTCCTAAATGCAAAGTATGGGTGCATAAAAGATGTAGTGGGATCACAGGTAAGCTAACTAAGAACATAGATTTTACATGTGGCCGGTGCTCTGGTGCAATAAGTAGCAGCAAGTGCCCACAAACTACTAGCTCTTTCAATTGCGCAGAGGGTTCTATAGAAATAGTGGACAGCTTCCGTTACCTGGGCGATAAAATCAGCAGTGGGGGAGGGTGCTCTGAAAGTACTGTAGCTAGAGTCAGAACTGGTTGGAAAAAGTTCAGAGAGCTTATACCACTATTAGCTGCTAAAGGGTTCTCACTAAAAATGAAAGGCAGGTTGTACGATGCCTGCATACGAACAGCAATGCTGCATGGCAGTGAGACCTGGGCATTGTGTGCAGAGGATATACGCAGACTAGAGAGGAACGAAGCTTGCATGCTCCGCTGGATGTGTAACAGTAATATACGTGAACGGCAAAGCATAAACGAACTAAGGAATAAATTAGAGATAAGAGGGATCAGATGTTGTTTACTCGAGAGAAGGCTACGTTGGTATGGACACGTGATGCGCATGAAAGTCGATAGCTGTATAACAAAGTGCAGGGCAATAAAGATAGACGGTAGTCACGGAATAGGCAGACCTAGAAAAACCTGGGACGAGCTGATAAACTCCGACATCACACACTTACACCTCTCCAAGACAATGTCACTGGACCGAGACCTTTGGCGGTACTCAGTAACAGAGAAGACCCGCCTTACCTAAATATATAGTAAAACCTACTCCAGCCAGTAGGCATCTCTAACAAAATACACCCCGTCCCACCACCCCCACCCCCACCCGATCCACACCACCCCGTTCTATGTAAAGTTATGTTGGTGCCGCGCCATCGAGGCCGAAACAAATGAGATCGTGTAGGTGTCACGACAAAAAAACACACAGTCCACGCTGTAATGTGGCCGTGTAGGCAACACGGTAAAAACCTCCCAGACCCACACTGTAAATGTGGTTGGTGTTAGGAAGGGCATCCAACTGTAGAAAACCTGCCAGACAGTCCTATGCGAGCAAGACAATCACTCTTGCCTCAAGTGGGACTACCCCCGTCCAAACCCATGCAAGCGTGGAACACGGACGTTAAACGTTGATGATGATGATGATGATGATGATATACATATGCAAGTGTGGAAAAACGGACATAAAAACAATGATGATGATGATGGTGATGGTGATGATGATGATGGTAGTGGTGTTGGTGTTGGTGTTGTTGTTGGGGTGATAAAAATATATATAATTACCAATCTTTCCTGAAGGGGATTGGGGGGAGAGGGGGGGACACACACAGTTAAATAAGGTATTCAAAATGTTAGTGAAAAATACAGAAATATTTATGTGTGTGTATGTATATGTATGTATATATATATATGCATTATATTTATATATATATACATATATATATATATATATCATCGTTTAACGTCTATCTTCCATGCTACCATGGGTTATATATATATATATATATATATATATAAATATATATATATCATCGTTTAACGTCTATCTTCTATGCTAGCATGGGTTATATATATATATATATACATATATATATATATATGTAGGAGGTGAGTTTTATTGTAGTACAATAAAGCAATGCAGATATCGGATAAGAAGCACTCTACAGTTTGTAGGACTGGAGTATACATAATATAAGATCAAAAGATGGTTAAAGGAGTTCCATGTATTTTATTATGCGCATTTCAAAAACAAACATCATCATGCAATAATATTTGTGTTTTCATCAGATAAAACAGGAGAACATGATATGAAGGGAAGTGTTTTTTAGCCTTCATATCATGTTCTCCTGTTTTATCTGATGAAAACACAAATATTATTGCATGATGATGTTTGTTTTTGAAATGCGCATAATAAAATACATGGAACTCCTTTAACCATCTTTTGATCTTATATTATATATATATATATATATATATATATATATATATATATATATATATATATATATATATATATATATATATATATATATCATTATCATCATTTTAAAGTATTTAATAATATTTCAAAAATGTTTATGTTTTTCACTTTTTTAAATTTCAAATCAATATTCAATATTTTACTTTCAGAACGATTTTGTGTTGCTGATATGATTAGCATTCTAAAGGATGAACCGAGTGGCATTAACATGAAGGGAGTGTTTCGTACAATGAGCTCACATGTGTCATTTATCCGTCCACCTGGTTCACCATTAGCCTCTTGTCATTGGTTAACTGGTACACCTGATCCAGTTTTCTCAATATTTAAACCGTTTGTTTTCACCGACGGGGCTAATATTGGTGCCAGTACAAAATCCCCGAATTTTGGTTCGGAAGATCCAGCTAAATGTATCCCAAGGTTCCGTCGAAGAGTTGATCGTAGCACACCATTGTTTGAAGAACACGAACGTGTTTATTTAAGTTGCGGCACAAAGGGTCGAGAGTCAGATAAGTGGCTTAAGGAGATGAACACACTGCAAGCCGGAATTATCAGAGAGACAGAAGAATTTATTAATGATGCTGAGAAGCTTCAGTTAAACAAAGGTACCAAAAAGACACTTTTCAGGATGGCTGTTCACAAAGAAATGGTACTTTATAGCAAAAGGTAAGACATTTATTTATAACATTAAGTGGTTCTCCTATATGTCTCCATCTTTGTTTTATCTGTTGCTTTAAAGCAAATATTTTGTCTGTATCTTGTGTGAGAAAATGTGGGTGGTTGAGTAGACAAAGTACTCTAAGGCCAAGAGAATGGGTCAATGATTCAGAGCTAATTACAGGTATAGGAAAGTGTCTTCTTCTTCTTCTTAGCCCACTTATTCCTGAGAGAGTCGTGGGAGTAGGGTCCTCAAACACTCTTTCCAGCGGGTCCTGTCAGAAGCAATCATTTCCAATTGATCCAGCTGGATACCCTCAAGTGAGACCAGCCAAGCTCATGGATGCTATCCAATCATCTTACTCAGGGTCTCCCCCTGGGTCTCTTGTTGGCTGGTTTTGCCTGTGAAATCTGTCCAGCGATTCTTTCCTGAGACATTCTAATAACACTGGGTGTATTTTATTATGGCTCCAGTACTACCACTTTACAGAGTGTACTGGGTGTATTTTACTGTGACACCAGTACTCCCACTTTACAGAGTGGACTGGGTGTATTTTACTGTGACACCAGTACTCCCACTTTACAGAGTGTACTGGGTGTATTTTATTATGGCTCCAGTACTCCCACTTTACAGAGTGGACTGGGTGTATTTTACTGTGGCACCAGTACTACCACTTTACAGAGTGTACTGGGTGTATTTTACTGTGACACCAGTACTCCCACTTTACAGAGTGTACTGGGTGTATTTTATTGTGGCTCCAGTACTCCCACTTTACAGAGTGGACTGGGTGTATTTTACTGTGGCACCAGTACTACCACTTTACAGAGTGTACTGGGTGTATTTTATTGTGGCACCAGTACTACCACTTTACAGAGTGTACTGGGTGTATTTTCCCATGATATTAGCACTAAAGTAGAAAACCCAATAATACTTTCTAGCTTGATTGTTAATTATCATGGAAAAAAATTGATAGAAATGGCTAAGAGACTGAATTCCTGCAACCTCAGATCATCCCTGATTAAATTAAGCTTATCAAACCAAAGCGTAAATATATTTTGACAGATGACCGATTCCTTATGGAATTACTTTATAGAAATGTAATAGAAATTAAAGAAAGGACCATTAATGTTTGTTGAAGTAGATTGGAAAGTGAGGAAGCTTCTTGTTGTTAAACTGATTACATACTTGTCCATGCAAGCAGTTTAAGAAGTTTTAAAAGGATCTTTTCATATTACATGTAGATATTTTCTATGCTAATGTATGTGTATGTGTTTATATGTCTTATTATATGTGTTTGTGTATGTGTATGTGTTTCTACGACTTTGTATATGTGTTTCTATGCTAGTGTATGTGAATCTATGTATAAATAATAATAATAATAATGAAATTATTGTGTACAGTGCTCAGGTGCACTACAACTCGTCAAAGGTGCATGTATAGTACATAGAATAATATACAAATGTCAGGAGAGTGAATAGTGTGAGTCATGATATACATGTGTGTATGTGTATGGAGGGGGAATATTAGATGTAGTGTTGGCGAATCTCAGGAAACATGGAGGTTTTAAAGGATGCAGTGTCTCGACAGCTAACAACTGATGCAGGTAGTTTGTTCCATGCTTCAGCAACTCTGAGCGTGAAAAAATGTTTCCGAAAGTCATGGGAGCTGTGCTGTTTTCTGACTTTGTAGGCATGCCTACGTGTGTTAGACATATGGAAATCAAAAAGGTACCCAGGGCTGTTGTTGGCAAGATGGTCAACAATTATGTATGTATGTACATGTAGTCTTTCTGTGTCTATGTATGTATATGTAGTCATTCTGTGTATGTGTTTCTGTGAATCTATGTATGTGTGTGTAGTCTTTCTATGTATGTAGTCTTTCTCTGTATGTGTATGTGTATATGTATGTGTGTGTTTTGTTTACATGAATACTTAATATCAGGCTGTATATGTATATTTCATGAAGAGACATTTAAAATGTCTTACCACAGTATAGTGTACTGGATGCATTTTATCATGACACCAGCCCTAACACTTTACAGGGTGTACTGGGTATATTTTATCATGACACCAGCCCTAACACTTTACAGGGTGTACTGGATGTATTTTATCATGACACTAGCCCTAACACTTTACAGGGTGTACTGGATGTATTTTATCATGACACCAGCCCTAACACTTTACAGGGTGTACTGGATGTATTTTATCATGACACCAGTACTACCAATGTGTGTGGATGTAGGATATGTAATATGTTATGTATGTATGTATACATAATTTGCATCAATATATAGTATTATATATATATATATATATATATATATAGCTATACATTTGAGTGTCTATAGAACATTGTGCAAATATACATATTTGAATATAAATGTACATATGTCTATGTGTATCTATATATATATATGTGTGTGTCTGTCAATATGTATATATATATATATGTCTGTCAGTCAATATATATATATATATATGTGTGTGTGTGTCTGTGTCTATGTCTATGTATCAGTACGTATATATTAGCAGAGAATTTTTTTCAATCACTTTGAGAATTCATTACATATGCCTCATTTTATACAAGAAGATTCGATATTAATGTATTTAATGTATTCATATGAAAATCTTAGAGATTTTAAATGTATTACATGAGAAGGTTTTTAAGTTACATTTTTTTCTAAATATTAATATTTCTAAGTTGACCCTATCCCAACGCTCATGAAAAAATGAGGGTCCTGGTTGTGTAAATACAATGCTTCCATTTTACAGAACAGGGACTCCTGTTTTTTTTGATTGAGACAAAGAAACTGAAGGTAAAACAATCATGTTTACATCATCATTCAATTAATTGCATCATTCATTTCTTTATAATAATCTTTTAACAAATTTCAGCTCGTTAATCTGGAAAGTTCTTTTTAACAATTTTTTATTATTATTTTTTTTTTTTTACATGCATTACTAATGAGAACGCACAGAAATATATTTTACATTTTTACTTTACTCAATATAAAAAGCAATTACAGTGGAAGGGTCATTTTAACTATTATAGATTGGTAGGGTCATTTTAAGAACTACATATTGGAAGGGTCATTTTAAGAATTACATATTGGAAGGGCCATTTTAAGAATTGCAGATTTGAAGGGTCATTTTAACTATTATAGATTGGTAGGGTCATTTTAAGAACTACATATTGGAAGGGTCATTTTAAGAATTGCAGATTTGAAGAATCATTTTAACTATTATAGATTGGTAGGGTCATTTTAACAATTACATATTGGAAGGGTTATTTTAAGAACTACATATTAGAAGGGTCATTTTAAGAATTACACATTTGAAGGGTCATTTTTAACAATTCTAGATTGGTAGGGTCATTTTAAGAATTACATATTAGAAGAGTCATTTTAAGAATTACATATTGGATGGGTCATTTTAACAATTCAAAAAACCCACAAAAACTGTTAACTTCATTTTTACATTTACAGTTTATATTTTGATGCCAAATTTTCATCACACTGTTTACAACCTGGTCACTGACACAGCTCCTCACTGTAATTGCTTTAGTTTCAACACGACATCTCAGATAAAGTCAATTGGCAGACAAATACAGCTCCAAAATCAATATAAATATATTTCTTGATGTAATTTTAAAGAAAAAAATTGTTTTCTGTTATCACTACTATTATTATTGTTGTTATTGTTGTTGTTGTTGTTGTCGTTGTTGTTGTTGTTGTTGTTGTTGTTGTTTGTATTATTATTATTAGTATTTATTTATTTATGCTAAAATATTTATCTACTTATTCAAGCTTATAAAATTTATTTATTTATTCATGCTTATAAAATATATTATTTTATTTATGGAACTAATACAAACCCATATATACACATACACATATGTACGCATATGTTAAGGCGCATAGCTTAGTGGTTAGAGGATTAGGCTTGCAATCGAAGGTTGTGAGTTCAATTCTCGGACCGGGTGATGTGTTGTTTCCTTGAGCAAGACACTTTATTTCACGTTGCTCCAGTTTACTCAGCTGAAAAGGAGTACCAGCAATAGATGGAGGTTTAACCCTGTGATGGACTAGCGTCCTGTCCAGGGGAAAGTTTTGTACTCTCAGTCGCTTCACGCCATGAAACCGGGATAAGCACCAGCCTTCTGGCTTAAGACAGACTTTAGATGTACGCATATGGCCTGCACACAGATACAATCACACACACACACACTTACATATATACTCAAGCTCACATATACACACATACATATATTTCCATTCATTCATTTATTTTTATACACCTTATGTAACCCACGTCATGGAGTGTTATTGCCCTCTTTGCAAAGGGGGTCAGAGCCCCGAAATATTATGTTGAAATATACTGGGTAAAACATTAGTTAGTTTTGTTTTATTTGTCATACTTTGCCCTTTATATATTTCTATGACATTGTCCTGGCTTTATGAAACTTGTCTAGGGTGGGTAAAATTCCCGAAATCCATGGACACAGTGGACTATTGTATGCGCCTTGCTCTGGAGAAACACCAGGACTCTGGCTTTACTGTAACACCAGCTCAGAGCAGGAGAGTTAACCCTTTAGCATTCACATTATTTTATATATACTATTATATTTTCATGGTAAAGGCTTTACCTCACAATATCTCACATAATATCAAATCTATGAGATTTTGAAAGTATTTATTTTGAGATCAATACCTTAACATCAGTTTGAGTGACCAGTTACAGCCAGTTTCAACAGAAAGAGGTAGAGAATACTGGCCAGTTTTGGCCGGTTTGAACATTAAAGGGTTAAGGCAAAAAAGATATTGGATGCTGAATTTGCCGATGACATAGTTCTGGTGACAAACACAGTGAAGGAGGCAGAGGATTTGATGCAGGAGGTGGAGACTGTGTCAATGAGTGTGGGGCTGAGAATGAATGAGATTAAGACGAAGTATCTTTATTTGACATCTTTATTTATATTTTTCAAACTAGTAACAAAAACAACACAACAACAATATCAACAACAACAACAATGTAAAACCAATGATGTAACAATAACAACAAAATAACAACAATGGTATAATACAACTCCAGCTTTAGAAGCTGAGCGAAGATACAATAATAATAATAATAATAATAATAATAATAATAATAATAATCATAATAATAATAGTATTAATTGTTATGAATTAGATTTAGTTTTGAGAGTAAAACTTATTCCTCATTCTCAAAACTACTCACCATTCCATTAACCATCCTAAAATTCTATTACATATATTTATATTTGTTCCTTAACCTGACACATAAAACTTATTTACTTTTAAATAACAAGATAAAATATATCTACATATGAAACATATATATATATGTATATATATATATGTGTATATATATATATATATAAAAATATATATATATATATATATATATGATTATTTAATATAGAAAGGGCTTGTAGAGAACTAGAACTGTTTTGTTCCTATTTAACTCGAGACCTACATTTATATATATATAAATATAGTTATATATGTGTATGTGTATATGTATATATGTGTGTGTGTATATATATATATATATATATATATATATATATATATATATATATATAAAATTACTCATGAATGAAAAAACACAATTCATATTTCTCTGCATTGCATTACAAATTTTTTTCTTGTTCTCAGTAGATAGAAATTTTGAAATAAAAAAAATAACTGCAATTTCTTATTTTTGTTTTCATATATCAAATAATTTTTTCTCTTTTTACTAATAAAACATTTGATCGCAATGGAATGCCAATAAGAACAAAATATAAAATAGATATAAAATAATATTTCACTAATCTTAATACCCATTAATTTCAGATTTGGGGATCATTTTTTTTTAATTTATTGAAATTTTATTTATTTATTTATTCATTTATTTATTTTATATATATATATTTTGTTTATTGGCGCTTACAGCCCTCGACCAGTCGGGCAATGCAATCAGTGGAAACTCTACCTTGGAGTTCAATAGAGGGTTAATGGAGAGAAAGAGCGATGATGTCCTTGGGGAGACTCTGGACGTCGACGAAAATCAACTAGCCAATCTCTTCGGGAGAACTTTTGGTCCCATGGACAACTTCCAGAAATCCTTGGCCTGGCAGTGCTACCGAGGAGTTTTGCCAGTTCGGGATAAACTCTACAAGCATGGAAGTGCCGTCAGCCAGGCCTGTCCAAGATACGCGCAGGCCAACGAAACCATCCTGCATGCACTCGTCCAGTGTCTGAGCATTGCTAACTTGTGGGTTTATGTTGAACACCTGCTGTTGCATGTAGGACGGATCTGGCTATCAGCTGAATCCACCATGAGGATTGCCCTGCCGTCTTCCTTTAGCCAGGAAGGGCAGGCAGTTTTTATCTGCCTGGTGGCCATGACGAAAGAGATTGTGTGGTGGACGCGTTTGAAAGGGCTGAAGACGAGCACTTACCTCTTCGGTGATGCCCTGATTAACTTTATCAAATTTCATTTGAAAAAGAAAATCAGGGTGGAGGGGGAAGTGCTCTCTTCCCATCAATTTGTTGAAAGGTGGGTGAGAGAGGCAATTATGGCGTGAGTGAATGGGTCTGCTCTAAGTGTGCACCTGTAAATTGAAGATGGAAAACTGGGAGAGGGCACTTGCCTTGGTGGTCAGGGTCACCGTGGCTTTTTTAATGGGCTTTCTCCACGAGTGTTCCTCAGAAGTCTCCCCCCTATTGGGGAATGTTCCTTTGTTTCCTTTTTTTGTAATTTCCTTTTTTTTTTCTTTACACAGAGAAATGCCCATTTGTATCATCCTGTATTGTCCTGTGTTGTCCTTAATGTTATACTTTATGTCAACCCTTGCGGTTAATAAAGAAAACATTATTATTATTATTATTATGATATGACCTCGTTTCCTAACCTCTTCCAGAGAAAGATAGAGAAAATTAATATGATTCGTGTTTGTTTTTCTATTATTTTTATTTTTATTTTTATTTTTATTTTTATTTTTATTTTTATTTTTATTTTTATTTTTATTTTTATTTTTATTTTTATTTTTATTTTTATTTTTATTTTTATTTTTATTTTTATTTTTATTTTTATTTTTATTTTTATTTTTATTTTTATTTTTATTTTTATTTTTATTTTTATTTTTATTTTTATTTTTATTTTTATTTTTATTCATTCTTGGAAGAAAAGGGAAAGATATACAGCAAAACAAAGAAGTTATTGTTTCTTGGGGGTTTTTTTCTGTCTTCTTAATTGGTATTAAATTATTCTTTATAGACTCAAATTACTTAAATTAAAATAACTTTTTTGCCAATTATTTTCTCTCTTTCATGTTACCTTATCTTGTTTATTAGTCTTTTTTATTTATATATTTATATATCTATATATATATTTATATATTTAATTATTTATATATATTTATTTATTTATATATTTATTTGTTTATTTATTTATTTATTTATTATTTTATTCTTATTAGTCAAATTAATATAGACTTTTCATAGTTTCTGCCAGCAATTTGATAGCTGTAGAGAAACGGTTAATAACTGCCCTTATTGCATTAGACACTCATATGATGGGAAGTCAAGGGGCTTTTTTTTCTTATTTTTCTTCAGTTATTATTATTGTTTTTTTTTGTCTTGGCAATAGGTAATGTGTTAAATATCAAACATAACATATATTTTCTTTTTATCATTTCTTTCTTCTCCCAACCAAGACACAGACCAAATTTTGCTGAAAATTTATCTCACCATTAGAATTAGCTAATTAACTACAATTATTCTAAAGGATAGAAACTATACATTTCCTTTTTTTTTTTTACAAACAAAAAAAAAATCTCATTGTGGGTTTTTAGCCATAAGAAATCAATAGAAATCCCTTGCTCTGATCGATCGACAAAATCCTAGACCTCATTCACTTGCTGAGTGGAGTGGACCTCATCAAATCAGACCAAGGAAACAATGTTTCCATTGTTAATATCATCTACTGGTTGCAACTCCTGACAGAAGGCCACACAGTCAGATATACACACACACACACACAGATATTATACTCTATATTTACTATTGTATTTTCGTGATAAAGGCTTTATCTCACGTATTAATCTCACATAATATCGAATATACAAGATCATCATCATCATCATCATCACCGTTTTACGTCCGTTCTTCCACGCTAGCATGGGTTAAACGGGTTGTCCTGTTGTGGGCAGTGTCTGGTCGGCTGACCATGCCTTGCTCATACAGGAACTGATTTGGCTTGGTTTCTACAACTGGATGTCCTTCCTAACACCAACCTCATTTACAGTGAGTGCTGGGTACTTTTTTCGTGGCGCCTACACGTCCACTTTACAGTGTGGGCTGGGTGCTTTTTTTCCATGGCACCTCCACGACCACCTTGCGGTGGGGGGTGTGGGGGCATATTGTCCATATGCTTCAGCTTGTACCCATGGGAGGTCGGGGACTCTGTATTACTGCGTGACGCCAGAAGTCACAGTCGTGTGTCATTGTCTTTGAGAGGTGTAATTGGGTAAGGTCGGCTTTTATCACCTCATCCCAAGATATTGATATTATTTATTTTGAGAACAATACCTTAACACCAGTATGAGTGGCTGGTTACAGCTGGTTTGAACAAAAAGAGGTGAGAAAATTCTGGCTGGATATGGCCGGTTTAAATGCTAAAGGGTTAAATATCCAATCCATACTTTCATTTCAACAACATTACAATATAGTAATGTAGTAATATGGCTGATTTTTCAACATTAGAGTGTTAACAACTATTTAAAAGGAATGGTATATCAAGATATCAAGATGGAAATATAATATCTTGTATATTACCATAGGATGGAATTATTTTAAAATGAGATAATACCAAATGCCAAGATATGTGTGTATGTGTGTGTTTATGTATGTGTGTGTATGTATATATATATATATATATATATATATATGTATGGATGCGTGTATATATATTTATATATGTATGTGTATATATATATATATATATATATATATATATATATATATATATATATAAGCATGTATGTGTATATATATATAACGAGGGGGCAGCCATCATATGTATATATGTATGTGTACATATATATATATGTTGATACATATATATATATATATATATAAGTATATATATATATATATATATATATATATATATATATATATATATATATATATATATATATATATATATATAAGCATGTATGTGTATATATATATATATATATATATGTATATATGTATGTGTATATATATATGTTGATACATATATATATATATAATATGTATATATAAATATATATATATATGTATGAATATGTACATATATGTGTATATATATAT
>OZ024758.1:13477895-13510395 GCA_964016885.1 Eledone cirrhosa
CTTTTTCTTAAAGTGCCAAGCATTTTTCTATATATATATATAACAAACAGACGGAGCTCAGCCGTCAGGGTCCTGACTCTTTTCCTATATATATGTATATATATATATACTATAGTATATTATATATATATATATATTATATTATATTATATAATAGTATATAATATATATATATTATATTCTATAAATGGAAATTGTACTTTTTATGTGGAGGAATTCGTAAAAATGTATTTTTCTGATAGAAACGTGTTCTACTATGAATGAAATTAATTTATAAGAAGGTTAACTGAATATGAAGTTTCACATTTGAAACCAAATACAATATTTAGAATTTTAAAACAACCATCTAAATTAACTATTTGAATTTTTCAAATTTCTTATAGAAATTTAGCTACATTTGGTAGCATAAACATATCCAGTGGTGATCCGGAAATGTGTTTTATCGTATGGGTATAGAATATACAGAGAATTTCAGGTTTTAAAAAATACAACAACGAACACTAGTATAAAGTATATATATATATAATCTATCTATCTATCTATCTATATATTCTTTTCCTACTATATCAAGTGTTAAACTAATATATTTCTTCATTGTACTGTTTTGTTTGCTTTGTTATTTCCGTTTACTTTTTGCATATATATATATATATACCCGAGGGGGTGCTGAAAATTTCCTGGCCTGATCACTGCTACAGAGGCCTGGTTGGAGACCCAACTTTCCAACGTCTTTTTATAGGGCCTAGAAAAACTGAAGGGCCTCTGCAATAAGTGTGCGAATCTGAGAGAGGAATATATTGAATAAAATCATAATTAACTGATCCTCCTGTATTTTCCTTTACCCAAAGCCAGGAACTCGTAAAGCACCCGTTAAGCTGTTAGGAAGAAACGGAAGAGAGTAGTAATTGTCAGGAACATTAAGCAAGAAAAACGGAGAGTGATAACGACAGAGGGCGCTGTTGTTTACACTTAATCTAACATGGAAAATGGCTGGATTAAGTTTAACCAACATTTTTCTTTGTTCTTCAAACCTGTTTTTGATATTACATTTAACGTCTAATTACTATGACTGACATAGTTATCTCTCTTACATATCACGTTTTTATCTTTATTGCTTAATCTTTAACAGTTATTTCCCTTGAGTTTATATTCTAATTTAGAGTTATCTTCCTTATTTCTTATACATTTTTTTTTTTATTTCTGCGAATAGTTTCGAATCGTTTTACAAATTTTCGTGTATTTGAAATATAAAAAAAAATACAAAATTAGAATATGAGAAACACTCGTTGAATGAGGATGATGACAATGACTTCACTTATATATATATATATATATATATATATATAAACACACACATACATATATATATATATATATATATATATATATATATATATATATAATACGTATATATATAATGTATATATATATATATATCATTTTTAAATATTAACTTAGTTTAAATAAAACTGAAATTCAATTTTCAATAAGATGTATTTTTTCTACAACAATAATTTATATTCAAAGAAAATGTTAGAATTTTTACAGAACATTAAATAAAATATAAACATTGAATTTATCTTTTTTTTTTCTTCTCTCGATTAAAAAACAACAACAAAGCATTACCTTAGTATACAAATTATTATTAATATAACAATATCAAACACATATAATTCTAGCAGATGTTCTTTTTTGTTGTTGTTTTATGTGTGTGTGTTGTTTGATATTTTGAATTGTTCTTCCGTTCCCAACTTACCGTCAAACAAACAAAAAAAAAAAAATGGTTACCCGTATTTTTTACCTGTAAATATTTTATCCTCACAAATCCAACATTTTTTTACCCTCCGATCCCCCAATCATAACATTTAATAATAAAACAAATAAAAAAAATATTGTAAAAAAAAATTAAATAACAACATACTTTTTTAAATAAAAAAATTGTTTTTCTTTGAGTTCTGTAAGTTTGTAGTTGTTTTTGTTAACCAAATATTCTAATTTAAAACGAAATATGAATAACACTAATAATAATAATAATATAATGATGATAATTTTCAAATTCTCTGATCCTTCTTCTAATTCAGAGTTTCCCAAACTTTTTCAAATGCGGAATCCCTTTTCTTTAGTTCGGATACGTCTTTTTTTTGGGGGGGGGGGGGGGGGGAATACCCCAAAAATCTAATACTGTTTATATGGTCGTAATATAAATATACTCCTCTACCTTTTATTTTTTATTTTTCACGGAACCCCAAATGACGCTCCTTTGCAGAATCCTTAGGTTCTGTGGGGACCCAATTTGGTAACCACTGTTCTTATTCATTTAATTTTGAAAGTCTACAACAAACTAGACCTTGATAACAACTTATGGGTTTAAATAGTACTTATTATATCCTATCAATTGTAAGTTTTATTGCATTACCTTCGAGGTTGCACACGATTCATCATTTATTTTCTCCAAATTATAAATAAACTATAAACTAAAGCAACCAGAATGTATTTTTGTTTATTTTTATTTTTATTTTGTTTCCAACCATGTTATGTTATTCTCATCCATATCCATATACGCACCTATATACACTCATTCAATATACAGTCATTCTATGATATATAATAATAGATCCTTCATCAATCATTTATCAAATAATATGTTCTTATTGAGCAAATGCTTTCAATTTTTCAATAATGCTGATAGTGATAAATATATATATATATATATATTTATATATATTGTCTATCATTTACTTTGTTTTTTACACGTATGGATGTGCATGTGTGTGTATATATATATATATTTATACATATAGCCCTACCCATGGTAGTGAGGAAAATGGACATTAAATGATGATGATATATATATATATATATACATACATCATCATTGTAAAAATGATGATGATGACATATATATACATATGTATACATACATACGCGTGTGTGTATATATGTATATATATACATACATATAATTCCATTCATATAATCCACCATTTTCTATAAATATTTCTTATTTCTTTTTCATAAACAATGACAAGTATTTGTGACTTTTTTTCCTCTTTCTTTACTCGCAGCTTAAAATATCTTTTCAATCGTCTTTTGGATCCTTCGAAATATCTAAGTTGACTGGCAGATGTCACTGATTGCCCCTTTAATTTTAATAAAAGTTTTTCTTTTCTTTTAGAAGGTTGGGTGGGGTTGCCTTTGTGTAAACCTCTGACTAAGATTGGACCCCAGACTAGCATCTTTACTGTCTCTAATACCTAGCGCTAGGCCACCGAAATGGCTACTTTTTGAAGATGACAAGTTATTATAGATTCAATGTTTAAGTTGAACCAGGTAATATAATAATAATAATAAAGAAAATTATTGTGTACAGTACTCAGGTGCACTACAACTCATCAAAGGTGCATGTATAGTACATAGAATAATGTACAAATGCCAGGAAAGTGTAGTGTATATCACTAGTGTCTATTTTAATAATTGAGAGTGAAAAGACAAGGTTGGTTTTAGTGATAAAACCAATCAAAATGAGTCATCAAACTATATTTAAAAAAAAAAAAAATTCAAGTTTGGCTTGGCTTCTTATTTCTTTCTTCCCTTTTCTATCAAAATTCCTCGTTGCTCTATCACAGGATACAACATCTATATCTTTCAAGTGTTGTGTTGAAATTTAAATTTGGTTTCTATAACTCAAAATTCAGAAATCAACTCTACAAATTTTTAATTAAACAATAAAAAATAACATTATGACAATGATTGCTGTAAATTGCTTATAAATTTTTAAATAATTAACAGAATTTTTTTTTTTTTTCCTAAATTTTCTACCTATTTGATATGCAAACAATGTAAATTTATTCTAATTAATATCTAGCTCAATTTAAACAACTGTTAAATTTATTACTGTAACTGTTGAAGAAAAAAGCAAACCCTTCTTCTTCGGCCGAGTTTACACTCGCAAAGATTCAGCACGCTTTCTCCAATCGTCCCGGTCGAGCATGACATTTCTCAGTTCATCGATATTATCAATGTCAGCATCTCTCAGCAGGGTATCCACGAGACGGCTTGTCTTCCCATGCTACTTCATCTGACCACCGGTTTCCAGAGCACAAGTTGTGATGCTATCTCTTCTCAATGACGGATGCAGTGCCCAGCCAGTTTCATTCATTGGCAGGCAACTCTTTTTTAGACTGGTGGTAGTGATCTGTATAGTTCTTTATTTGTCAGCCAATGCTCCTAGGGGCAGCCCTAGCTCTTCTTGTCCTCACCACACTGCAAAGTCTACAGTTTCATGAATGTGCTTTGCCAAAGCAAACCCTGAAGTATTTTAAAATACAATAAGATTATTAAATCTTACTGTACCATTTAAAATATGTAAAAAAAAAAAATGTGGACATCTTTGTTTTGTTTTATTTTATTTCATTGCTTCAAACTTTTTAAATCTTGTTTTTTTTTTTTTGCTTTTTTTTCTTTCGAATAAATCAATTGACAGTTGCAAGAAATACTGTTTTTATTATTATTATTATTCTCATTTTATTTTTTTAAATAAAAGCATTATCTCTTAAGAGCAACCGCATCGAAAAAAAAAAAAAAAAAAAAAAAAAAAAATAGATATACATTCTAATGAAGAACGGTGAGATGAAATAAGTTCAACTTGATATGGCTCATATATTTACCTGTCATTTTCTGAGAAAAAGATAATAACTAAAATAAGAAGAAAAAAAACAAACATAAATGAATAAATGATCTTTAAAGGAAGTTTTGTAACAAAAGAAGAGCAAAGGCAAATATTTTGCCAACTTCTATTTAAATAACATTTTTAACCCTTTAAAATTTACATTACTCTATATATACTATTGTATTTTCATGGTAAAGGTTTTATCTCACATAATATCGAATCTATGAGATTTTTGTATTATTTATGTTGAGAACAATACCTTAACATCAGTATGAGCAGCTGGTTACAGCTGGCTTGAACAGAAAGAGGTGAGAGAATTCTGGCTGGTTTGAACAGACGTGAGATAAGTCTAGTTGGCTATGGCTGGTTTGAACAGAAGTGAGATAATTCTGGCTGGTTATGGCCAGTTTAAATGCTAAAGGGTTAAATAACATTTGTAAATGTTTCTTTGTTATCTGGTTTCAGATTAAAATGGAATTTGGAACTTAATCTAATTCTTAATTAATTAGAAGTTTTTTTGTTTTCTTGTTACTTGTTTGGTTTTTTATCACCTAATATTCTCCTTAAGAAATTATATGGACTATATAACTTACAATACTAACTATATATATATATATATATGTTTGAATATAACATATTATTAACACACATATATATATGTTTGAATATAACTTACATTAATATTATATATATAATATATATGTTTGAATATAACTTACATTAACATTATATATACATAATGTATATGTTTGAATATAACTTACATTAACATTATATATATAATGTATGTTTGAATATAAGTTACAATTTTCTTTTTTTTAATGAAAATTCTCCCTCAAATTTCATGTTTTATAGGTAATATGTAATTTAATGATATACATATTGATGAAATAACATTTTGTAAATGAATTTTTATCAGCAAAATGCGAGTCATATCTTATATTTGAATGTATGCAGTAAATACATTTACACATACACACATGTATGCAGTAAATACATTTACACATACACACATTGTTCTTTGAATAAACCACTACTAAAATATATTTGTTGAGATTTTTGGGGGGTTTATTTATTAAGTTAATTTCTTTTAGAGTAAAATATTAAACATTTAAATGTCTGATGAGTGTTTTTCTTTTAGCTGCTATCATTACTAAGAAAAAATTGAATCAATCTGAATTAATAATTTAATAAGGTCTGAGTTTGTATTTCACTATTAAGTGTTTATGAGGCCTAATGGTAAGAGTGTTGGTGTTATGATCATAATAACATGGTTTCGATTCCTGGACTGGGTTGTGTTGTGTTCTTGAACAAAACACTTCATTTCACATTGCCCCAGTATACTCAGCTGAAAATGAGTAGCAGCAAAAGCTGGGGGGTTTAACCCTGCAATGGACTGGCTTCCTATCCAGGGAAGTCTTGTATTCTCCGTCACTTCACGCCACAAAGCCGGGATAAGCACTGGCCTAACAAGCCTTAAACAGATTAAGACAGACTTAGCTTCTCAGGCAGCAAATTGGCAGAGCTGTTAGAACATCAGAAAGAATGTTCTGCAGTATTGGTTCCGGCTTTCTGCTCTCTCAGCTCAAATCTAGCCGAGGTCAACTTTGTCTTTCACTCCTTTCGAGATCAATAAAAGAAATACCAGTTAAGTACTGGCGTCCATTCTTCCTCTCTACCACTCTTTCTCCTTCCCTGAAAGAAATCTGCTGTGTTCACACCTGGAGAGAGATGGGCTATACTATGTATAAAATGCCCCAGAACCACCATATATCACAACAGTGCCCCTACAACTCCATTAGGAATTACATATGAGCCAAAAAAGAAAAAAGAAAAGAAATGCAACATTCCACCTAGTAGGAAACAAATACCCTGATATATACAGTTATTGCAGCATTGAATTAAATTCTTCCTGTGGGTAGTTTGCAGAAGGATATGTTCTACAAGGTTGCATTGCCCTTCATAAATTACATGTGTTTTTATAACAGAATACATAAAATACACACCCACATTATACAGATATATTTTTGATGTGCTTAATGTTGAAGGTAATAAGTGGTTGAAAGTCACTTCAAACTTAGGAAGGATGCCAGGTTTAGAGATGTCAGATATAAAACGATTTAACCCTTTTATTATATTTCTAATAAAAATAAAAATAAAAAAACACTGATTATGATTTTCAAATCAAGAATATTTAGGGATTTAGTAATATAAATATCTCACGATTCTTCTAATGTTTGGAACATAACTCAACAAAGGTTCTTATGTAAAATTATAATAGGTTTTGAAATACATATCTTAGTTTTGTAGAGGCTGAGGTAGTTTCTTATGGTTTGATATTAAAATGTTAAACACAACATTGATTGCTGATCACTGTTAAACACAGCAGTGATTGCTGACCAGTTAAACATAGCTTGCACAGACTTGTGCCTCTGCAAACAACCTTGCCCGGACTTGTGCCTCAGAGGGCAACTTTCTAGGTGCAAATCCAATGGTCATTTGTGACAGAAGGGGGTCTTTACTCTTTACTCGATAACTGTTAAACAGCAGTGATCAGTGTTAAACATAGGACTGACCACTGTTTGGCTGCTTACAATGAACTGCAACTTCCTATGATATTTATTTACTATGTAGAACGACCGTTTTCTGAGAGTTTCATATTGTACCAACATCACAAGTTCCACCACACTTGGTTAGCAAATGAGGTCTGGGATCTCAACCAATCAATATTTTAAAATATTCAAAGTCTGACCATGTCATCATTTTCCCTCTAGTTATATTGGATATCATAGTCTGAGATACAATATGTGCTTCCTTTATGATGATAAGGCCTGTATGTTATTTGAAGGAGTTTGACTGCTACATTTAAGCAACTACAAAGAGGTTCCTAATATTCATACAAGGTTATGTTACAATATATGGTAGATTTCTCATGAGACAAGTTCTTAATTGGGTGTGTGTATGTATGTATATAAATAGACACATCTTAACTGTGTGTGTATGAGTATATATAGACACATAATATCAAATATACATTTGTAAACAATATGAGATGGAAAAAGAAAATAATATATACATACATATAAATATATACACACACACAAAGAACCTACTGAAAGCGACTGAATCATGCATCTCTTTCTAAAGATGATATGGAAGAGAAATTATTCTAGGGATTCTATTTGTCATTTAACCAAAATCCAATCTTCCAATGAGCCTGAAGACAGTAAGAACCTCTTAGAACTCCCACTGTTGAGTAACTTTTGAGAAAAATATTTTGGAAGAGAAATTAAAGTCGAGATTAAAAATATGAGAAAATATAGATTAAGTTTTCTGAGGAATCACCATAATCAAATGGGTTACAAGACATTTTTTCTTTAATACCATAGTATTAAAAGATGAATAAATCTAAATAATGTTATCGAGACTTAGAATAAGCATTTTATAGCTGGTTCCCCTTATAAATGGCCAAACAGAGCCTAAATTTGAATAAGTGTCACATTTTCAACTAGTGTTAGACAATAAAAAAAAAAGAGCTGAACTTCAGTTTGTGAATGGTTGTGGACGGAATTAGAATTTTTAAACTACCTACCACTGTGTTTATGTTGAATATATTTTCGTATTTATGATATTTAAGTAAAAACCATTATTGGTCAACCATTTCATAAATTGTGTATCTTGCAAGAACTTACTTCTATACTTACCTCAATTTAAAAATAGTCTAGTTCTGTCTCGAGCCTGAACGCTCATCAGGTTTATCCTGGTTCCTGTGGTGTTAAGCAACTGAGAGTACAAGACTCCCCCCTAGACAGGATGCTAGTCCATTGCAGGATTAAACCTCCCAGCTATTGATGGTACCCATTTTCAGCTGAGTATACTGGAACAACATGAAATAAAGTGTTTTGTTCAAGAACACAACACACAACCCAGTTCAGGAATCGAACCCAAGACATTATGATTGTAAGTCCAACACACTTACCACTAAGCCATATGGCACCATTTATTCAGCTTGAGAATAAACTCTAAGCATTTCTAAGAAAACTACTTTGAGGTACTAACATTCTATACCAGGTAAGATTTATTTCAGCATCTGATTCAATTAATGTTTTAGAATATTGATCTAAGTTTATGGATAGATTAAATAACATAAAAATACTTATAAAATTTAATCCTAGTGATTGTTAGAGCAAGGAATATTAAGGTGTGAATATACCATTTTTTCCCCTTCCCTGTAATGAAATATCTGCTAAAATTAGTACATGACAGGAGGACAGATTTACAAAAATATTTAGGAGAAAATTTCATGCAAAAGAAAAATATTTGTTAATAAAAATAAAATAAAATAAAAGATCAAGACAAAATTTCTCAAAAGACAGATTTTTGCTTTTTTTTTTTTTTTAAAATTCCATTTCAAATTCAGTTTTGAAGTTGATAGTAATTAATTAAATAATTAATTAAAAACAACAAAGTGGTCTGCTCAGGATTTCTTGTAACAAATTGAAATATTTGATCAGGTTTTCTTTTTTCTTTAGTTTTTTTTTTTTATATAATTTTATAAAAACAAAAAACAATTTAATTCTATTAAGACCAGAAGGTTGTAGGTAATATTTTTATATAAAATCATGCACTAGTATTTATTATGCTACAACCTACTCAGTCCTTGCAATTTTAAACATAAGCAGGAATTAAATGTACAATTTTACAGAATAATAGTTCAATGCCATTTACCATAGTTGTAGAATTAATATTCCCCCTGCGCACCCCCACAAAAAAAAATAATTGAAAAAAATAAACAAAACAAATTGTTTGATTGTTTTTCAATCAACAAAATGTATTAAAAAAAAAACTAAACTGAAGTAGAATATATTCAATAAAATAATGTTTTATTTAAGCCTGTACAAAAAGTCAATGATGATATTGAAAAGCTAGTTATAAAAAAAAATCTACAAAAATAGTTCAGGAGTTTTAAATAAGGAAATAAGGCATATTTCACTCCATAACCTGCAATGGTATTTGTCATGATGCTTTTCAGTTCTTGAGCATTGATTTACTTAGATGGTTTATTATATTTTTTTTTTTTAAATCAATGAAATATTCTATTTAGAGCACTAACTTTCAATATTGTGTAATGTCAGTTTTGGTGGAGGAAGAAGTGTGCATGAACAAACTAGATTCTATTTCACACAATTAAATAGTCTAGAAGCATAGTTTTTTTTTAAGTTTTTTTTATTAAAAATCACTTAACATGATTTGATTACTAATTAGACATATTTACATGCCTGCATATAATCATTAACACCAAACACTTTAAATATATAAAAAATATTTATGTAAATTTTAAGTTGGTATTTTATTAAAGTCCTTTCAGTATGTTTGTATTCTCTAACCCATTTCACATTCACACGGCAATCTAATGTATTTTTTATGATTCATGTATGTTGAATAACTTTGCTACTTCATGTAAATCTTCACTTTCTACTCCATCTTTTAGAACTTTCCTAGCAATAGGCATCTTATTGAAAACATTCCACAAAAGAATCCCAACAACTATTTTGTCCCGCAAATAAAAAATTACCCCTTTGCCAAAATTTTCACCAGCTTCAGGCACAGCTAGCTGAGTAGCTGGTATCATGGACGGCTTAGCAGTTTCTTCAGTTTCTGATCGAAGACCTTCACCTGTTGCTTCCACAACAGCTTGTGGTGTATCTTTTTCGGTAGCTTTAGCAAAAACTCCAACAGTTGATAAATTGGAATCTACAATACCGATTGCTTCATAGCCCACATTTGGTCCAAGATCTGACCAGAACATAGATTGATGCCAATAAGCTTTTCCAGCACCAACCATATTTTGCCCAGCCAAACGTCCACTAACAACTGCATGATCATGATGTTCCACTCGACGCCGGCCAAGTTTAATATCATAAAAGCAAGCAGCATCACCAGCAGCCCAAACATTAGATCTGGCTTCTAACTCAGAATTTACTCGGAAACCTCCAAATTTATCATCAACTTCAAGCCCAGAAGTTTTAGCTAACTCAGTATTGGGATCAAGACCAACAGCAACAACAACATGATCAACATCAAGTGATGTCCCATTGTCCAATTCTAGAGATACTTTATTATCCTTCATTACAGCGTTCTGGACTGTGACATTGGAGCGGACATCAACTCCTTCACTCTCAACCTTGGAAGTGGTCCATAAACTAAGATACTCTGGGAGAACTTTACCCATGTTTCCATTTTCAGGGAAAACTTGATAAACTTTTAGGTCAGTTAATGTTGACCTCTTCCCTAGGGCACAAGCTAACTCACTACCAAGAAACCCCCCACCAATAATAGCTACAGATTTGGCTCCTTCTAAATGTTTATCCAAACTTTGGAAATCATTAATATTTCTAAATAATGTGGTCTTTTCAGATATCTCTGGACCAGCTTGTGTTAATATCGGTAAATTCTTGGGTTTTCCGCCTGTAGCTATCAAACATTTATCATATTTTATTACAGCGCCATTGTCAAGATATGCTTGGCGTTTGCTAGCATCAAGCTTCACCACTTTCCGTCCAGACAAAACAGAAACACCTCCATTTTCTTGATACAGTAATTTCTTAGGCTCTACATAAAATGCTTCAGGCTCAAAGAAAATACTTCTCTCTTTACCATTCCACTGCTTGAATTTCAAGTTCTTAACAGCTGACTTATCCTCACTGAACCAAAGTTCTTTAGAAAGGGGAGGTCGCATGTAAGGAATATAATTTTCATCTCCGACAACAAGCACCTGAGCCTTAGGGTCAGCAGACCTGATTGACCTACAATTAAAGTGGAATATATAATGTAGGCAGGTTTAGGTGTAGTTTTAAACAATTTAACTTGTTTACATCATAATTCTCATTCCATCCTAACTTTTTACTTAAATTCTAAAATATCCTTTTTTGCTCTTATTTCATTTTAAAATGTAATTAATCAAAATTATTATACAATACATCCAGGTTCATTAGTCACACAGGTATTCATACAGGTAAGACTGGCAGGATTTCTTTTTACTCCAAGGATCAAATAAATTAACCTAGATTAGATAATAGTTTAGACATTTTTACGATATAAACTCAAGCTAAGCTTATTGTAAATATTAAATATATATTAATAAATTAATTTTTTAAATGTTCATCACAAAATGAACATTGTAGATTTACACTCAAACATATTCATCTACTTTTTTTTTTTTTTTTTTTTTTAATTCAATTTTATAGAAAATTGTTATGTAAATATAACAAATACTGTTTTGTACATATATATAATTCTGCAATATTATAAATAAATACATGAAACCTCCAGCAGTTTTTTCCACATAGCATTAGAATTTTGAGAGAAAAAAAAAAAAGCAAAATTCATATAAAATATGACCAGTTGCAATCAAGCTTTGTTAATTAAGCATGCCAAGAAATTAGAATGTCTCTCAAAGAAAATTAATACTGATTTATTACAAAGGTAATGACATTTTTGATACATTATTGAAGATAAATAGAAAATTGTGACATTCAGGCTTGACCCCCTGTG
Source organism: Eledone cirrhosa (assembly GCA_964016885.1). Lineage (NCBI taxonomy): Eukaryota > Metazoa > Mollusca > Cephalopoda > Octopoda > Eledonidae > Eledone > Eledone cirrhosa. Next base: position 13,490,119 of record OZ024758.1, read on the forward strand.
CCACCCTGCCAAAGCTATTATTGTAGTGATCTGAGAGTATATAGTTTTAACTAAGTAAACCCATGTTACAGTTTCAATTCAGAAGCTTACTACTGATCATGCTTATAGCTATACCACAATACCAACCAACCAACCAAACTTATACACCAAGGTATTATTGTAGTGATCTGAGTAAATAGTTTTAACCAAGAAAACCTTGGTTACAGTTTCAATATACCACAATTCCAACCAACCAAATAAATACACTAAGCTTCAAATGAGAACTAGAGTGAAAACATATCCCTTAAATATGATAATTTAAAAAAATCATTGTTAATTAAGCATTTTAATTTGTAGCCAAGAAATGCATAGATATTTTAGGAAATGTGGTTATTTCAAGCTATAAATTGCGTTGTAAATGTGGCATTAAATCTGTGCTGAATGGAGTTAGTATTGTGTAGTAGGACGTTTGGTGTTTGGGTAGGAAGGAATGGGTTATATGTACACCGCAGAGGTTATGGTATAGAGATCCTGGTTGCCAGAGTTGTAACATAAACTAGGGAATGACAACAGCTGTGGCCTGATGAAGTCCGACACCTCTCTACCAAAATGTTTAATTTTATTTCTAATTCTTAATTTTATTGGTAAAATATGAGTTGATGTAATAGATAAGATTATAGCAGCCATTGGCTTTCTATGTGGGTGATATATCTTTTGTAATTTGTTGTTTTGAAAGATATAAGGTGTGTCACTGGTAGTTTAACCCTTTAATGTTCAAACCGGCCAGAATTCTCTACCTCTTTCTGTTGAAACTGGCTGTAACTGGGTGCTCAAACTGATGTTAAGGTATTGTTCTCAAAATAAATAACATCAAAATCTCATAGATTCGATATTATGTGACAAAATTATGCAAGGTAAAGCCTTTACCATGAACATATAGTATATATAGAGTAATTTGAATGCTAAAGGGTTAATGTTTAATTTTATTTGGGTGTTGGTTTGAGGAATATATAGAGACCCGTATATATATATATATATGATGATTTCTCCTGAATGAAACAGTTCTAGTCCTGTAGAAGCCTTTTCTATATTAAATATTTATACTCTGCTTTTAATTGAGTACCTTACTTACTGTGGTTACCCCCGATTGAACCTGGGATAAACATATATTTATAGTCAGTAAGGTTCAAGTGTGTCAACACAAATAAAATCAATACACACACACAACCTTCCACTGTTACAAGCTTGGAAAACATTGGTTTTTACCTAATAAAACCCTGCATACTCTCTCATCACAGCATACTAACATACCTAATTTGTTTATGAATATGTATATATAAGAGTGTTGGGCTAGAGAATGGTGTATATATATATATTCTGATGCTAGGTCTGCTGTATAAAAAAAAATCAATGCTGTTATCTCACTCAAGCCTGCATTACCTCAGCTGTGATGCTAAACATTCTCAAGGCTATTTGATTCAAACTAATTTTTCACCTCAGTTTGAATGACCTTGAGAATGATGAACCCACCAAATACTGAGTATGTATGTAGATAACTTGTTCCCTGCTTCTAAGTAGGTTGATATTATATTATTCAATATGTGAGACTATGTGTGACCCCCTTATGTGACATGAAGAAAACTATGAGGGTAATTGCTGGGGGTCCATTTGATCATGTGTTACTTTAATTAGGGCAAACTAAACATAGGGCTAAAGAACTGCATTAACAACAGTGTATATATTTCATATGATTTATTGATTTATTGATATTTTATCTGAGTGACCCGAATCTTCCGGATCGTAATTTTTCGGTCGTATGGTTGATTTTAGACATAATCTATGTGTTGGTATTTTAACGATAGTTATAGCTCTGATTTATCTGAATTATTGAGCCCTCTGCCACTCATGTCGAATTTTGTTTATCGTGAACTCGTGCGCCGATTTTTCAATACTCGATTATTCTACTATATATATATATATATATATATATATATATATATATATATATACACACACGTCTGTGTGTGTTCAATCATAGGGGACCAAAAACCCACCAGAGTGATGAACATATTAACTACAGAAGGAATGATGTATACAAATCAATTAAAAGAATATATTAAAGTGTACTAACCATCCAATTATAACTATAGTTTTGACCCCCTATGATTGAACACATATCTCTATGTGTACTTCTCTCTCTATGTTGATTTATAAAGAGCCCGGAAGCTATTCCTTGAGCTCATTAAATTATAGGAGATGAATTTAACTCCATTTTTTAATTTGATATAGTAATATAGTTAAGTTTCTTATTATTTGGAACATGCAATATATTGACTTAATGTTGTCAATAATTTTAGTTACAATCAATAACATTGGAAATTAAATATTTATATAAAATCCATATCATTTCAATGTCAATATTTATAAGTATTTAACAGTTGTTAAAGTAGTTCTGACTGAACACAGATTTTAATGTTGATAGAGAAGTCAATAAAAACACTTTAATCTACTCTAAACCAGTTTCTGACCTCAAGTACTAATCTACCTAGACCAGTTTCTAACTCCAATTATTAATTCATTAGATATCTTTAGTAAACATAATCAACTTTAGCAACAATTCACTTTACTAGTTAACTTTAAAGATATTAATTGCTGGCCAAGATAGTCCTGCTTTGATAAATCTATTAAAACAAACACACATATATATATATTTAAATATAAGCATTAAACTAATATATTTCTTCCATGTACTGTGTTGTCTGTTTTGTTATTACTTTTACATGTATAAATATATATGTATATATATATATATATATATATATGGAACCTGTTTATTTCAATGGTGGTGCCCCAGCATGACCTCAGCCAGATGGCTGTAACAAGTAAAAGAGTATATATATATTTGTATATGTATGTAAAAAGTAAACAGAAATAACAACACAATCGGTACAGTATATGGAAGGTATATGGAAGGTTAACGCTTGATATAGCAGGAAGAGGGTCTTAACGTTTCGGACATAAAGATATATGCACACCAATGACCCCATCAAGAGTTACTGGACCAAAGAAACCCCTAAAACCCCATCAGGAGTTATGGGACCCCTAAAACTCCATCAGGCATTATGGCACTCCTACAACTTCATTAGTTACACGACCATACCATAATTAAATATACTAACATTACACATTACACAATAGTTTCACATATGACAGTTATTCTTTGTGACAACTTTTGTTATTTGATTGTCATTTAATGACAGTTTGTTTTGTTTTGTTTTAATTATTTCTCAACAGATGTTTCTATGAATGAAATAAATCTATTTAGTTCAGCAACTGTGACCATAGCAACACTTGATGGGTGTTATCACACAATATGAACAAAAGCATATCTAGGGTATTGAGTTTTTAGGGTGGTACCTCAGTATGGCTACACTCCACTGGTTAGAACCAGTAAAATCATATAAGAGAGGTCACAAAAGTATGTCGAGAGTATTGAGTTTTCTGGAGTGGTACCCTGGCATCCAGTGTGGAACTTGTCAATTCGGACCAAGGAAGCAATGTTTCCATTGGCCTTACTCTTGTTGATACTATCTACTGGTCACAACACCTGCTAGAAAGAGCAGCATGAAATATCTTGCTTAAGGACATAATGCATCACCTGGTCCAGGAATCAAACTCTCAACCTCACGATTGTGAATCCAATTCTCTAACCACTAAGCCATGCACCTTCATTGTAATATAAGACAATGTAAATCAGTGTTATCAGCCATCTTAAATTACCAGTTAAGCCGCTATCCCTACAACTATTTTATAATACAAGAGTAAAGTTACTTAGGCAATGTTTCAATAACATAGACACATAAGAGAAAATATTTCTGTTTTATCAAAACTATTCTTTTAGTTTATCTCATTTCTTTGTTATGAGATAAATTGGGATTCAAATTACTGTGAACTGACCCAAATATTTATTTTAAGATTTTAGATATAACATTAGGTTGCTCTATTTAATAAATTTACTAATTTCGGTACAAGGAAGAAACTAGTCCTTAATATTCCGGTTACCCATTTGGCCAGATCTGCCCTAAATATGCAATGATTGGAAGAAGCAGTCGTTCAGGTATAATCTTTAACCTTTTTTATATACTAACCCACCATTTTAAAGGGTTCCTGTTTAAATTAAAACTTTCCTTTTGTTAAGTTACATTGCAAATACCATCTTAACCCTTTAGCATTTAAACTGGCCATATCCGGCCAGAATTCTTTTACCCCCTGTCTGTTCAAACCAGCTGTAACTGGCCACTCATACTGAGGTTAAGGTATTGTTCTCAAAATAGATAATATCAAAATCTCATAGATTCAATATTATGTGAGGTAAAACCTTCACTGTAAAAATATAATAGTAAATATAGAGTAATGTAAATGTTAAAGGGTTAATGAAACAATTTGAATAAATCCCTCCCAATTCTTCATCAATTAATTCAAACACTCATCATCATAAATCCCTAAATAGGGGTTGGTCCTGTCTGACAGCACTCTTTTGCGTCCCTCTCCATGTGTTTTTGTGCACCAGTCTTACTGTATGTTAATGAAAGGGTTAAACCTAACAGTCTTGATATCATAAACTATATATAGGCTAAGAGAGTACTAATTTCTAGTTGGTATCTGACGTAAAGTAGTTTAAGACACCACACTATGTAATAACCTGTTATGACCTTTAGTAGTTGAACTCCTTTGTATTTTTAAAGTACCAGAATGTACTATAGAGCAGCAGTTAAATATTAAATAAACATTTATGAACAGGAAGAAAAAGTAGAAAAAAAAACAAAAAAACAACTAAACTACAGAATAATAGGTAAAAATGTTGGTAAATTTTTTTCTTAAATATTTATCAAAATCTTGATAATTTTCCATTTGACAGTGAAAAAATATTCCATACCATTAATGATGTGTTAGAAACATTCACTTATATATTATAATCATCATCATTGTCATTATCGTTTTTACATCAGCTTTCCCATGTTATGGGTTTGAAATTGGAATCTAAAGACAGGCAACATAAAATATTGAACTTTCCCAAATGCGAGGTTTTTTTAAGGTTTTTTTTTTTCACCCCCTACATATATTAATTACTTTACTACATTTACCAACCATTTTATTTCTATGTCTTCAATGTTATATATCTTAGTCTATTTCTTCAAATATATTTTTGGTGGGGGTGAAGTGGGGGGTGATATTTATTATTTCATTAAGGTTTCTAGTTCCTCAAGAATTAATGCCACAAATATGACAGACAATTGCTACAACACAGATTGTGGTGACACTGCTTATGTCCAACAGCATTTCTACTCCATCGTTATAAAATATGATTCAAAATTACTTATAAATTGGAAGAGTATTTCAAAGGTAAGTTTTATAGATATAAAATACATACAGAATATATTAAAATATCAAAAGTATTGAAAATTGTTAAAATATTCAAAAAAGAAATGGACCTAGTTATATAAGAAGCCCATAAGTTAAATATTCTTTCTAATATAGGACCCAATTAAAATATTCTTTCTGATATAGGACCCAGTTAAAATATTCAAAAAGGAAATGGACCCAGTTTTATAAGGTGTCCACAAGTTAAATATTCTTTCTAATATAAGCACAAGTCCAGCGATTTCAAGGAAAAGGGGAAGGTCAATTATATGGACCTCAGTACATAACAGGTATTTTATTTTATCGACCCTGGAAGAATGGAAGGTAAAGTTGACCTTGGTGGGATTTAAACCCAGAATGTAAAAGACCCAGGAAGAATTGTACCCGGCACTCTACCGATTTTGTCAATCCACCTCCTTCAACTTAAAATAATTCCTCACATTGCTACAATGTTATGGTAACCTTGGGAGAAGGTAGAGATGGGTGATTTACTCGACGACTTCTTCGGTAACTGACAGTCTCTGTAGAACCCAGAGAGAGAGATGGTGGAGGAAGGGTTGAAGATGAAGTCGTCTCGAGTAGAATGTCAGTATGTATGTGTAACGTAAAAAAAAAAAAAAAAGACTAAGACTTTGTATAGAATTATAAAAATATAGAATCTTAAAACTTAGAATCCAATGAACTTCGACAAATATTTGAGAGAAATAATCTTAGTTTCCTCCTAATTCTGATCTCGAGTAATAATTGTTTCTACTTTTGGCACAAGGCCAGCAATTTGGAGGGGAGGAGAGGGGAAAGTCGATTAAATCGACCCCAGTGCGTTACTGGTACTTTATTTTATCGACCCCTGAAAGGTTAAAAGGCAAAGTCGACCTCATCAATAATAATAATAATTTATAATCTAGACACAAGACCAGCAATTTGTGGCGGGGTGGGGGTAAAATCGATAATATCGATTCAAATACATGACAGGTTCTTTCATTTTAACGACCTCGGATGGATGAAAAACAAAGTTAACCTCGACGGGATTTGAACTCAGAACAACTGGGAGAATTGTTGATTTATTTGAGATCAAGTACCAGTTATGTACGTGGTGGCAGTGATAGTAAACTCCCAGCGAGCAAATGCTTCGACAATAACTTTGCATATATATATATATATATATGGGTTCTGGTGAAGAATGGATCGATAATATTGTACTTAATCGATACATGATTTTTCAGCAGTATTCAGTGATCAACTAACCCACCCGATGATTCTTTAATGGCAAAGAAATATTTTGAATATTGTCAGTTTTAACACACAACATATATATACAAATGGTATATATATATATATATATATACATATATATACACACAACATATATATACAAATGGTATATGTATGTATATATATATATATATATATATATATATATACACACAACATATATATACAAATGGTATATACACACAACATATATATACAAATGGTATATGCATGTATATATATATACACACAACATATATATATATATACAAATGGTATATATATATATATATATATATATATATTATATATACACACATACATATATAAGAGCCGTATGATCGTTATATTATACATTGATCTATATATATATATGTATATACACAGGGTGTCCCAAAAAATGTATACACACTTGGATTGCCAGTACAGGCAATATTAGAATGCTGTTGAAGTGTGTATACATTTTTTAGGACACCCTGTGTGTATATATGTATATATAAATATAAAGAGCCGCATGATCGTTATATCATATATCGATCTCTATATATGTATGTATATATATATATATATATGAATGTGTGTGTGTAATGTACTTTTGTAGATATCTGAGTAACAGGCATCGATTATTGATCACAATCTCAACATTTAGCCCAATCAATCATGGGTTTAAAGAAAAAAAAATTATGTGTAGTTCTAAGAAAACGATCTAACCATATATATATATATATATATATAAATGAAAGGTATAGAAAACACTGCAGTATATATATATATATATATATATATATATATATAATACTGCTTGTCACAGTTTACGAGTGTTTCGCATTAAACAACGTTAACTATCGAACGAAATCGAAGAGACACAATCGAAACATTTAAACTTACACAAAACAATGTTCTATGAATTTATATATGAAAATCGAAAAAAGAACATTTATAAATCGTTGAATTTCCACGAGTCCCGCTAGTAGATATATAATAATAATTATTATTGTAAAATTGGGTTAATAAACTATTTCGTTGAAAAAAAAAACACAAACGTATTCTTCACGGTTCCCCGAAGTTAGGAGAGATTAATGTCTTCTAAATCTAGAGAAGGATATACCTTGTGTGTGTTTGGAGCTTAATGAGTGTGTGCGTGTATTAGTAAATAAAAATTCTAAGAAAATTGAATTCAAACTAAAGTGTATATATATATATAAATATATATATATATATATAAGACCACAACAATGTATAAGCGAAGTTAGGCAAAACCATACCTAAATGCTGCAAACGAAGCAGTACCGGCCCCAACTAATAAGTATGGGACGTGCGCAGGGATCTCTGGGACTTTAGACCAATCAATTGATGCTGCTTTTGGTGTTGGTGCAACAACTTCGGCTGTTGTTGCGGTTACCTCAGGTTTGGGAGTTTCTGGTTCAGCAGCTACAGGTGAAGGTGGTGGTGGTGGTGCTGTGTCTTCAGCAGGTGCTGCTGGTGTTTCTTCTGCAGGTGGGGGTGGTGGAGGTGTTGTGTCTTCTGGAGGTGGTGGAGGTGTTGTGTCTTCTGGAGGTGGTGGAGTCTCTTCTACAGGTGGGGGTGGTGTCTCTTCAACAGGTGGAGGTGCTGGTGTGTCTTCTACAGGTGGTGCAGCCGGCTCTTCTACAGCGGGTGCAGCCGGTTCTTCGGCAACGGGTGCAGCCGGTTCTTCGGCAACGGGTGCAGCCGGTTCTTCGGCAACGGGTGCAGCCGGTTCTTCGGCAACGGGTGCAGCCGGTTCTTCGGCAGCGGGTGCAGCCGGTTCCTCTACAGCGGGTGCAGCAGCAGCTGGTTCTTCTGCAACGGGGGCAGCAGCAGCTGGTTCTTCTGCGGCGGGGGCAGCGGGAGCTGGTTCTTCTGCAGCGGGGGCAGCTGGTTCTTCTGGGGCAGGTGGGGCTGCTTCTTCTGCAGCGGGTGCAGCTGGTTCTTCTGCAGCGGGGGTAGGTGCAGCCGGCTCTTCAACAGCGGCTGGTTCTTCTACTGGAACGACATCCAAATCAGGACTAACGGAACTCTCTTCTTCAACAACAGCTTCAGTAGCGGCGGCGGCACTACGTGTTCCACTTAAACCCACTGCTTCTGGCCGTATTGGGATAGATTTTATGACAGGTCCTGTATTCCACGAGAAACAATTCGTTTTATACATTACAAAGACGGTAACTGCCAAAACGGCGGAACTAGTGGCTAAGAGGATATTGTTTTTGTTGTCAGCAGCTTTGAATGCCTCTTTCCAAGAACCTTGGGGTACGGGTAAATCATCCATCCTACTTTTTTGTTGCAAGTCGATTTCTTTATCAGTTTTGTCTGATCCATAACCAGACATATATCGAATAATTGTCATATTGGCGGCAGCAGCAGAAGATGAAGAAGATGAAGCAGTTTCATGTCTAGAAATACCAAGTAGTTCATTATTTTTCAAATACGTTGAAAGGGTAGAGGACGGTTGCTTAGATGACGAAGGTCGAAAACGACAACCCGTATTGTAAAACCTCCGTAGCGTATTCCTGCTTTGACATGGACTGACAGCACAACGATACATATTTGTTTCCTTCTTATATCTAATTAATATATATGTGTGTGTATATACAGATGTATATAGATGTATATTCTGCGATTATTAATTAGTGGTAATAACCGAGAAGGAGCTGTGCCGAGTTATACATGAACTACACGTGTACGAAAGAAAGACATTATTAAACTCCGGCACATCTATGAAGAACAAGCCTCGTTCTGAATGTTATGAAGGTCAGTGCGTGTTTCTGTGTATAGATAGAGATAGATAGAGAGAGAAGGGTGGTAGATAGATAGACAGAAAGATATGTGTATATAGAACAGTATATAGGTATGTAAATAGTGGAGAGGACGAGAAAGAGAGAGAGGTGAAGCACCGGTAGAGAGAAAGAAAGAAAGAAAGATAGGGAGAGAAACTATATGAAACAGTATACTGTGTAAATATGTATATGGTGGAGGGGGAGAGAGAGAGTTTGGAACAGTATAAGATATGTAAGCGATGGCGGGGGCGATAGATAGAGATAGAGAGATTAATATAGGGAACTGTATATAAGCGCTGGCGGAGGATATATATATATATATATATATATATATATAGAGAGAGAGAGAGAGTATATAAGTATGTAAGCCGATGGCGGAGGAAGAAGATTACGGGCGGCGGGGGAGGGTTAAAGCAACACGTTGAATTCTATGCCACTACACTTACAGCTAAATATATTTTTAGGCCTCATTGTTTTTTTTAATATATATATATATACTATATATATTTTGAATAATATACTATATATATGTGTGTATATATATATATATATATATATATATGAGTCCTAGATTCAATCGGGGGTAACCGAACCACAGTTAGTAAGGTACTCAATACATTAGTAGAGTGTAAACATCAACTTTAATATAGAAATGGTTTCTACAAGACTAGAACTGTTTCATTCCAAATAAATAATCAAGTTCTGTAGAAGCCACACACACACATACATACGCAGACACACACACATAAATATATATATATATATATATATATATATATACACAGGGTGTTCCAAAAATATATATGCACACTCTGATTACCTGTACAGGCAATATTTATTAGAATGCAGGCTTTGTGTATACATTTTTGAGGGACACCCTGTATATATAAATGTGTGTGTGTATCTTTTAATGTCATTATTTTAAATTGCATATATATGTTGTTTTGTTTGTTATGCTCCAATAATTCTTTATTTTTATTTTATTTTTATATTATTTCATATATTGATATTATCAACGAAACGTTCAGTTAATGTGTACTACGTCATCACTTTTTGTGTTGCTGCATATATTTATCTAGAAGTACACTTGAACTTTTAAGATATTCCACTTGTACTTTTAATGCTGCCATTTCCATAGTTATCTCATGCATATATTGTCTGGTGAGTTAAATTCCTGCTGCACACCTATCCCAACATTACATAGAACACTTTTAGAGAAGAGAGAGTGAAAAATATGACCCGTTGTCATTAAATTATATATAATTTACTATAATTTGCTAAATATATCAGCTTTTATTCACAGTTGTATAAATAATATTACAAATTGCTTAGAATTCTTACCGAGTGAAAATACACACACACACATATATATATATAATTAATTATATTAGATAATAATAATTAAATTAGTTAGAATTAGATAAATATACCCGCCTGTCTTAGCTTAAATTATTCATTGTTAATATATCTAAAGGTATGCAAATTATGTATTAACATGGTAATTTATTTTTCTTCGCTACCATACAATTTTGAAGTATATATATATATATATATATATACACACACACATATAGTGTGTGTATTGGTGTGAAACGTTTACTTACTAATAGTTCACCAGTCTGAGCACTCAATGCTTTATATATATATATATATATATCAAGTTTAATATAGAAATGGCTGGCTTCTACAGAACTAAAACTGTTTCATTCAACAGAAATCATCAGGAAAGCCTTACTAACTGGTTACCCCCGATTGAACCCAGAACTCTCACACACACATATATATATATATATATATATATGCAGAGGTTATTTAATTTGTTGGGGTTCAACAAGCTTAAAAATGTTATAACTGATTTCCGGGTATGTCAATATTTATTTATAAAACAAATCTGTATTTTATCTGATGAAAGCGCACCATAATTTGCCTTGGTTGCCCTTGAAATATATATAATAAAATAATGATGGTTTTATAAATATAGTTTCCATTTATTAATATATATATATGTATATATATATATTTACATATATAATATTTCGACTTTTAACACAATTAGGTCTGTGGCGAGATTAAAATTAACTTGATTTCTGCTCATATTTTCATTGTTGGCAGCCTATATATATATAGGGTGTCCCCAAAAAATGTATACATACTTCAACAGAATTCTAATAAATATTGCCTATACAGGTAACCAGTGTGTATACATATTTTGGGGGACACCCTGTATGTATATACATACATATATGTGTGTATGTGTTCGGCATATCATCTTATAAATCCATATTTATCACCCCCACCCTCCTACTTATGTGTTCTATTTCCTTACATGGTAGAACAAACGAGATATAGAACAGTTTTTATATTCTCAGAAGTCCATTATTATTATGTTTGGTCAGAATTACTTTGGCGGGAAAATATCTAAACCCGAAAAATAAAGTTTTCTTTTTAGCCATTTTTTTTCTTTTTCGTTTAAGGGTCTCCATTTCTGTTTTATGGACTTTAAACGTTAATAAATTAAAACAAACACACTCGTGCGTCAACATAAACTTGTTTAGTAATAAAAATTGGTTTAAAACATCGAGTTTTTCTATAGAATATATTAATTCTACCCCCGAATAACGACCCCAAAGACTTAGCTTTGAATATATTGGTATGGCATGGCTCCATAACTCTTGAAGGACTGGTAGGGGCTGTTGTATTGACATGTGGTGTTTCAGGGGTATTTTAAAACCTGTCAGAACCCATTACTCTATATATACTATTGTATTTTTGTGGCAAAAGCTTTATCTCACATAATATTGAATCTACGAGGTTTTGCGAACAATACCTCAACATCAGTATGAGTGACCAGTTACGGCCGGTTTGAATACAAAGAGGATATGGTTGGTTTAAATACTAAAGGGTTAAGCTGTGATCATTAATCACATAAAGAGACATGTTTATTATTCATAAACATATATATATATATATACATATATATATTTATTTATTATAAATCATGTTATGTTAGTGCTACTGCTAATATAGTTCCATATGTATATTTCAGATATAAAGTACATAGGACCATACATTCCAATGTGTCCTTCCTCATTTAATATTCTAAAGGCAATTTGGCTGCTATTTCTAGCAGGTTGAACCACAATGTAGATGCTACATCAACATGGTATTTTAGAAGTCTTTCTTATCTTTCATTACAACTAATTTTTAACAGTGTTTCGTTTAACTTTTAACCCTTTAGCATTTACATTACTCTATATATACTATTGTATTTTCATGGTAAAGGCTTTACCTCACATAGCATTTACATTACTCTATATATACTATTGTATTTTCATGGTAAAGGCTTTACTTCACATAGCATTTACATTACTCTATATATACTATTGTATTTTCATGGTAAAGGCTTTACCTCACATAATACCTCACATAGCATTTACATTACTCTATATATACTATTATATTTTCATGGTAAAGGCTTTACCTCACATAGCATTTTCATTACTCTATATATACTATTATATTTTCATGGTAAAGGCTTTACCTCACATAATATCGAATCTGAGATTTTGATATCATTTATTTTGAGAACAATACTTTAACATAAGTATAAGCAGCCAGTTATAGCCGGTTTGAAATGAAAGGTGAGGGAATTCTGGCTGGATACAGCTGGTTTAAATGCTAAAGGGTTAAGCACTAACCCCTTCTTTATCTGTTACTCTGAAACTCTCTTCTCTTCTTCAATCTCCCACTAACACCACCTTGGCTGCATTTCCTACTACTTTCATTTATTCAACTCATGCACTATATAATGAGGTGCCGTGTTGTGCAATATCAGATCTACACTGAAATTAATGCAGTTAAACTTTCAGGATCCTTAGCCCTGAAGAGGCTCCCTAAAAGCAACTGCTGCCAGTATGCCAGATTTAGGACAAATGAGGCCCTGTACTGGTTAAGTTATGAGGACCTGTGTTAGTTAAGTTATGAGGCCCTGTACTAGTTAAGTTATGAGGCTCTGTACTAGTTAAGTTATGAGGCCCTGTGTTAGTTAAGTTATGAGGCCCTGTACTAGTTAAGTTATGAGGCCCTGTGTTAGTTAACTTATGAGGCATCTTACTTGGGCCCTGAAAGAGATAAAAATATTTTTTTGGCAGGAAGATGCCCCCCACCGGCCAACAGCCCTGTACACTAAGGACACTGAAGCACAATGGTAAATCTGGCACTGGCAGTTGCTCTAATGTTGTTGATTGTAAAGGGTTCCCTGTAAGTAGTTTCAGCTTCAGAGCCTTAAAAATATAGGTCCACTGCTGATTCTATGTGCGAGGGTCAGCTGAAAGGATACACTCATGCAATGACCAAATGAGGTTTATTTTTCAACATAGTCCCTAGAAAGAAACAATGCAGTTATTAATAAAAAGAGTTGAAATTAATTCATGGAAGATTTTACAGCTCTAGCATCACTCCTTCATAGCCAGCCTCTGAACTTTTCAGTCGACCCTTGTAGAGATTACAAATATAAAAATTTGAAAAAAGTAAAAATATAAAGAGAATTCCAAATGTTTTTTGTGTTTTTTTAATATAAATATTAAATATTGAACATTTGTTTAAAATCAACATAGACATTTTTGTTTTATGGGTTAATGTTTTTACATAGAAAATGTGTTTTTAATTTTGAAAAAACATTCTGTAATAAATAAATAAAAACACATACATATATGGACACACACATATATATATATATATATATATATATATATATAAAAATTTAGGACCCCGATGGCTGAGCTCTGATCGTTTCAACAGCTAGATCTGAACTGATGCACTGGTATTCATGTGGCAGGAATCTAGTTGGTCTCCTCATAAGGTATAGTCCACCAAGTATTGAGTACTCTGGTAAGTAATGGTCTAAGTGGTTTTTACCGCCTCCAATCTGCTATATATATATATATATATATATATATATATATATATATATATTTTGTCGCATAACCAGTCTGAGGAGCAGATCGATACTGGAGTCAGGTCCATAACTCCTATGGGTCACCTTGAGCCAATCCTCTGTGAAACACGCGTAACAGGTTGATATGAAATAAATATTTTTCATATGTAAACGGAACTTCGTTTTTTCCTATTATATATATATATATATATATATATATATATATATATAGTACGTTATTCCGGGTTGAGTTGGAGGTAACCACAGTAAGTAAGGTACTCAATACATTGCAGAGTATAAAAGTTTTAATATAGATGAGATTCTACAGGACTAGAACTGTTTCATTCTTTCAGATTCCTGATGATTTCTAAAGAATGAAACAGTTCTAGTCCTGTAGAATCTCATCTATATTAAAACTATATATATAAAATTACAAGAAACGAAGCAGGCTGTGTGGTTACTGTAAACAAAGTTTAAGATGGTAATATGGACAAAACAAGAGAAGAAACCCTTCATCAGCTGTTAACTGCAGATCATAGATGTTGCGGCACTTAAAACAGGACATCGAAATTGATCAGTAGCACGCCCAAGGCTTTTTATCGATCAAAAGGCCCTGAGGGGAAGAAAAGAAAAAATAGTGAAGAGAGGAAAAAATGAAGTAAACAAACCAAATGGAGTGGGGACATAGGACAATGGAACATATAAAATATGGATGAGAAGAGGGCTGTGTGGTTACTGATAACAGGTGTTAGAAGGTAAGGGGGACACAAGAGGTTATATATATATATATTTGTGTGTGTGTGTAACAATATTTGTAGATGTGAAAAGGAAAACTGCTCAATGAGGAAGACAGCAGAAATATTATATTATTTATTTATGTTTATACCCAGAACAAAGGTAGTACCCAAGGTTCCATGGCCCAATTTTGACCATATCGCTAATGTATGATCATAAATAAAATATATATATATTTATTAAAATAAGAGATTAAAGTTTAAGCAAAGAATCGCTGCTTTCACCCTTAACGGGATCTTCTGAAACTTTGGATTTTAGTCTTCAAATTTATTATTATTACTATATATATATATATACTTAAATGTAAGCCAGGGAATATATGTCCAAAAAATCGATGGTAAAATGGAGGGGTTGTCGGCTTATATTTGGAATCAATATTTTAATGATCTTCACCAACTTCAAGATCTATGTAAATAGGGTGCTAAAATATCTGGAATGATTATTTCCAATGAACCACTGTTTTTCTACATTTACTATATGGTCATGAGTTTTATTTATGGATTTCTTTGAGAACATTCCTCACAAAGTTTTATTAGTTGAACTTAATAAAACATAACTAACTGAATTAGTTGGGAACTGCGTCCTTTAAAACCTCCATGCTTCCTGAAATTTGGCAACACAACCTGATATTTCCACTCCATATACACACACACATGTATGACTCAAACACTGTTCACTTTCCTGACATTTGGACATTATTCTATATACTATACATGCACCTTTGATGAGTTGTAGTGCACCTGAGTACTGTATACAATAATTTCATTATTCTTTATAAATATCCCCTACACATATATGCATATACACACATGCGCCAACTGTTTTTCTCTGTAACTTACATAATTATACTTTTTCTTTCAGTCTTGTTTTGTTTCACTCTCTCCTCTCACTCTTGTCCTCTCTTTTTTTCACTCTGTTACTCACCCTTCTACAGTGTTCTCTTAGTTAATCTCTTTTAATTTTCCCCTAGTCTTTTTAATGATCGCCATAACAGTTAAAGAAAATCTTTTTTTTAAATAATACCTTAAACTAAAATTATATTTTCATTTCTTTATATTATATTAATTTTGAATTTTCTCATGCTTTTTTTTAATTTTCTAATTTTAGAAATAAAATTTACTAAAAGCATTTTAACCCTTTAGCATTTACATTACTCTATATTTGCTATTGTATTTTCACAGTATCTTACATAATTATCTCACATAATATCAAATCTATGAGATTTTAATATTTATTTCGAGAACAATACCATATGTCAGTATGAGTGGCCAGTTTGAACAGAAAGAGATAAGCGAATTCTGGCCGGACACGGCCAGTTCAAATGCTAAAGGGTTAAATATCAAAATATTAAAACTTCGTAAATATTTTCTCCACTGACGAGAATTTCAAGACTTGCCATAATGTCTTGATTAGCTGCCTCGACTAATAAATAGGGTTTGGAGTTTTGCCCATTTCTCAGACATAAAACAGGGCAGGGGTCGGCTTATATTCGGATCAGCTTACATTTGAGTATATATGGTGTGTGTGTGTATATATATATATCAAAGGGGGGACATTATTATCAATTCTCAAAAACAAGTCGAGAGAAATAGACTTATAATGTGTAATAGTCAGCTTCACAGAGAAAGGATAAAAAATAATTATTTGATGAAAGAAAATTGAGTTTCCTTTGATACTTTTGTGTGTGTATATATATATATATATATATATGTGTGTGTGTGTATATATATATATATATATATATGTGTGTGTGTGTATATATATATATATAATCCATTATAAATTTGAATGTCTGAGAAATAGAGATTTCAAAAGAAGTTATTCGTAACATGAAAACAACAAAATATGTTTCAGATCATTGAATTCTCCAGCAATGATAAACTTTGGTTATACTCTAGAGTTTCATTAAACTTTACACCACAGCTTACGATGGAATCCATTATGGTATGGTATGTTCTGGTCCCCCATAACTCCTGAGGGAGCGCTAGGGATGCTGTAGTAGCATACAGCGTTTCTTGAAAATTTTAAGTTTTGCTGAACCCATCTCTCCAGGTCTGAACACAGATTTCTTCAAAGAAAGTGATACAGAGGAAGAATCGACCCCAGTATTAAGCTGGTATGTTTTTATCGACCTCGAATGGATGAAAGGCAAAGTTGACCTCGGTGGGATTTGAACTCAGAGAACAGAGAGTCAAATCCGCTGTTCTAACGATTCTGCCAATTTGCTGCCTTGATCCATTATGTGTATATACATATAATTAAGTCTCGTTATGAACAGAAAAGTGTGTTTTGTTATAAATCAAGCTAATGGGAGCATGGTAAGTGTGGTCAGTCAAAAACTGGATTACTGTGGGACCAAATTAATCTTTAGGAGGCTGAAATATTTTTATGAATTATTTCCCTTGACACTGTTTTAAGGGGAGATTACTCTTTCCTAGTTGTGTGGAAAGTAATAAAATTTCTACTTTTGGCACAAGGCCAGCAAATTCACCCTCAGTGCATCACTGGTACTTTATTTTATCAACCTCGTAAGGATGAAAGGTTACTTAACCTCAGCGAATTTGAACTCAGAATGCAGAAGACCATAAGTATGTTGCAAAGCATGGTGTCTTGACGCTCTACCGATTCTGCCAAACCACCAAAGTAATAGAGAAGCCATTCAGTGATTCAAGGAAATGTATAATGTTGATTGGAAAACTATTGAAATGATGCTGGTGTGGACAAATTTAGATACAAATATTTTTTAATAATACAAGCTGCCAAAATGGGGTTTCTCTGAATTGTCTTTAGAATAATTGTTTCTATTTTTGGCACAAGGCCAGCAATTACCCCAGTGCATTACTGGTACTTTATTTTATCGACCCCGGTAAGGATGAAAGGCAAAGTTAACCTTGGCGAGATTTAAACTCAGTCTGTAAAGGGGAGAGGGGGTAAACTATGCTGCAAAGTATGGCGTCTGACTCTCTTCCGATACTGCCAATCCACCGCTCTAATAGAATGATGTTACTCAATAAGGTGCGTAGCTCAGAGATCAAGTGTGTGTGTGGGGGGGGGGGGGGGGCAGTGCTCCAGAGAAGAGAGAGCTGCTACTTCTCTGTATCGAGAGATCACAGCTCTGATATTATGGATATGTGGTTAGAAGGTTAGAATGTTTAAGGAAAGAATTACCGGGCAGATTTTACAGGCAAATTGAACCAGAGAGACTCAGAGGTAGACCATGAGTAAGATGGTTGGATAACAACTATGAGCTCCGCTGGTATCGCTTGGGGTTGCATCTGGAAGGCATGTGTGAGAACTCTGCCCCCACAACCCTCTCAGAAATAAGTGTTGGAAGAAGATTTAATCTTTTAGCATTTATATTTTACTATTGTATTTTTGAGATAAAGGTCTTACCTCACATAATATCGAATCTACGAGATTTTGATATTATTTATTTTGGGAACAAAACCTTAATGATGGTATGAGCGGTTGGTTACAGCTGGTTTGAGCAGAAAGAAGTGAAAAAATTCTGGCCGGATATGGCCAGTTTAAATGCTAAAGGGTTAAAAATAGAAATATATGGATATTTCAAATTCCAAAACATAATAGACACACTATCTGTGAGATTAAGCTGCTGATCTACAAACTATATGGTCTTCAATCTAGACATTACTAAGGCACATTAAGCATTACACCAAACAGCACATATATATATATATATTTAAGATGAAATGTGTATATGCACTCATTAATTAGGTCTTTATATATAACAATAATTGTTTCTACTTTTTGGCACAAGGCCAGCAATTAACCAGTACATTACTGGTACTTTATTTTATCGACCTCGTAAGGATGAAAGGCAAAGTTAACCTCGGCGGGATTTGAACTCAGAATAGCAAGGGCCGTAACTCTATGCGTCAAAGCATGGTGTCCGACCCTCTACCGATACTGCCAATCCACCGCCTTTATATATAATAATTATAATAATTGTTTCTACTTTTTGGCACAAGGCCAGCAATTATCCCAGTGTATTACTGGTACTTTATTTTATCGGCAGGATTTAAAGCCAGAACGCAAAGGGCCATAACTCTATGCTGCAAAGCATGGTGCCTGACGTTCTACCGATACTGCCAATCCACTGCCCTGTATATAATAATAATGATGATTTCTAATTTAGGCATGAGGCTAACAATTTTGGGGGAAGGGGAAAATCAATTAAATCGACCCCAGTGTATTACTGGTACTTTATTTTATCGACCCCTGGGAGATGGTCATAATTGGACCTTGAAACCTTAGGAAGTGCTTTTATTCCGTGTACGAACATAAATAATATATATAATTGAAATAGAAGCTTCGGCAGCACAAGGTCAGCAATTACCCAGTGCATTACTGGTACTTTATTTTATCGACCCCGTAAGGATGAAAGGCAAAGTTAACCTCAACGGGATTTGAACTCAGACCGTAAAGGGACGTAACTATGCTGAAAAGCATAATATAATCTAATAATGGGGCATTTAAACCCACTGAACAAAGAAAGATGGGTATCAGTATACTGTTAGTAAACTGTATTATTTAGTCAATATTACAGTGGAGCTCAGCGTCGGGGTCCTGACTCTTTTCATATTACCCACTCTACTACCCTAAGTATCGAGTACTCTGGTGCATTATGGTCCACCTGGTATTTTATCACACCTTCTTTGTTGTATATATATATATATATATATCAGTGAACATAGGAAAATGAAGGAATACAGACAGTAGTCCCGTCTCATCAGTTGTCCGCAAGAGATATATTGTTTTGGTATTCTTAAAGCATTTTGTATTTGTACATTTTCCAGTCATTGCCCATATTTTTTATTCATTTGTATGTTTTTAGCCTCTCAGGATTCTCTTTTTTCAAATATTTATATATATAATAATGATAGTGAGTAAAATCGAAGTTGCAGCATCTCTCCAAAGAACAATCTTCAGAAGCTTGCACAGGCACTCGATAAGTGGATATCGATAAATCGATAAATTAAATCTTAGAGTAATAAACATACGTTAAAGGTGTGACAAATTGAAAACTGTGGTTATGTAAAGAATGCCACAACAGCCACTACAACCACGAAAATATAAACC
>OZ024758.1:13515395-13525395 GCA_964016885.1 Eledone cirrhosa
TGATGGGAAACAGAGACTGTTGGTGTGAAGCTGTGTCTCACCCACGGGACACTGGAATTGACAAGGAAGATCTACAGACCTTGATGGGAAACAGAGACTGTTGGTGTGAAGCTGTGTCTCACCCACGGGACACTGGAATTGACAAGGAAGATCTACAGACCTTGATAGGAAACAGAGACTGTTGGTGTGAAGCTGTGTCTCACCCACGGGACACTGGAATTGACAAGGAAGACCTACAGACCTTGATGGGAAACAGAGACTGTTGGTGTGAAGCTGTGTCTCACCCACGGGACACTGGAATTGACAAGGAAGATCTACAGACCTTGATGGGAAACAGAGACTGTTGGTTTGCTGTCTCACCTAAGGGTGTTAAGGATAAGGATTATTAAACATTCCTTTACTTACCAAGTCATGGAGAAATTCTTTACCAAGTTTGTCAGGACAGGTATTTTGCTTCCAAGCAGAATAGATTTTAACACCAAAATAACAGAAAAATGCAGATAAAATGAAGGCCAAGAGAATTAAAGCACGTCCTTTCTTCAATTGTATTACAGCCATCTTGTTTTTCTTCTGAATGAGAAATAAACCAAAAATAATAATAAACCAACAGATACATTTAATTATTTCTATTTCACACACACACACAGATTGTATATATTTATATATATATCATCATCATCATTTTACATCCGCTTTTCCCTGCTTGCAAGGGTGGGTCAAGTCCTATTCAGCACAGCATCTCTCCATTCGTCACGGTCCTCCACCATCTCCTCTGTGAGCTTTAGTGATCTGAGGCCAGCTATCACCACCTCCGCATATGATTTTCGTGGTCTTCCTCTGCTGCGTCCCCCTTCTACTGGGATTTCTTGGCACTTCTTTACCCAGTAGTCATCCTCCATGCGCATCACATGTCCAAACCAACGCAGTCTTCTCTCCCGCACACACACATACATATATACATATATATATACATATATATATATATATATGATATTAAATAAATGGAAACTATATTTATAAAACCATATTTATTTCGTTATATATATTTCAGGGATATCATATTAACAATATGTTATGCCTTCTTCAGACAAAATACAATATAAACAGTCTTATAAATAAATAGATACAACATACCTTTCAATCACCTTGCATTTGGTGATTGAAAGGTATGTCGTATGCAAGGTGATTGAAAGGTATGTCGTATCTATTTATTTATAAGACTGTTTATATTGTATTTTGTCTGAAGAAGGCATAACATATTGTTAATATGATATCCCTGAAATATATATAACGAAATAAATATGGTTTTATAAATATAGTTTCCATTTATTTAATATCATAAATATACTCCAAATACTTGTTGAGTGCTTTTATATCAGTTATAAATATTTACTCGTTGTTAACCCAACAATTTAAATATAACTTTCCATATATATATATATATATATATATGAAAGGAAAAGAAATCGAAAATGCAACTGGAGTCTTTTTAAGAATATTTATTTATTTCCTTTACCAGTTTCACAGTTCTTATGCTTTTCATCATCATCATCATCACCGTTTTACGTCCGGTCTTCCACGCTAGCATGGGTTAGACGGGTTGTCCTGTTGTGGGCAGTGCCCAGTCGGCTGACCTTGTCTTGCTCATACGGCTTGATTTCTACAGCTGGATGCCATTCCTAACACCAACCTCATTTACAGTGAATGCTAGGTGCTTTTTTTCTGTGGCGCCTACACGCCATATATATATAAAATTACAAAGTGAAGTTATAGATCCACAATCATCCCCCATGAGCTCAAGGAACAGATTCCGGGCTCTCTATATGTTAAAGATCCACAGTTTTAAATCCCCTATGATTGAACACATATCTCTGTGTAATTCTCTCTATATGCTGATTTATATATATATATATATATATATATATATATATATATATATATATATATATATAGGGAGAGAGAGAGAGAGAGAGAGAGCCAGAGTGTAAATGTGGTTGGTGTTTTGGAAGGGCATCCAACTGTAAAATCCCTGGCCAAATTTACAATGTCATCGGAGCAAGGTACGGTGTGGCCAATTCTGGCCAGATTTGTCTTCCGACGTGGACGACCTGTCTAACCCATGCAAGCATGGAAAATGGACGCTAAACAGTGATGATGATAGAGAGAGAGGGAGGTAAAACCCAACTATCATGGGTCCACAGAGATAGATATATATGGCCATCTGATGAGGTTAATATAGGCAGGAAATTTCTCATTGGAAATTATTAATGGTTTCGATACTGAAGTAGTTGCCATCATGAAGAATATGTCCCACAGATATATATATAGAATGTTCTAAAAAAATGTATACACACTTTGATTACCTGTACAGGCAATATTTATTAGAATGCCATTGAAGTCTGTATATATTTTGGGGGAACACCCTGTGGTTTAGTCTTGCATATGTGAATGGAGTATATACTCAAATGAAAGCCTAAACTTACACAACAGAAACATGAAAACCCATTTCAGTTTGTCAAATGGATGGGAATTGATTCTAAAAAAAAAAAAAATTGTGGACAGTTTGAATTTTAAAGTAAATTAGTAAAAACCGATGTACATATATGTATAAAACAGACATTATCAGAGGAATATCTGCTTAATTAACCCTTTAGCATTTACATTTCATGGAAGACCACAAAAAACATGGGCGGAGGTGGTGAGAGCAGACCTCAAATCGCTGAAGCTCACGGAGGAGATGACGAAGGACTGTGACAAGTGGAGAGATGCTGTGCTGAATAGGACCCGTCCCACCCTTGCAAGCAGGGAAAAGCGGACGTAAGATGATGATGATGATTACTCTATATATATACTATTGTACTTTCGCGGTAATGGCTTTATCTCACATAATATCAAATCTATAAGATTTTGATGTTATTTATTTTGAGAACAATACTTTAACATCAGTATGAGTGGCCAGTTACAGCCAGTTTGAACAGAAAAAGATGAGGGAATTCTGATCGGATACAGCCAGTTTAAATGCTAAAGGGTTAAGCTAGGGTATCTGCCTGTTGACCTTAGTATGTACTGAAACTATTTTGCTGGTTTCATAGCTGATGAGTGTGAAGATATATGTAAACTTGTCTTGTACATCACCTTACTGTATTTTCTCCTTCCAGTCACTTCTGTGTACCAACACGCTTCTTGTTCTCCTCCTCTTTCAATCTTTTCTATATTTCATCTGCCTGTCACCCACCTTGTCGATTGTCTCTCTGTTGACCACTGGTCTCTGTCTTCTAAGGCATTGTATTTCATCTGCCTGTCACCCACCTTGTCGATTGTCTCTCTGTTGACCACTGGTCTCTGTCTTCTAAGGCATTATAGTTCATCTACCTGTCACCCACCTTGTGGATTGTCTCTCTGTTGACCACTGACCACTGGTCTCTGTCCTCTGAGGTATTATATTTCATCTGCCTGTCACCCACCTTGTGGATTGTCTCTCTGTTGACCACTGGCTGCTGGTCTCTGTCTTCTAAGGCATTATAGTTCATCTACCTGTCACCCACATTGTGGATTGTCTCTCTGTTGACCACTGGCTGCTGATCTCTGAGGCATTGTATTTCATCTACCTGTCACCCACCTTGTGGATTGTCTCTCTGTTGACCACTGGCCACTGGTCTCTGTCCTCTGAGGTATTATATTTCATCTACCTGTCACCCACCTTGTGGATTGTCTCTCTGTTGACCACTGGCCGCTGGTCTCTGTCTTCTAAGGCATTATAGTTCATCTACCTGTCACCCACCTTGTGGATTGTCTCTCTGTTGACCACTGACCACTGGTCTCTGTCCTCTGAGGTATTATATTTCATCTACCTGTCACCCACCTTGTGGATTGTCTCTCTGTTGACCACTGGCCGCTGGTCTCTGTCTTCTAAGGCATTATAGTTCATCTACCTGTCACCCACCTTGTGGATTGTCTCTCTGTTGACCACTGACCACTGGTCTCTGTCCTCTGAGGTATTATATTTCATCTACCTGTCACCCACCTTGTGGATTGTCTCTCTGTTGACCACTGGCCGCTGGTCTCTGTCTTCTAAGGCATTATAGTTCATCTACATGTCACCCACCTTGTGGATTGTCTCTCTGTTGACCACTGGCCGCTGGTCTCTGTCCTCTGAGGTATTTTTGCCCATTGCTGTTTTAATGGCTGTTCTAGCAATGAGTTTTCTCATTTTATATGTATTCAAATCCACTCTTGCTTCGTCTCAGTCAGAGACAACATTGTATTAAATATACTATGTCTGTATCAATGCACTGTCTCAACAGAACGTGGCATATTTATTCGTTATTCAGTTAATTACTACTTTCCAGGTATTAAACAGAGACCTATTATGACTCACGGTATTATTTTCACCTGAGGATTATTGCAGCTTTATTGGTATTTACTGCTTTCCCTTTCAATAACAGGTAGATTGTGGAGCCATTAAAGTGTACCTGTGTGTGTGTATATATGGCTGTGTGTGTATACATGTTTGTGTCTGTGTGTATATGGCTGTGTGTGTATATATGGCTGTGTGTGTATACATGTTTGTGTCTGTGTGTATATGGCTGTGTGTGTATACATGTTTGTGTCTGTGTGTATATAGCTGTGTCTGTGTGTATATGGCTGTGTGTGTATATATGTTTGTGTCTGTGTGTATATGGCTGTGTCTGTGTGTATATGGCTGTGTGTGTATATATGGCTGTGTGTGTATATATGTTTGTGTCTGTGTGTATATGGCTGTGTGTGTATATATGTTTGTGTCTGTGTGTATATGGCTGTGTGTATATATATGTTTGTGTCTGTGTGTATATGGCTGTGTGTGTATATATGTTTGTGTCTGTGTGTATATGGCTGTGTGTGTATATATGTTTGTGGCTGTGTGTGTATATATGTTTGTGGCTGTGTGTGTATATATGTTTGTGTCTGTGTGTATATGGCTGTGTGTGTATATATGTTTGTGTCTGTGTGTATATGGCTGTGTGTGTATATATGTTTGTGTCTGTGTGAATATGGCTGTGTGTGTATATATGTTTGTGGCTGTGTGTGTATATATGTTTGTGGCTGTGTGTGTATATATGTTTGTGGCTGTGTGTGTATATATGTTTGTGGCTGTGTGTGTATATATGTTTGTGTCTGTGTGTATATGGCTGTGTGTGTATATATGTTTGTGTCTGTGTGTATATGGCTGTGTGTGTATATATGTTTGTGTCTGTGTGAATATGGCTGTGTGTGTGTATATATGGCTGTGTGTGTATATATGGCTGTGTGTGTATACATGTTTGTGTCTGTGTGTATATGGCTGTGTGTGTATATATGTTTGTGTCTGTGTGTATATGGCTGTGTGTGTATACATGTTTGTGTCTGTGTGTATATGGCTGTGTGTGTATATATGTTTGTGTCTGTGTGTATATGGCTGTGTGTGTATATATGTTTGTGTCTGTGTGTATATGGCTGTGTGTGTATATATGTTTGTGTCTGTGTGTATATGGCTGTGTGTGTATATATGTTTGTGTCTGTGTGTATATGGATGTGTGTGTTTGTGTCTGTGTGTATATGGCTGTGTGTGTATATATGTTTGTGTCTGTGTGTATATGGCTGTGTGTGTATATATGTTTGTGTCTGTGTGTATATGGCTGTGTGTGTATATATGTTTGTGTCTGTGTGTATATGGCTGTGTGTGTATATATGTTTGTGTCTGTGTGTATATGGCTGTGTGTGTATATATGTTTGTGTCTGTGTGTATATGGATGTGTGTGTTTATGTCTGTGTATATGAATGTGTATATATGGGTGAGTGTATGTTTGTTTGTGTGTGTGTGTGTGTGCGTGAGTGAGTGTGTATATGAGTGAGTGTGTGTGTGTGTGTCTGCGTATGGGTGTCTGTATGTATGTGCCTGGCTATCTACCTCTGTCTGTGCGTGTGTATGTCTATGTATGTGTGTGTGTATGTATGTGTGTGTCTGTGTATATAGCTGTCTGTATGTGTATATGTATATGGCTGTATGTGTCTGTGTAAATGGCTGTCTGTCTGTATGTGTGTATATGGCTGTCTACCTGTCTGTATGTGTGTGTGTCTGTGTATATGGCTGTCTACCTCTGTCTGGTCTGTGTGTGTGTATGTCTATGTATGTGTGTGTATGTTAGTGTGTGTCTGTGTATATGGCTGTCTGTATGTATGTCCTGTGTATATGTGTGTCTGTAAAGAGTATCGTCGGCTGGGTTTTTCTTATTTTTAATTTTTAGATTTCGACTGTTTTTAACGTCTCACCTAAATCCAAAATTACATCATAAAAAAACCCAACAACAGATGTTGCTTATATTTCACACCCTCCATTCTATTATATTTCACACCGTCTATTCTATTATATTTCAAACTCACGATTCTATTATATTTCAAACCCTCTATTCTATTATATTTCAAACTCTCCATTCTATTATATTTCAAACCCTCCATTCTATTATATTTCACACTCTCCATTCTATTATATTTCACACCCTCCATTCTATTATATTTCAAACTCTCCATTCTATTATATTTCAAACTCTCCATTCTATTATATTTCAAACTCTCCATTCTATTATATTTCAAACCCTCCATTCTATTATATTTCAAACTCTCCATTCTATTATATTTCAAACTCTCCATTCTATTATATTTCAAACTCTCCATTCTATTATATTTCAAACCCTCCATTCTATTATATTTCAAACTCTCCATTCTATTATATTTCAAACTCTCCATTCTATTATATTTCAAACTCTCCATTCTATTATATTTCAAACCCTCCATTCTATTATATTTCAAACTCTCCATTCTATTATATTTCAAATCCTCCATTCTATTATATTTCAAACTCACGATTCTATTATATTTCAAATCCTCGATCCTAAACAAACACAGGGATAAAAATACAATTCAATGAATGACTGGGATATGAAAATAAACAATTTGTTTTTTCTACTACACAAACTTTAACGAGATTTCTTTAGTAAAATATTATAATCACGATATTTCACATAAAAATAGAACTTTTGGAACCTTAAAGTTTTAACTTTTTAAATGTATATTGTTAATTTTGCTATAAGAAATAATAATTCTTAGGCACTTGGGTATGTTATTTGCTTGTTGAGTTGACTTAACGATTTGTGTCCCAAACTTAAGGCCTAAAGGTATACCGTGTCCCTCCGGCATTCACGGTCCCGGTTATTCGCGGAATTTCCCTTAGAACCTAACTAATAATTGTTTCTACTTTTAGCACAAGGCCAGCAATTATCCAGTGCATTACTGGTACTTTATTTTATCGACGCCGTAAGGATGAAAGGCAAAGTTAACCTCGGCGGGATTTGAACTAATAATATGATGTATACATTCATAACGACTGTGCTGGTAAAAAGACATAGAGATATAAACTAATAATTGTTTGTGGAAACTACCGCATATTCGCGGAATCGTAAATATCTTCTGCGATTTTTTCGAGGAAATATTTTTTTTTTCACGCTTTTAAACGCTAAATTATAAATAACAATATACGGTATTTGCGTTCTTTGGCTGAATGTACAGGAATAGATGTAAACCGGTAGAAAATAAACGGTTATGTTTATGTAGCGTCGCACTTAACTGTTTCATACCAAACCTAAACAACCGTAGCGAGGGAGCCAACGAGAGAGCGTGGCAACTTGATCTCACAGAAATAGCAGCTAAAATTGCCCTCAAATCGCTTAGAAAAGGATGCGTGGCATAATGTGGTTTTATGTTCCTTGCATATAGGGGGAAAATAAAACGGAATGGTTAACGCAGGAATGCCTTTGATCATAAGTCTGCTAGATCTGGGCAGGGCTGGGCTAGGTTGGGTGGAGGATGATGGGGTTGGGTATTAAACAATAACAACAACTGGAGCGAGGTAAAAATACATCAGAAATGATTGCTCACCCGAGGAAAAAATATGTAAATCACAGAATAGCCATATGTAATGTGTGTGTATGTGTGTGTGTAATATTTAAGCAAACGAAATAGTGTGTTTATCAAAACAACGCTCAGATATGTATATGTACAATATTTCGCTTGGGCTATTTAGCTGTTGTTTGTATGTATATATATATATATATATATATGGCCTCAGATCAGTGTGGATCGAGCAGACCTATGATGAAAAACATTCTAACCAAACCATGACCATCACCACGACTACATTATATAAATATATTCTTTCCATTTTTAAAAGCGAAAGTGTCTCATTTGAAGAAGATTTAGCTGATATTTCTAGCAGCTAGAAAGACCACACAAGAGCTGTCTGGATATCTCGATGTTATACTTAGGTGTTAACAACAGGTGTGGTGTTTATTATTTAGCTAAATATAACTAGATAAAACAGCTGTGTATATATATATAATAAATACGACATATTTTGTAAACTATATATATTTCTCATATTTGTGGAATCGTTTCCATTGCTTTCTTTGAAGATTCTTCTTCTATTTCACGCGTTAAAAATGTCAATAATATATATATATATATATATATATATATATATATATATATACATATACATACATATATATATATACATAAAACAGGGCAAAACGGTAAATAAATAAAAAAAATATAAACCATAACATTATAATATCGAAACAACGAGCATCAAATGAAATTATTTGAAATTCTAAAAAAACATAAACTAAATCTAAAACATATAGAATGAGTGAAAAACATTACTTTTTATGGACGACAGCATTCCTGGCTGAGACGTTTGGAATTAGTATCGAGAATTACTTCCCTTAGTGACTGTGAATTATCTCCCTTTGTTTGTATTTCCGTAACGTGTAGTAATAATTGTTTCTACTTTTGGCACAAGGCCAGCAATTAGCGCAGTGCATTACTGGTACTTTATTTTATAAACCACTTCGTAAGGATGAAAGGCAAAGTTAACCTCGGCGGGATTTGAACTCAGAATGTAAAGGGCCATAACTCTATGCCACTAAACATGCTGTCCGACGCTCTACCGATTCTGCCAATCCAATACACACACACACACACACACTATGATATTAAATAAATGGAAACTATATTTATAAAACCATATTTATTCTATTATATATATTTCAAGGGTACCAAAAACTTTGGTAGCTTTCATCAGATAAAATACAAAGTGTGTTTTATAAATTTCGACATAGCCAAGGAAACATACCTTATCAGTTGAATATTTACGCCAGAAAAACTGTTGAGTGCTCTGAATCAGTGATAAACATTTATTTTTGTTGAATTTCCAACAAACTAAATATCCCTTCTACTTATATATATATATATATATATATATATATATATATATATATATATAATAAAATAACAGGAGGCTGGACTGGTGTAATTCCTTAAAGGTTTATTATACTATGAACATTTCAATGAGCGGGTTCAGTATGAATCCGGTGACATCATCAGGTATTCCAAAATTTAACAAAGGAATATAATAGACAAAATCCAAGGGACTGAAAGATGCCCAAGACGAGAAGGCGGCCAAAAAATTAGCAGTTGCCAGTCCGTGTGGCCACCTTCAAGTGCCTTCTATGACCAGTTCTATCCAGTGGTGAACCAACAAACCTAAATATATATATATACATATATATATATATATATAATTGTTTCTACTTTTGGCACAAGGCCAGCAATTATCCCAGTGCATTACTGGTACTTTATTTTATCGACCCCGTAAGTATGAAAGACAAAGTTAACCTTGGCGGGATTTGAACTCAGACTATAAAGGGCCGTAACTCTATGCCGCTATGCATGGCGTCAGATCCTCTACCGATACTGCCAATCCGTAGCTTGCTAGGGCAGACATAGAGGATGCAAGGCTTGAAATGAGTTAGTTAAACAGACAGAGAACTTAGGGTTGAAAAAGATTTACTGGAAAGGGACAGGAATAACTTACGGTGAAACTTGATACTGTAGTTAATGTCGGCTACATATGAAACAGGAGAAGTCT
>OZ024758.1:13530395-13562895 GCA_964016885.1 Eledone cirrhosa
CTCCATACACGCGTACACATGTATATCATGACTCATACACTGTTCACTTCCCTGACATTTGTACATTATTCTATGTACTATACATGCACCTTTGATGAGTTGTAGTGCACCTGAGCACTGTACACAATAATTCCATTATTATTATACATGTACATGAGCGTTTATATGTTCTACATATGTATACACATGTATAGGAGTTCATATATATGTATATACATATGTATATATAATCACTGATAATGCAGTATTATATTTACATATGTTAATCTACAATCTAGATAATGATGAATCGTATGATTTACAATTGAAGTCTGAATTAATAATACTAATAGTCAGAGATGGTGGAAGCATTTCTGAAATGGTGGGGCCACATTTGGTCAATTTAGTTGTAGTGATTAGTTTAGCTCTTTGCACTCTAAAAATGGTCAGAAAATGCAATTTGAGTCCAAGCAGGACATATTACTTTTACAGCTTTCAATAATTATAAAGTGATTATAGCAAAATGATCTCTGAAATCTGTCTCTGAATACATATACTAGCAATTGGCAATACACATACTAGTAATTGGCAATAGACATACTAGCAATTGGCAATACACATACTAGCAATTGGTAATACATATACTAGCAATTGGCCATACATATACTAGCAATTGGTAATACATATACTAGCAATTGGTAATACACATACTAGCAATTGGCAATATATATACTAGCAATTGGTAATACATATACTAGCAATTGGTAATACACATACTAGCAATTTGTAATACACATACTAGCAATTGGTAATACACATACTAGCAATTGGTAATACACATACTAGAAATTACTAATACACATACTAGCAATTGGCAATACATATACCAGCAATTGGTAATACATATACTAGCAATTGGTAATACACATACTAGCAATTGGTAATACATATACAAGCAATTGGCAATACATATACTAGCAATTGGTAATATGTGGAGAAAAAGTTATGACATAACAACAAAGATATTTACTATGAAGGTTAAAATAATATATTAAATATCAACCAAGATATAAAAAACTTCAACATGTGATAGGGGAGGTCATATGTGAGTTCCTTAATAGAGAAGGTCATGTGTGAGCTCCTTATTTTGGGGGTAATGCCTGAGCTCCTTATTTGGAGGTAGATATGTGGGCTCCTTATTTTGGGTTAATGTGTGAGCTCCTTATTTTGGGGGTAATGTTTGAGCTCCTTATTTGGAGGTAGATATGAGGGCTCCTTATTTTGGGTTAATGTGTGAGCTCCTTATTTTGGGGGTAATGTTTGAGCTCCTTATTTGGAGGTAGATATGAGGGCTCCTTATTTTGGGTTAATGTGTGAACTCCTTATTTTGGGGGTAATGTTTGAGCTCCTTATTTGGAGGTAGATATGTGGGCTCCTTATTTTGGGTTAATGTGTGAGCTCCTTATTTTGGAGGTAATGTTTGAGCTCCTTCTTTGGAGGTAGATATGAGGGCTCCTTATTTTGGGTTAATGTGTGAACTCTTTATTTGGGGGGAATGTTTGAGCTCCTTATTTTGAGGAGGTAATGTCTAAGCTCCTTATTTCGAGGGGGTAGATGTGTAAGCTCCTTATTTTGGGGAGGTCATGTGTGAGCTCCTTAATAAAGATGACCCCTGCCTGACACATCACTTCAACATTTCTCATATATATAATCCTTTGTTAACATAGGATGATACATTGCAACCAGCACTCCCCCTCCCATTTGCATCACATGTCTTTACAAGTATTTAAACCTCCATCACCTCCACCACCACACCACCACCACCACTACCACTGCCACCACCATCACCACCACCGCTACCACTACCTCCACCACCACTACCACTACCTTCACCACCACTACCACCACCACTACCACTACCTCCACCACCACCACCACTACCACTACCACTACCTCCACCACCACCACCACCACCACCACCACCACCACCACCATCACAACTACCACTACCTCCACCACCACCATCACGACTACCACTACCTCCACCACCACCATCACAACTACAATCATCACCACTACCGCCACCAATAATATGAGAGTGGGAGAGAAGAAGAAAGAAAGAGAATGAGACAGTGAGCATTAGAGAGAGAGAGAGAGAGAGAGAGAGAGAGAGAGAGAGAGAGAGAGAGAGAGATAAGATAAAGCCGGCAAGTGGAAGGAGTGAAAGAGAAAAAGGAAAATATATATAGACATATATATATATATATAGACATATACATATATATATATATAGACATATATATATATATATAGACATATATATATATATATAAAACATATCTAAATATATACATATATATATATATAAATATATACATATATATATATAATATATATATATATATATATATATATATATATATACATATATACATATATAAAGTATGTTTTTATATATGGGCCACCGGGCCACTATCTATGGTGAAACATTAAAGTACATAAGAGTGACACATAAAGTTGAGAGAAAAACAAAACCCATGTGTTTTAAAATGTGATTACAACACTTTAGTTCCTTCACCTCTTCTGTCTAACTGTGCCTTAACTCTGTATTACCATCAATCCCCAAACTGTTTCACTGCCATCAAGTAGAAGCCATTCCCATTGTTACTTTGTTAATGTTTCTACATTTATACTGTTTGGTTTGTTTATGTATTTATCTATTTATTTATTTATAAGATGAGGTCACAAATGAAGATGTGCTTTGAAGAATCAATGTTGCACATCAGAGTCTTGTCACAAGGAACTGAAGAATGCAGTCAGCAGGGTATGTCTTATGAATGGGAGGACAATAAAAACTGAAGAATGCAGCCAGCAGGGCATGTCTTACAAATGAGGGAACAATATCCCAGCAAGATCACAAATGAAGATATTTTTTTGAAGAATCAATACCACATGCCTTGAGTTTTGTCATCAGGAGCTGAAGAATGCAGACAGCAGGGCATGTCTTACAAATGAGGGGACAATATCCCAGCAAGATCACAAATGAAGATGTTTTTTTGAAGAATCAATACCACATGCCTTGAGTTTTGTCATCAGGAACTGAAGAATGCAGACAGCAGGGCATGTCTTACAAATGAGGGGACAATATCCCAGCAAGATCACAAATGAAGATATTTTTTTGAAGAATCAATACCACATGCCTTGAGTTTTGTCATCAGGAGCTGAAGAATGCAGCCAGCAGGGTATGTCCTAATGTCCTCCAAATGAGGAACAATATCCCAGCAAAATCATGAACAAAGATGTGCTTGAAAGAGCCAGTACCAGACACCTGAATCTTGTCATTAAGAGCTGAAGAATGCAGCTGGCAGAGCATGTTCTAATGTCGTATGAATGAGAGACAATATCCCAGTTAGAACTGTAATGTCATGGTTACCAGCTGGTTGGAAGAGACCAAAGGGTTAGGTGGGCCAAAGAAGATCTGGAGATTCACCCTAAAAGATGACTTTCGCAGGTGTGGCACAAACTGGTTTCAAGTACCAACCCTTGCCAGAAAAAGAGAAAGATGGAAAAGAATAGCGGCCCATTACTGTGAGTCTGGAGGAACCAGATGATGACCAGATTTATTCATATATTTTGGTTTAATGCTTTGGTCAGGAGTCAAAGGTTTGATTTTACAGTCTCTCCAAGACATGATGGGGTTGATACAATTAATGTTCTTCTTAAACATAATCCACATCAAACTATGAAGGGTAAAAGTACCAGATGAATGTCAGATGATCCTTCATTCTAGCGCTTCAGTTTCATCATTATCATCATCATCATCATTTTACGTCCGCTCTTCCCTACTTGCAGGGGTGGGACGGGAACTGATTCTGGCTTGATTTCTACAGCTGGATGCCCTTCCTAACACCAACCTCATTTACAGTGAGTGCTGGGTGCTTTTTTGCTGTGGCACCTCCACGACCACTTTGCAGTGGAATGATAGGGACGCTAGTCCCTATCATCTCATTTCTACAGCTGAGTAAACTGGAGCAATGTGAAATAAAGTGTCTTGCTCAAGGAAACAACACATCACCCGGTCTGAGAATTGAACTCACAACCTTTCGATTGCAAGGCCAATGCTCTAACCCCTAAGCCATGTGCCTTCATGTGCCTTCATGTGCCAATCTAAAGCTAGTATTAAAGTGTGAATTATTCATATTTATATTTAGTCGATATATATATATATATATCGACAATTAATCAACAAGATCCCAGACTTCATTCGTTTAACGAGTGGGGTGGAGCTTGTCAAATTGAACCAAGGAAACAATGTTTCCATTGGTCTTTCCAATTGCTAATACTCTCTATTGGTTGCAAATCCAGGTAGAAGGAGCAATGTGAAATAAAGTGTCTCGCTCAAGGACATAACACATCGCCCAGTCTGGTAATTGAACTCACAACCTCACGATTGCGAACCCAATTCTCTAACCACTCAGCCATGCGCCTTCACTATATGACTATATAAGGCGGTGAAGTGGCAGAGTTGTTAGAACGTCGGATAGAATGCCTTGTGCTATTTGGTCTGACTCTCGGCTCTCTGAGTTCAAATCCCACCGAGGTCAACTTTGTCTTTCATCCATTTTCAACTATTCTTCTCTGGAAAAAAATTTACTGTATTCAGACCTGGAGAAGAGATGGACTCTGCCAGACTTTAAAATGTTCAAGAGACCCCGTATTCCATTACGGTACCACTGCGACTCCCTCAGGAATTAAGGGCACTATAACATCACACATCGCTAAATATATGTAGCAAAAAAAAAAATATATATATCTGTTCTTCTCATCAACAAACAAACTTAATTCACGTTTAGATGCACTCGTACACTCACATACATACATTCTCTTTAACACATACGCACACACACACACACACACACACACACACACACACACACACACACACATACTCACACACACACACATTGACACACAGACACGCACACATTGACACCCACACACCCTGACACACATCAGCATGTGACACCCATACACTGACACACACACACACACATACACACGCTGACACACACACTGACACTGACCCCCCCCCCCACACACACACACCCACACACCCTGACATACATTGGCATGTGACATCCTCTACTGTAACCACAAGATCTCTAACACACATTCAAATGTTCCACTAAAAAACATGTCCCACAAATTAATCACAAGTTGCTAAACCATTTTTTAATACTGTTCTTTAATTCTTCCTCTGTCTGTCTGTCTGTCTGTCTGTCTCTCTCTCTCTCTCTCTGTCTATCATTATGTATATATATGTATATATATATATCTGAGTTCTAATCTCGCCGAGGTTAACTTTGCCTTTCATCCTTACGGGGTCGATAAAATAAAGTACCAGTAATGCACTGGGTAATTGCTGGCCTTGTGCCAAAAAGTATAAAAAATTATGTATATGTATGTATTTATATATATATATATATATATATATATATATATATATATATATATATATACTTTCATTCTTTAGAAATCATCAGGAATCTGATTCCTGATGATTTCTAAAGAATGAAACAGTTCTAGTCCTGTAGAATCTCATCTATATTAAAACTATATATATATATATATATATGTATATATATATATATGTATTTATATATATATATATGTATATATATATATATATATATATATAGATATCATCATCATCATCATTTTACACCCGCTCTTCCACACTAGCATGGGTTAGACGGGTTGTCCTGTTGTGGGCAGTGTCTGGTCGGCTGACCTTGTCTTGCTCATACGGGAACTGATTCTCGCTTGATTTCTACAGCTGGATGCCCTACCTAACGCCCTTCCTACAGTGAATGCTGGGTACTTTTTTTCCGTGGCACCTCCACGTTCACTTTGCAGTGGAATGATAGGGACCCCAGTCCCTATCATCTCATTTCTACAGCTGAGTAAACTGGAGCAATGTGAAATAAAGTGTCTTGCTTAAGGAAACAACACATCACCCGATCCGAGAATTGAACTCACAATATATATATATATATATATAAATGCATAGATATGTGTATATATATATATATATATATATATATATATATATATATATATATATATATATATATATATATAAATGCATAGATATATAGATATGTGTACATATATATATATATATATATATATATGTGTAAATATATATATATATATATATATATATATATATACACATATATATCTTCCTCCACACCCACTCTCATCATCCTCTATTTCCTTCCTCTTCCCCCTCCTCTCTCATGTGATCATCCAGTTGACATAAATTTGGATGGTAATGTCAATTTGATATTATAGTTCTCTGTAAACTTTGAGTGCTGTTGTGGTTGTTGTTGGTGGTGGTGCTTGTGGTGGTGGTTGTGGTGTCGGCAGTGGTGGTGGTGGTGGTGGTGGTTGTGGTGGTGGTGGTGGTGGTGGTGGTGGTGGTGGTGGTGGTGGTGGTGGTGGTTGTGGTGGTGGTGGTGGTGGTGGTGGTGGTGGTGGTTGTGGTGGTGGTTGTGGTTGTGGTGGTGTTGGCAGTGGTGTTGGCAGTGGTGGTGTTGGCAGTGGTGGTGGTGGCTGTGGTGGTGGTGGTGGTGTTGGCTGTGGTGTCAGCAGTGGTGGCGGTGGTGGTGGTGGTGGTGGTGGTGGCTGTGGTGGTGGCTGTGGTGGTGTTGGCAGTGGTGGTGGCTGTGGTGGTGGTGGTGGTGTTGGCTGTGGTGGTGGCTGTGGTGGTGGTTGTGGTGGTGGTAGTGGTGGTGTTGGCAGTGGTGGTGGCTGTGGTGGTGGTTGTGGTGGTGGTTGTGGTGGTGGTGGTGGTGGTGGTGGTGGTGTTGGCAGTGGTGGTGGTTGTGGTTGTGGTTGTGGTGGTGGTGTTGGCAGTGGTGGTCGCTGTGGTGGTGGTTGTGGTGTCGGCAGTGGTGTTGGTGGTGGTCATGGTTGTAGTAGCTATGATAAATAAGCAATTTATGATAAATAAACCAATTTTCCAAAAAACTATATTATCTTTACCATGTGAAATACAACAAAGATATTAACCCTTTAACATTTACATTACTCTGTATGTACAATGGCGGTGGATTTGCAGTATCGGTAGAAGGTCGGACGCCATGCTTTCCAGCATAGTTACGTCCCTTTATGATCTGAGTTCAAATCCCGCCGAGGTTGACTTTGCCTTTCATCCTTACGGGGTCGATAAAATAAAGTACCAGTAATGCACTGGGTAATTGCTGGCCTTGTGCCTAAAGTAGAAACAATTACTCTGTATATACAATTTTATTTTTGCGGTAAAGGCTTTATCTCACATAATATCGAATCTATGGGAATTTGATATTATTTATTTTGAGAACAATACCTTAACATCAGTATGAGTGGCTGGTTGCAGCCAGTTTGAACAGAAAGAGGTGAGAGAATTCTGGCTGTATATAGTTGGTTTAAATGATAAAGGATTAAAGAGATGGATATTCATGAGGCTAGAATGTCTCGGGAAAGAATCGCTGGAATCATTCCAGGTAGAGCCACGACTTCTCTGAATTGAGAGATCGCAGCTCCGATACTATGGACATGGGGCTAGAATGTCTCAGGAAGGATTCACTGGACAGATTTTACAGGCAAACCCAGCTGGCAAGAGAACCAGGGGTAGACCTTGAGCAAGATGGTTGGATATCATACATGAGATTGGCTGGTCATGTTGGAGACGGTTGCTTCTCACGGGACCTGCTAGAAGGAGTGTTTGAGGACTCTGCCTCCCCTACGACCCTCTCAGGAATAAGTAGGCGGAGGAGAAAAAAAGGAGAATAAAGAAGAAGAAGAAGAAGAAGAAGAAGAAGGCAATGACGACAAAGACGAAGATATTAATAATTGTTTCTATTTTAGGCACAAGGCCAGCAATTACCCAGTACATTACTGGTACTTTATTTTATCGACCCCGTAAGGATGAAAGGCAAAGTTAACCTCGGCGGGATTTGAACTCAGATCATAAAGGGACGTAACTCTATGCTTCAAAGCATGGCGTCCGACTCTCTACCGATACTGCCAATCCACCTCGCTGAAGAAGGAGAAGATATTAATAATTGTTTCTACTTTAGGCACAAGGCCAGCAATTACCCAGTGCATTACTGGTACTCTATTTTATCGACCCCGTAAGGATGAAAGGTAAAGTAATAATTTAATTTTTATGCCAGAGTTCCCTGAGATATGAAGACTATTTCATGGGTTTCACAGAGGTAAAAAAGGGTTGAGAAACACTGGCGTAGAGTATTGAGGGGAAAAAAGACCTTCCAACAAATTTGTTAGAAAGATGTGTGATAAATGGTTAGCAAGGCCAGGGTGAATAACCTCATTCTCAATAGTCTGTTAGGGCATAACTGCAATTTGAGAAAGGTCACAGCTTTTGTTGTAAACAGTCCAGAATTTTCTCATTGGCTTTAGGAGTATTGGAACATATGTATGTATGTATGTATGTATGTATGTATGTATGTATGTATGTATGTATGTATGTAGGTAGGTATGTATGTATGTATGCATGTACATACGTACGTATGAATGTATGTATGTATGTATGTATGTATGTATGTACGTATGTAAATATCATCTTGGTTAAGAGAGTGGGACTGGCAATGCTCACTATAAAAGCTTCACGGCACAGGCATTGCTTTATATCTGGAGATCTCTCTGCACTTGTCGTCACAAGGTACCATGGGCCCAGCACTATGTGTCAATAATTGTCACAAGTGTAGTGTTTGTACCAGAGTTTTCAAGTCGCTGGCTGGACTAAAAAGTCACACTCGTTCAGCACATCGGTAGGGGTTCTCCTACATGGATATAAAGTAGTGGCCGTACTCGAAAACGAGTTGGCAGCCACTATGTACGTATGTACGTATATGTGTATGCATGTATGTAAAGGGTGGAAGAACTCATAAGAGTCAATGGCCATCCAAAAATGTGTAAATATGTATATACGCATGTACATATGTATGTGTATATATATGCGCGGGGGACATAGAAATAGTTGGGCTGGATACCCGATCGCACGGTTAAACCACTGGGAGTAAAGGACCCCTAGCCTTTGTCAGGGCATTCTTCTAGGAGAAGGCAACTCAGGAAACTGGGATAACTCTGACATAAAACCTGCGGCTCAGTAGTTACCGATGATGTTGATCTTTTCTTCTTTTCGGGTTATAGCTACTGCCGCTCAGAGAGTGGGATTGGCTCAGTGCACAGTCTTTCCTCACTTTAAAAAAATCTTTGTGCACAGGCATTGCACGATGGAATTAATTAATAATTACTAATAATGGTATATCGTGCAATGGCCATTCTCGATAACGAGGGGGCAGCCATCATGCATGTATGTATGTATGTATATATGTATGTATGTATATTCTTCTGGTTTTATAATTTTACAAATTTTTTCCCAATAGAGAGAGAGTCGGTTTCTAACATAGACACAAGACTCAATCATTGAAATTTACACATCAACTAGGTAGATTATATGTATGTCTGCATGCATGCATGTGTAGATATGGATGTTATTGTATGTGTGGATGTGGATGTTTTGAGTTGTATGTGTGCATGTGTATATGCTTTGTATCTGTACATGTGTATATGCAGTTATTAGATGCAAATTTTTTGGAATGTTTTACATATTTTTACTGTTCCATTAATGGATTGTACTTGTAATTTCCTAACTAGTTGTGTTCTTTCTGTTCCTGTGAAACCTAGCTTCTCAAGATTTGTATTGAGGCAGTTACTAACATATCCCAGTGCCCCAATAATCACAGGCATAAATCTGAAGGTGTAATCAGGGTGGAGTATCTGCAGATTTCTCATCAGTTCTGCATAAATATTCTCCTATGTATGTATGTATGTATGTATGTATGTATGTATGTATGTATGTATCTATGTATCTATGTATGTATGTATGTATGTATGTATGTATGAATGTATGTTCTTCTGGTTTTATAATTTCACAAACTTTTTCCAACAGAGAGAGAGTCGGTTTCTAACATAGATACAAGACTTTCTCATTGGAATTTACACAACATTAACTAGGGAGATATGTATGTGTACCTCAGTACCCCAATAATCACAGGCATAAATCTGAAAGTATAATCAGGGTGGAGTATCTGCAGATTTCTCATTAGTTCTGCATAAATATTCTCCTATGTATGTATATATGTACGTACATATGAATATATGTATGTATGTACGTATGTATCAACATATATATACATATGTGTATGTGTGTAATGTGGCCATGTAGGTAACACGGTAAAAAGTTCCCAGTTCCACACTGTAAATGTGGTTGGTGTTAGGAAGGGCATCCAGCCATAGAAAACCTGCCAGATAGTCCTATACGAGCGAGACACGGTCACCCAACCAACCTTGCCTCAAGTGGGACAACTTCCGTCTAACCCTTGCTAGCGTGGAAGATGGACGTTAAACGAAGATGATGATGATGTGTATATACATGTATGTAAAGACGCAGTAGAAGAAGACCATGAAAAACATGAGTGGAGGTAGTGAGAGCTGACCTCGGATCGCTGAAGCTCACAGAAGGGATGGATCTGAACTCAGAATTTAAAGAACCAGAACAAATACTACAATAACATTTTACCCGACACTCTTCCAATTCTGACCATCCACCCTCCTTATGATTTCTTATGTAGCTACAAGGCTAGTCATTTCGGATGGAAGGGTAAGTTGATTATATCATCCCCCAGTACATGACAGGTACTTTATTTTGTCAACCTCAGAAATGATGAAAGGACATAAAATGAGAATGATGATAATGCAGTCATAGTGCTGCTTTGTATATTTCAGGAATGTCTTGTTAATGTGGTTTTACGTGCAACAGGACTTTTAGAGTTAAATTTGCATATCTGTAAATCATCATCACCATTGTTTAACGTCTATCTTCCATGCTAGCATGTGTTAGACGACAATAGAAAAAAATTCTGGAAACAGGATGTGAAATGTCTGTGATTAAGTTTACAACAGTTGTTTGTCTAATTATGTATTTCCAGTTGAGTGCAACAACAACAACAACAACAAAAATCATGACAAAAACACGATCAAAAGCAGAAAAAAAAAGACATTCCATCATCATTTCATTTTACGTCCGCTTTTTCCCTGCTTGCAAGGCTTTGACATGACCAAAACCTAACAGAAAGAAGTGGATGTCAACCAGGGAGGGGTTCCTCTAACAGGAATGAGAAGGTCTTGGATCGGATTGAATTGGATTGTATATATATCATCATCATCATCATCATTTCATTTTACGTCCGCTTTTTCCCTGCTTGCAAGATATATATATATATAATATATATAATTGTCTTCCTGTCTTCCTCCGGTTGCAACGTTTTTTGAAATATTTACTTCTGCGTTCACAGATTGACTTTTTTAGTTTCAGAAGATCCCATTAAAGGTGAAAGCAGCGATTCTTTGCTTAAACTTTAATCTGTTATTTTAATAAATATATATATATATATATATATATATATATATATAGTGACGAAACATAAGTCACTTGCATGAACTCATAATCCTTTATTTACTGCTATATATATTTTGATGACAGCCATTAAAGGCTATGACCTCATCAGGCAGTTAGTCAGTTCTTAGATATGCCAGCTCTGTGTGTATAGTGTTGATGGTATCAGAGCCTTGGGACATTATATATATATATATATATATATATATATATATATATATATATATATATATATATATATATATATATATATATATATATATATATATATAGTAATAATTGTTTCTACTTTTGGCACAAGGCCAGCAATTACCCAGTACATTACTGGTACTTTATTTTATCGACCCCGTAAGGATGAAAGGCAAAGTCAACCTCGGCGGGATTTGAACTCAGACCGTAAAGGGACGTAACTATGCTAGAAAGCCTGGCGTCCGACCCTCTACAGATACTACCAATTCACCGCCCTTATAAATATATAGTAATAATAATAAATGTGAAGACTAAAATCGAAAGAGGGCTCGATAAGGATAAATATAT
The DNA here is from genome assembly GCA_964016885.1 of Eledone cirrhosa. Taxonomy (NCBI): domain Eukaryota; kingdom Metazoa; phylum Mollusca; class Cephalopoda; order Octopoda; family Eledonidae; genus Eledone; species Eledone cirrhosa. The sequence goes on from OZ024758.1 coordinate 13,542,442, forward strand.
ATCAAATATATAAGAACCGTAGAGCAAATATTTATTAAAATAACAGATTAAAGTTTAAGCAAAGAATCGCTGCTTTCACCCTTAACGGGATCTTCTGAAACTAAAAAAATCAATCTGTGAACGCAATTGATTTTTTTAGTTTCAGAAGATCTGTTAAGGGTGAAAGCAGCGATTCTTTGCTTAAACTATAATCTGTTATTTTAATAAATATATATACAGCTATGGTGCGACCACACTTGGAATTCGCATCATCAGTCTGGAACCCCTATCTTGCTCGGAACATTGACCTCCTGGAAACTGTTCAGAGACGTGCAACCAAGCGCATACCCTCCATCAGACACCTACCATACTCTGAACGCCTTGCTTCCCTGGGCATGGATTCATTGAAGCTCCGACGTCTGGCAATGGACTTGGTGAATACCCACAAAGTTTTTAACCATCTCGCCAACTGCAACCCTGAGCGCCTCTTTGATCTCCATGTGTCTAACACACGTGGACATGCCTACAAGATAAGAAAACAGCACAGCTCCCATGACTTTCGCAGACATTTTTTCACGCTCAGAGTTGCTGAAGCATGGAACAAACTGCCTGCGTCAATTGTTAGCTGCCGAGACACTGCATCCTTTAAGACACTCATGCTTCCCAAAATACGCCAAAACTACACCTGATGTACCCCTTCCATACACATGCACACCTGTGTGTATCATGACTCGTGCACTGTTCATTTTACTGATGTTTGTGCATTGCCCTATGTACTGTACATGCACTTTTTTGATGAGTTGTGGTGCACCTGGGCACTGTGCACAATATTTCGTTATTGTTATTATATCATGACTCATACACTGTTTATTTTCCTGACATTTGTACATTATTCTATGTACTATACATGCACCTTTGATGAGTTGTAGTGCACCTGAGCACTGTACACAATAATTTCATTATTATTATTATTATTATTATATATACATATATGCCAACTATGGATTAAATAGCTTCACCAAACTGCAATTGGTCAATGAGTGAGTTTCTGTTGCTGTGTGTGTGTGTGTGTGTGTGAATGAGTGTGTCTGTGTATGTGAGAGTGTGTGTGTGTACGCGTGAGTGTGTGTGTGTGAAATTCTATGTGTTTTTGAGAAGTAACAGAAAACAACAGCCCCCCCCCCCACCTCTGACTGACTATAAGGTCTCCCTACATAATATAATATATAAACTGGGCTTTAATATAATCAAATGATGATGATGATGATGATGGATTAAGTTGTTGCCTATAACAAATCTTAGCTCCCAGGCTAGCTAGGTTGGAGAATGTCTATGTCTTTAATAGTTAATGGTTTCTTTAATAGTTAATGAGTCTTATTTATAACCTACTGTACCTGCTCTATTTAGGGCAGGTGTGCTGATGTCATGTGGATGATAATGATGAGGATGATGATGATATTGGTAGAGGTAGCCTGCATTCATTGACATTTTGCCTCCTGGCAGCGAGCAGCTGGCCTGTGCAAGTGCCCAGGAAAGTAACTGCATTTAATGATGTATTTTGTATCCTGGTAACAAACAGCTGGCCTGTGCAACCACTTGAGAAGGTAAACTGCCTGTAATGTTGTATTTTGCCTCCTGGTACTGACCAGCTGGTCTGTGCATGTGACCAGGAAGGTAACTGCATTCAATGACATATTTTGCCCCTTGTACTGACCAGCTGGTCTGTGCATGTGACCAGGAAGGTATCTGCATTCAATGACATATTTTGCCCCTTGGTACTGACCAGCTGGTCTGTGCATGTGACCAGGAAGGTAACTGCATTCAATGACATATTTTGCCCCTTGTACTGACCAGCTGGTCTGTGCAAGTGCCAAGCTGTATCTGCCATTACCTCTCCCTTGGGCAACATGATATATAGTGTGTATACAGTGTATATATACTGTACATAATATATATATATATATATATATATATATATATTGTTTATATACAGTGTATTTGTTGCAATGTCACTGGTACCAGGATGTATACAGTATATATATATATATCATCATCATCATCATCATCATTTTACGTCCGCTTTTCCCTGCTTGCAAGGGTGGGACGGGTCTTATTCAGCACAGCATCTCTCCACTCGTCACGGTCCCTCGTCATCTCCACCGTGAGCTTCAATGATCTGAGGTCTGTTCTCACCACCTCCGCCCATGTTTTTCGTGGTCTACCTGTTTATATACAGTGTATTTGTTGCAATGTCACTGGTACCAGGATGTATACAGTATATATATATATATATATATATATATATATATATATATATATTGTTTATATACAGTGTATTTGTTGCAATGTCACTGGTACCAGGATGTATACAGTATATATATATATATATATATATATATATATATATTGTTTATATACAGTGTATTTGTTGCAATGTCACTGGTACCAGGATGTATACAGTATATATATATATATATATATATATATATATATATAGTGTACATCAATTGTACAATGTATATATAGTGTATATATAGAGTATGGAGTGTTTATAATGTATATATATGAGTTGTGATGTCACTGGAGCCAAGCTGTATTAGCCATTGCCTTTCCCTTGGACAACATCATCTATAGTGTATATATAGTGTACATAGTGTATATATAATGTGTATATATGAGTTGTGACATCACTGGTGTGAAGCTGTATCAGTCATTGCCTTTCTCTTAGACGACATCGGTGGCATGAAGAGGGGAGACTGGTATGGATGGGTGACTGCTGGCCTTTCACAAACAATTTTGCCTGGACTTGTGCCTCGGAGGGGAACTTTCTATGTACAAATCCCATGGAGATTCGTGACCGAACGGGTGGCTTTACTTTTTTACTTCCAGATACTAAAACAATGCACTTGCAAATACATATCTCAAATGGATATATTTCCGAAATTAAAACATTCATGTTGTAAATTGTTTGCTATCAGACTAAACAATTGATGTTTTGTTGTTAAACAATTATAACTCTTGACATTAGTCTCTAAAAATAAGTACCAATTGAATAACAAACTCATATCTTCAGAGTCCATTACCTCCTTTACTATCAGGAAAAGGTTATAATCTGGTTTGTTGAGATTCTATATACATCAAGGAGGGCTGTTATTCCAGAGCAAATGATATACTCTCAAAACAAATTGATTTAAGAAGCCTCTCTCAATTCTTCTCTTCACTTTCACCACTAATACTTCCGGAAAGACCGTTAAAAAGCACAATGGTATTTCTTTTGCTTATAAATTTGTGACCTTAATAAAAAAAAACCAAAAAAAACCAAACATCTTTATATAAATACATATGAAATGACTTAATATCAAAGTAAATTATATTACTTTGATATAAATACATATGGGCGGAGGTGGTGAGAGCTGACCTCAGATCGCTGAAGCTCAGAGGGGAGATGATGAAGGGCCGTGACAAATGAAGAAATGCTGTGCTGAAGAGGACCCGTCCCACCCTTGCAAGCAGGGAAAAGCAGAAGTAAAATGATGATGATGATTATATATATATATATCGTCAGTCGATCGACTTTCATCAAATCGGACCGAGGAAACAATGTTTCCATGGGTCTTTTCAATTGCTAATACTATCTATCGATCGCAACTCCAGGTAGAAGGAGCAGGGTGAAATAAAGTAAATATATATATATATATATTTTTTCACGCTCAGAGTTGCTGAAGCATGGAACAAACTGCCTGCATCAATTGTTAGCTGCCGAGACACTGCATCCTTTAAGACACTCATGCTTCCCGAAATACGCCAAAACTACACCTGATGTACCCCTTCCATACACATGCACACATGTGTGTATCATGACTCGTGCACTGTTCATTTTACTGATGTTTGTGCATTGCCCTATGTACTGTACATGCACTTTTTTGATGGGTTGTGGTGCACCTGGGCACTGTACACAATATTTCATTATTGTTATTGTTATTATATCATGACTCATACACTTCATTTTCCTGACATTTGTACATTATTCTATGTACTATACATGCACCTTTGATGAGTTGTAGTGCACCTGAGCACTGTACACAATAATTTCATTATTATTATTATTAAAGTAAATAAAGTATATATATATATATATATATATATATATATATATATATATATATATATACATATATATATATATATATATATATATATATATATATATATATATATACATATATATATATATATATATATATATATATACATATATATATATATATATACATATATATATATATATATATATACATATATATATATATATATACATATATATATATATATATACATATATATATATATATATACATATATATATATATATATATATATACATACATATATATATATATATATATATACATACATATATATATATATATATATATATATATGTGGAGGCACATGGCTTAGTGGTTAGAGCATTGGCCTTGCAATCGAAAGGTTGTGAGTTCAATTCTCAGACTGGGTGATGTGTTGTTTCCTTGAGCAAGACACTTTATTTCACATTGCTCCAGTTTACTCAGCTGTAGAAATGAGATGATAGGGACTGGGGTCCATATCATTCCACTGCAAAGTGGTCGTGGAGGTGCCACGACAAAAAAAGCACCCAGCACTCACTGTAAATGAGGTTGGTGTTAGGAAGGGCATCCAGCTGTAGAAATCAAGCCAGAATCAGTTCCCATCCCACCCTTGCAAGCAGGGGAAAAGCAGACATAAAATGGAATGGAATGAATATATACATCCAATTGTTAATGTTATTTAGCTCAAAGTCAGCTCTAATTGAGCAGACTTACCTGTCTCCTTTTTTAAAAACAATCCTGATATAAACTAAGTAGTGCCAGATTTAGGACAAATGAGGCCCTGTGCTAGTTAAGTTATGAGGCATATTCCTGCCAAAATAATTTGGCAGGAATATCCCCCCACCCGGCGGCCAATGGACCCTGCGCTTAAGCACACCTAAGCACAATAGTAAATGTGGCATTGTTTATCTAAGACTACAATACTTAATAAGTTCAACCCTAGACAAAAACTTTATTGACACGTGAAAGATGAAAGGCAAAGTTGACTTCGATGAAGTTTGGACTCCAAATAGAAAAAAAAGCCTGAAAAAAGAAAAATATTTCAAAGCCTCTCATCTGAGGGGAAAGAGGGGGGGGGGGCACGAATCTGTTCCCGCCCTCACACTCCTTGGAGTTTTCTTTAACCTAAACCTTAAACTCAACCCTAACCTGACCCCAATCCCAACCTCAGGAGCTTTGCATGAGAGAGAGAGAGAGAGAGAGAAAGGCAGACAGAGAAAGAAAAAAGATAAATAGAGAGAGCAAGATTGATAGATAGATAAGTTTCTATTTATTTGCCACGAGGGCACAAAAGAAAGGGACAAATACAAGGGGGGAGGGGGCGTTCACATAAAGGAACGAGTAAAAAACAAATAACAAATATAAAATTAACAATACAGTCCTCAATAGGGAGGAGGCGTTTTGATAGATAGATAGAGACAGTAAGAGAAATAGAGAGATAGATTGAGAGAGAGTAAGAGAACTAGAGAGATAGATTGAGAGAGAGAGTAAGAGAAATAGACAGATAGAGAGAGTAAGAGAAATAGAGAGATAGATAGAGAGAAAGTAAGAGAATTAGAGAGAGAGAGTAAGAGAAGTATAGAGATAGATAGAGAGAGAGTAAGATAACTAGAGAGAGTAAGAGAACTAGATAGATAGATAGAGAGAGAGTAAGAGCACTCTAGAGAGACAGATAGAGAAAGAGTAAGAAAATTAGAGAGATAAAGAGATAGTAACAAAATTATAGAAATAGATAGATAGAGAGAGAGAGAGAGAGAGAGATCGTAAGAGAAGTATAGAGGTAGATAGAGAGCGTAAGAGAAGTATAGAGGTAGATAGAGAGCGTAAGAGAAGTATAGAGGTAGATAGAGAGAGAGAGAGAGTAAGAGAAGTATAGAAGTAGATAGAGAGAGAGAGAGAAAGAGTAAGAGTAAGAGAAGTATAGAGGTAGATAGAGTAAGAGAAGTATAGAGGTAGATAGAGTAAGAGAAGTATAGAGATAGATAGAGTAAGAACACTTTAGAGAGAAGTTGTAGGTGTGACGTCATTACCAGGTGATCTATCACTTCCTAGTCACATGACAGTGTCTGTTAAATTATTTCGCTCTATTACAATATACCATACAGTTGCTGCTGAAACCATTTCTACACGAAGATTTAGTTCTGGTAACATACTTTGCTATTAGCCGCAGTTTCTGAAATCAGAAATATGGCGATTAAACCATTGCTACTTATATTGTTGCTAGGAACACTTGGTAAGTTGATTTTATTTATTAGACTAGCTTTTTTTTTAATTAATTAATTAAACAAATCTCTCTCTCTCTCTCTCTCTATATATATATATATATAGGTAAGGTTCGTATCTATAGTAATTTTAAGGTTAAGATTATATATATATATATATAGGAACGAGTAGGACCCCGACGGCTGAGCTAGAATAGTCCAGAATTAGCCGTCGAAACGGCTTGAGCTCAGCCGTCGGGGTCCTACTCGTTCCTATTACCCACTCTACTACCCTAAGTATTGAGTACTTTGGTGCGTTATGGTCCATCTGGTTCCTTACCACATTTCCTTCGTTATATATATATATATATATACACATACAGGGTGCCTCCCAAAATGTATACACACTTCAACAGTATTCTAATCAAAGTATCTATACATTTTTGGGGGACACGCCTGTGTGTACACACACCCACATACATACATATGTATTTATATATATATATATATATATATATATATATATATTGTTATACAGAAACGAAATATATATATATATATATATATATATATATATAGTAATAATAATTACGAAGATCACAATCCGAAGAGAGCTCGAGAAGGATTGTGTATATATATAGGAACGAGTAGGACCCCGACGGCTGAGCTCAAGCCGTTTCGACGGCTAATTCTGGACTAAAATTACCCAACCTACTACTCTAAGTATTGAGTACTTTGGTGCGTTATGGTCCACCTGGTTCCTTACCACATTTCCTTCGTTATATATATATAATTCTTTGATTATCATTTACATTGTATTATTTCGGCTCTGTATTATACTTATTTTACATCGAGCTTTTTTCATACTTGTAATTGGATAATATTTATTATATATATATATATATATATATATATATATATATATATATATATATATTATTATTATTATTATTATTATTTCCGAAGAAAAAGTAAAGGAAAAAAGAGTGCTCTATGTATAGAACATAGCTATTTAATTAAAAAGTGAACACAATATAGAACTACTCCATTAACAAAGGTTTCAGGACTCTATTATATTAATATATGTCTAGATCGTTCATTGTAATGTAGTAGTGATATATTGTGTTGTTTACTTATATATTATTACATTTATATGTCAGATAGAAGTATATATATATATATAATTAATTAATCATCGCTCGGAATCTTATAAATGAAACACAAAGATATACAATCAACGAGAAAAACAACACTCCCCACAAACCGATCAATTATTTGTTGTTGTACAGACCTATTTACATTCGGTATTGTTTACCTTGTAATACATTTTCCAATGCTCTCTCTCTCTGTTCTATTTTTGTTTTAAATACCACAAGGTATCTCAGTCCAGTTCGATTGCTCGTTTATTTTGATTTGTCGAATTATATTTATTTCACGATTGTATAAATAACATTGCAAAGTATTTATAATTCTTATAGAATGATAATAGATCCAAGTAATATATATAATACTTAACAAATATATAAGATAAGATTAAATAGAAATATATATACATATAATGGATGTATTATTGCGAAGTACCTTATAATTATAACAAAGGTTATGGGAGAACGAAATGTGTTTCAGTATTTGTTTAACAGCCAAAGCATATAAATAAATTTACAGTAGAATAGCATAACATGTTTTAAATATATACATAAATAACATTACAAATGCTTAGATAACATTATAAATTGCTCGCAATTCTTTCAGAAAGATATATTCCTTTAATGTTACAATATTAAAGAAAATGTAAAGGAAGGGGTGAACAACGGGGCCACCACCAGAGCAAAAGACAGCACCGAGGGGTACTGAGTAGCCTCTCTAATGATTTTTGAGGCAAGCCAGCACACTCGCAGTGTTACCTCGGGTAATGCGCTGGAACAGCCAAGCGCCCTTGCGAGGTTCGCCAGTAAGGTTCAAAGCACTTGCTTGAAGAGGTGGTTTCTTTTTCTGAAGACCTTCTGCTGCCCACCTCTCCTGAGAGTTTTTTTTTACCAGATATAAACGAACTTGTTTTGTATATAGTGGACAATATGACGCATTTGTTATATATATATATATATATATATATATATATATATCCTAGGTGTAGTTTTTGCTTAACGAATAATTCCCCGGGGCTTATTTGTGATTTGACACCGCAATAAAGCAGGATGTGATTTGGCTACTGTTTCTGGCTGGCCAAGCGACAACAACAACACACGCGCACGCACGTACGTACGTATGTGTGTGTATATATATATATACGTATATATATATATATATATATATATATAGAAGTGGTTACACAACAGTTAGTTCATCATACCGAGAACAATTGTTTCACCTTAGCGGATCCTGAGCCCGTCGTAATGGACCCTCGTAATATTACCTTCCAGTGTTCTACCACTATATATTTATATATATATACATACACTCTTTTCACATACACATTATATATAACGTATATAAAGAGTGAGGAGAACTGTTTGTCTAAAACAGAGTAGATATTTAAATATTGGTTGTTGTTGTTTACTACACTACGTCTCATTAATTTGGTGTCAGATCTTTCCAAGGTCGACAACATCACCCTCTCTCTCTCTGCATACCTATATATATATATATATATATATACGAACTATATATATATATATAATGCGATGAAATACCAATGATGGTTGGCAAATCACTGACGAGGGACTAATTTTATAATATGTAACCCATGTGTAACCATGCAGTTTTCCTCTTTCTTCCCGTGTTTTATATATATATATATATATATATATATATAGTTCGTATATATATATATATTAGACTTTAGGAGTGTCTTGCTGCCAATAGATACAATAACGAAATATATATAATATATAATTTAATAAGAAAAATTAATCGAATTTATATATTTATAAGTTTATCCCGCGTTCAATCGGGGGTAACCACAGTAAGTAAGGTACTCAATACATAGCAGAGTATACATATTTAATATGATTTCTACCGAATGAAACAGTTTTAGTCCTGTAGAAGCCTTTCTATATATATATATATATATAGTAATAATAATAAATTTGAAGACTAAAAACTAATTGTAACATTTCTGGATTATATTTTATAAATAATTTACTAACATTTTTTCTGTTTTAACCAGAAATATAAAAATATTCTTCTATTCTGGAGACAATTCAATACGAATTGGCCGCTTTTTTCTTCGTGTTTTGTTGACAAAAAACTAAAATATTCCGAAGTTAAAGTTAGTGTTTGAATGGAATTATATAATTATGGTAAATATAATTTGAAGGTACCATATAACAAATATATAAGATTAATTAGAAGTATATACATACATATATATATAATTAATTAATTATTGCTAGGAACCTTATATATATAATTCTCTAAAATGGTCCAAAGTTAAAATAGAATTGTTTAGCTTCAGGTTTGATTATTATTTCAAACAATGGCGTTTCTGTTTTGACCATTCCGTTTTGGAAATTAAAAAAATCTAGACATCGTATATTTAGGGTTTGATTGTATAACAAATCCTTTATTTTATAAGACAATTGGGGCCCCAATTTGAGGAAGATTTGACTGCTATTTTTAGCAGATAATAGTGACAATATAGAAGTTCCTTTATTTCCATTTTATTTGTTTGTTACGAACGAAGATAACCTCATTTAAATTAGTTTATATCTCGACTAGTTTGATGACTTTATCTTTCTCTTTGTAACACATTGATGACTTTATCTTTCTCTTTGTAACACAGAGATATCGGTAAAAGTACAGTACTATTAAAGTTGGTTTTAAGCTTATCTTATCTTGTTGACCTGCTAAGTATTAGTTTTGTGTAGGATAAAAGTCCAAAAAGAGAAGCACACCATATTCATATACACCTTGCAATATTTCATCTCGTCTTTGCTAATTTCACACGCACAGGATGTACTCCCCAAAATGTATACACACTTTGATTACCTGTACAGGCAATATTTATTAGAATGGTGTTGAAGTATGTATACATTTTTGGAGGACACCCTATATATATATATATATATATATATATATATATATATATATATATAAAGGGCCGTGCCCCAGCATGGCCGTGCCCCAGCATGGCCTCAGCCAGATGGCTGGAACGGGTAAAAAGAGTATACACACACACGTCGTTTATATTCAAACGTAGTTGTAACCAGCAATATATAAACAAAGTACATTTCGTCATTTTCATTTAATCCGAATATGTTTCAACATGTTTACAACATTGAAATCGATCGTAAACGGAATTTTTTCTTTGTTTATATATATATATATATATATATATATATATATATATTCAAATATTAATAAAATAGATGTTCTTTTGATCAATTACATTTTATTATACATATTTCAGAGGTACAACAGTACGTCCTCATCAGACAAAATATAATTGTTTCTACTATTGGCACAAGGCCAGTAATAACCCAGTACATTACTGGTACTTTATTTTATCGACCCCGCCAGGATGAAAGGCAAAGTTAACCTCGGCAGGATTTGAACTCAGAATGGCAAGGGCCGTAACTCTATGCGTCAAAGCAAGGCGTCCGACCCTCTACCGATACTGCCAGATACATGACATACCCTGAGATGTTAAATGGTTAAGATTTAATCAAGGTAGTTTGATTAAATCTTAACCATTTAACATCTCAGGGTATGTCATGTATCATTATATTTTGTCTGATGAGGACGTACTGTTGTACCTCTGAAATATGTATAATAAAATGTAATTGATAAAAAGAACATCTATTTTATTAATATTTGTATTTTAATATTAATAACTCTGGAAAATATTTTTTTGTAGAGTGCTTCCAATCTACTGTAAAACTCATTCTTTGATGTACTCATTGAATCTTGTTTAACTCTTTAATATATATATATATATATTGAGTATATGTTGGTTGTATACCAACACCTGAGTATGCAGATTGGAGCACTCGACGAAGTTGGTTTGGTTACTCCAGAGTAATGTAAAATAAAATAAGTCAAATGTTTAAAATTTAGCTTCGTTTATTACTGCTATATATATTTCGGTGACAGCCATGTTGTTGAGGTGTATAACTTTGTCAATACTCTTTGCTAATATAATGATAGCAAACACTACAGAGAGCCTCACCCCAGAAAGAATTTCTATAGACTTTGGACTGAGGAATGCTCTCAAAACTGACCAATGGGAAGTTTGACATTTTTTTATTTTGTTCCTTTACCATCTTATTCTTTCTACCGCTTTATCAATTTTTTTTTTGAGCTAACTCCAACACTACCAACACAAGAATAGAGGTCAGATGTACCTAACAATAACAAGAACAACAACTACAGATTGCCTTGCCTCAGAACGAATTTCTATAGACTTTTGAATGAGGAATGTTCTAACAACTGACCAATGAGAGGAGAAGAGGCCCCTTGACACTGAAATTCGTTTGTTTGAATTCATATGATTCCAGTTCCTCAGTGAAATAACAACCCAACCAGGAACTGGGCATATCAGAGTATTGACAAAGTTATACACTGAAAAGAAGAAAAAGAAAAAAAAATGAAGGAATTAACGAGAGGGCGGGACAGACACTACCCCACCCGCCAGTCTGGGAGGTGTTTCAGGTGCGACTTGCAGGCAAAATGGCAAAGGCATTACCACGTTTCTTTTCTTATTTTTTTTTGACTCACCGATGATAGCTTATCTAACTTTGGAAAGTGCCCCTTGTCCAAGTGGAGCCCATGCTAGCCAATCCATCGGAGCCTCTGTGTACTGTGGTCGCTTGGTTGCACTAAATACTGTGCAGCAAGCAATGATAGCTTATCTAAATTTAATGGAAAGTGCTCCTAGTCTAAGTGGCGCCTATGGCACCCTCCATACTTGTCATACTCTAGGAGCTTCTATGCAGTGTGTGTGGTCATTGGGTTGCACTCAATATCGTGTGGACCACGGGTTCCCGAGATATGGGGTTTTTCCGGGCATCTTCATAAACAAAGAGAGAGGGAGAGATAGTGGTTGTGACAGAGTAGATGATAGAGGGAGGAGAAGGAGAATGGAAGAGAGCCGGTGGTGTTGTGTGTATATATAATGTCTGACCAGTGTATATAGATCACAGACACCCATATATATACACACACACACACACACACACACATTTATATATCTACATACACACACGTATATATATCATCATACGTCCGCTTTTCCCTGCTTGCAAGGGTTGGACGGGTCCTATTCAGCACAGCATCTCTCCACTTGATACGGTCCTTCGTCATCTCCACCGTGAGTTTCAGTGATCTGAGGTCAGCTCTCACCACCTCCGCCCATGTTTTTCGTGGTCTACCTCTACTGCGTCTTCCTTCTACTGGCATTTCTTGGCACTTCTTTACCCAGCGGTCATCCTCCATGCGCATCACATGTCCATACCATCTCAGCCTTCTCTCCTGCACACCACAACTTATCCCTCATATATATATATATGGGCCTTCCAGTTTCATTTCACATTATATACATGTCTGTGTATATTTTAATTATTTTTAAGTGAACGTGATTTAAAAAAAATATTTTGAGGTGAACGTGATCCATTGGGTCACGGGTGGTTTAGTATTACATAATACTTGACATAAAAAATATAGAATCAAAAGAGAAGAAAGTATGGATTAAAAAATATGGACAAAAAATATAGGCCGTTTAAAGCTTTTGATCATAATAGATCTGTTAGAGCAGGTTTGACCTAGAAGTAGCAGTCAGTACAATTACTATTGCGATGTTATTGTTTAACTTAAGATCAACCATGGCTATGTATACCAGCAGCAAAGGCATGGACACCCCCCTCCTTTTTTTTTGTGGAGCCTCATAAGACAGGTCGCACTACTATACAAAATTGAAAGCGCTTTTGTGCGGGTTGGCCTACTTCGTCTCTTCTTCATTGGCTTGTTTCGTGGTGTGACCTGATTGACACACTTAAGTTGACTTGCTGTTTTTTTTTTTTTTTTTTTTGCTTTGATTGTATTTTGTGTTATATTTAGAAGGTTCCATGGGTCAAGATAGGGGCGTCCACTCCACAGCCCTGGGAGTATTGATACGATACTGCTAATTCTATCACAAGCAACAGTTAGAAGTGTGGACACGATAAAAAGAAGGTTCCATGAATTCTATTTGTATGAGATACTTCCTGGTTATAATATATTTTGAAATTAAGCGTGTCATTCAGAATAGCTGAATGGACTGTATGCGGTTCCTGGATCGTACTTGACTAATGTAGCCGCTTGTTTGTTTGGTTCGAGTAATTGTGGTGATGCTTCCTATTCTATGTACTCTATATAAATTTGCCCTCTGTCTAGCAGTTAACTTCTGTCTAGTTGACAGATATGAGAGCAGATAATTTTTGTAGTTGTTTTTAATAAATAATATTGTTTTATTAATAAAAATGAAAAGAGATGATGATGAATCATTCGGCAATGTAGAACAAAGTCTTGTAAAGGTTAAACCTCTTAAATCTGGCACTCCATCGCCCAGTATAGTTTAAATTTGTCTTCTGGTATTACTGTGGGTTTTAGACTTTGATTGGCATAAAACAATGGAGAACATGTTTGAAAGCATTCGGGTGACCATGTTCTCACTCATATAGGACTAACTGGCAGGTTTTCTACGGCTGGATGCCCTTCCTAACACCAACCACACTTAGTGTGGACTGGGAGCTTTTTACTGTCTCCTACACGACCACATTACAGCGTGGACTGTGTTTTTTTGTCGTGACACCTACACAACCTCTTTAGTTTGAACTGGATGTTCTGTTGTACCAACTATATATATATATATAGTCTCCCTCTATTGGGGAAAATCGACTAACTTTTAAATTCCATCTGTGATAACATTTTACACGTTTTTATTGTATGTAAACTTCCCCCTTTGTATTTGTCCTCTTCTTTTGTGCCCCTGTGGCTAATAAAGAAATATATATATATATATATGTATATATATAGTAAAATCTTATGAAAGCTAAAAGAAAGCTTTAAATAACAATAGCTCTAATAATTGTCTACTTTTGGCACAAGGCCAGCAATTACCCCAGTGTATTACTGGTACTTTATTTTATCGACCCCGTAAGGATGAAAGGCAAAGTTAACCTCAAATCCCGTCGAGGTTAACTTTGCTTTCTTTTAGCTTTCATAAGATTTTACTATACGCGGAAAAAATGAAACAAATTTCATTTCCCACTCTTAGTACGGCTGTTACTTAACCCTTTAGTGTTCAAACTGGCCAAAACCAGCCAGAATTCTCTAGCTCTTTCTGTTGAAACTGGCTGTAACTGGTTGCTGAAACTGATGTTATGGTCTTGTTCTCAAAATAAATACTTTCAAAATCTCATAGATTCGATATTATTTGAGATAATTATGTGAGGTAAAGCCGTTACCATGAAAATATAATAGTATATATAAAATAATGTGAATGTTAAAGGGTTAAATATAAGTATGTATACGTACATACATATATATATATACAGACGTACAGTAGTATGTATATATATATACACATATGCACACATATATATGTACGTATGGATTCACTGAACATTTATTATTCATATATATATATATATATATATATATATAGTTGGTACAACAGAACATCCAGTCCAAACTAAAGAGGTTGTGTAGGTGTCACGACAAAAAAACACGGTCCACGCTGTAATGTAGTCGTGTAGGAGACACAGTAAAAAGCTCCCAGTCCACACTGTAAGTGTGGTTGGTGTTAGGAAGGGCATCCAGCCGTAGAAAACCTGCCAGTTAGTCCTATACGAGTGGGACAACTCCCGTCTAACCCATGCTAGCGTGGAAGATGGACGTTAAACGATGAGGATGATGATATATATATATATATAGGAAAAGAGTCAGGACCCTAACGACAGAGCTCTGGCCGTTTCGACAGCTTAATATCAGTATGTGCGGCCAGTTACGGCCATTTTGAACAGAAAGAGGTGAGAGAATTCTGACCAGATACAGCCTGTTTAAATACTAAAGGGTTAATCTTTAAGACTAGGCTTCCTCTTCAGTGTGTGTGTATGGAGGGGGGTGGGGTTGCTCAGTTAAAAAAGCCTTTGACATAGTTGAATTATGAGTGTGTTAGAAGACAGATCTTGTATCTAAAATGGTGCTGTTGCTTTTCATAAACAGCCAAGATTGAATCAAATGAAGACCACTTGACTGAGAGAGAAATTCACTTACCAACACCTGGACATGCTGATTGTTTTGTCTACCTTTTCTATTCCTTCTACAATGGTTTCTACTAAGCAGAATTAGCAAGCTGTGTTATTTTTGCTCAAGGCTACAGGGTGTATTCACCTCTCTTATTTTTATTGTATCTCATCCCATAAATCCAACACTAAATACCTTACCTAGTAAATCTCTATCCCATTTGTACATATTTTTCTTACAGGCCCCAACCAGATCAAGCTGACCCTCAATTGATTAACCCTTTAGCATTACATTAATACTACTGTATTTTCACAGTAAAAGCTTTACCTCACATAATATCTCACATAACATTTACATTACTCCATATACACTATTGTATTTTCATGGTAAAGGCTTTACCTCACATAATATCTCACATAACATTTACATTACTCCATATACACTATTGTATTTTCATGGTAAAGGCTTTATCTCACATAATATCTCACATAACATTTACATTACTCCATATACACTATTGTATTTTCATGGTAAAGGCTTTATCTCACATAATATCTCACATAACATTTACATTACTCTATATATACTATTGTATTTTCATGGTAAAGGCTTTATCTCACATAATATCGAATCTATGAGATTTTATTGTTATTTATTTTGAGAACAATACCTTAACATTGGTATGAGCGGCCTGTTACAGCTAGTTTGAACAGAAAGAGGTTAAACCGGATAGGGCCGGTTTAACCATTTAGCATTTAAACTAGCCATATCTGGCCAGAATTCTCTCACCTCTTTCTATTCAAACCAGTCATAACCGTCCGCTCATTCTTATGTTAAGGTATTATTCACAAAATAAATATCAAAATCTCAGTTTCGATATTATGTGAGATAATTATGTGAAATAAAGTGTTTACCGTGAAAATACAATAGTAAATATAGTTATGTAAATGCTTATCTATGTTAAGGGTTAAATGTTTATCTATGTTAAGTCTATGAGTTGATCTGCAAAGATCTTGAACATCCCCTCCCCTTATCCTAACTAGATAATGGAAAAAGTGCTTCCCTCAGTTTAGTTTCGAAGGCAGAAGTAGTTCTTTGTTTGAGGTCCTCATTTAACATTGGTTTGTTCTGCTAAGGACTACTACTGACTTTTCATAAACAAAATCAATCTCTCCACATGACTGATGATTATTGGTTTTTCATCAGTTTTTAACTCAGATTTGAGTTCATTGTTGTTTTATTGATGTTTCCATTAAAAGGACGTATCTTCAATTTAACCTAGTTTTACTCCAAAACTTACCGACAGCTACTGATAACGATTATCACTTTGACTCGCATACACACCTGTGTGTGCACACTGTATACACACACATGCACACACACACACTACATAACTGTCATGTTGCCTTACAGGAAGGACTGGAAGCTCTTTTGCCATGACACCAACACAACCACTTTACAGTGTGGACTGGGTGCTTTTCGTTGTCTCCAACACAACCACTTTACTGTGTGGGCTAGGTGTGTTTTGTTATGTCTCCAACACGACCACTTTACAGTGTGGACTGGGTGTGTTTTTTCATGTCTCCAACACAACCACTTTACAGTACATACACTAAAGGAATTGTTTGGGAAAAGTAGTCTCTGAAATCAGAGTTAATCACCCCCTTGATGACTAACACATAACATAAACAGATATATTGATTAATAATTAAATGACAATAGCCTTAAGTCCTCTAGCTCAATTAATCAATCTTACTTATCTACTAGAATGACACTTGTAAACATACTTACCATACCTCCATTCTAAAAATACTATACTTAAAGATTACTTAACTGTAGAAAGTCATAATTAAAAACCTGCAAAGAATTTTGTCCAATGCTCTATCAATTCTGCCCATCTTCCTGCCAAAAAAATTTTTTTTACTGGACCTACCTTCTTCGGGGTCCAATTAAGGGGTCTTATCACTTAACTAACACAGCGCCTAGTCCTAAATCCGGCACTGCCAAAATGCTTGTAACAGAATATACTCCATTAATAGTAAAGATCTACACATGTTTGTGTGCTGGACTACGATACAACTTTGTATAGGAATGACATTTAAAATAGCTGTGACTGCTTTAACCCTTTAGTACTTAAACCGGCCATATCCGACCAGAATTCTCTCTCCTCTTTCTGTTCAAACCAGCCATAACCAGCTGCTCATACTTATGTTAACCGTTTTAGCATTTACATTACTCTATGTATAGTATTGTATATTTTGGGTAAAGCCTTTACCTCACATAATATTGAATCTATGAGATTTTGATATTATTTATTTTGAGATCAATACCTTAACATAAGTATGAGTGGCCAGTTCCAGCTGGTTTGGACAGAAAGAGGTGAGAGAATTCTGGCCGGATATGACCGGTTCATCAGTTGTCTGCTGGGGGTCTCGGATATTTCTACGCATTAAAGACAAGATGTCTACCCCAGTGCGTTCACGAACTAGGTAAGTTATTAGGGAAACGAAGGAAGGGGGGGGGGGGGGAGGGAAGAAAATATAGGATAACAGAAAGGAAAAAGGAAAAACCCTCCTGCCTTCGTTTTCCCAATAACTTACCTAGTTATTGAATGCATTGGGGGTAGATATATTGTCTTTAATGCATAGAAATATCCGAGACTCCCAGCAGACAACTGGTGGGGACCCCCCCCCCCCTTCCGTTCTTCTTGCTTTCTTCTTTTATTCTTATTTTTAAGCATACCTTATCTAGCAACTACACAGCCAATTCTCTCTCTCTCTAGTTATGTAATAAACAAACTATTAAGCTCTGTAACCTACATAGAGCACTCTTTTTTCCTGGACTTTTCCGACGGAATTACTTCATTCTCACACATATATATATATATACATATATATATATATAGAAAGGTCGTGAGTTCAATTCTCAGACCGGGTGATGTGTTGTTTCCTTGAGCAAGACACTTTATTTCACATTGCTCCAGTTTACTCAGCTGTAGAAATGAGATGATAGGGACTGGGGTCCCTATCATTCCACTGCAAAGTGGTCGTGGAGGTGCCATGGCAAAAAAGCACCCAGCACTCACTGTAAATGAGGTTGGTGTTAGGAAGGGCATCCAGCTGTAGAAATCAAGCCAGAATCAGTTCCCGTCCCACCCTTGCAAGCAGGGAAAATGCGGACGTAAAATGAAATGTTATATGTATATATATATATATATATATATATAATTTATATAATATATAATATTAGTGAAGGCGTGTGGTTGAGTGGTTAGAGAATTGAATTCGCAATCGTAAGGTTGTGAGTTCGATTCCTGGACCAGGCGATGCGTTATGTCCTTGAGCAAGACACTTTATTTCACGTTGCTCCTTCTACCTGGAGTTGCGACCGATAGATAGTATTAGCAATTGGAAAGACCAACGGAAACATTGTTCCCTCGGTCCGATTTGACGAAAGTCGATCGTCTTCCTATATATATAATGTATATATATGTATATATATGTGTACACATAGAGAGAAGGTAGAGTAATATAAATGCTAAAGGGTTACAACACTCTATACATGACATGTTACTTTATATAGAACTTATTGTTGTTACTTGTTAGGAATGGAATGTATATCCTACTTATTGCCCCACCTCTCTCTGCCAGTCTTTCTCACACACTCTCTCTCTCTGTCAGTCTCTCTCTCTCTCACTCTCTCTCTCTGTCAGTCTCTCTCTCTCTCTCTCTCTCCCCCATATATAAAAACTTGAAGTATTTAGTTATAGAAGTGTTAATATATTTTATAATATATTTCAATCTTTATACAGAACTAACTTAATCTCTGTCTGTCTGTCTGTCTGTCTCTCTGTCTACCAGTCTGTGTCTGTCAGTCTCTCCCCCCCCCCCTCCTCTCTCTCACACATACCCACAGATACCTCTCTGATAACGAAACTAAAACTAAAGTAATAATTATCATCGTCATCATCTTCATTTAATCTCCATCTTCCACGATGGCATGGGTAGGACACACACACACACACACACACAAACTTACACTAACAACATAGCAAATGGAACGCCAGCTGCTGTTTTGCTATAGTTTTTCACCATATCCCCTTTCTTCCTTTTACATACACGTACATTCACACAAATCACAGACATTCACATTGTGTGACGGCCGGACAGACAAGCAGAAGTCGCTCAAATGACAATGATGATGATGATGTCTTTGCTAATTTGGTTTCATGTGGTAGAGAACTTTAAGAATAACCCCTTTAGGTCCCCTACACTGCTGGGATGTCTCAGCACAATAAGAGCAAGTGCTGCTGCTGCTGTTTTGTATGTGGTAACATAACAAGAGACTTGCCTGAGGTGCTGCAAAGTGAAATCAAATCTGGCACCCTGTGATTACACAGGGACCCTAATTTCCCTCCCTCCCTCTGGCTGGCTGGGTGGCTGGCTAATGGTCCACCTGACTACAACAGGTAGATAGCAATCAGTCCAGCCTCATTTAAATGTCATAGCTTTCTACTTTTGATGAGTTTTGAAATTTTGTTTGTCCCTATTTTACCCCTTATTATTTTGTATTTTGGTTATAGTAAACCTTCATTGACCTCATTCTTCACTGTTTAAAAAACACACAAAGAAATACATATGACAAATTCTACTATTATATATTATGTTAATGCTTGATAATCAAGAAAATCTTCTTTGAGATGTTAATATGGGGATTTTTTTAATTAATTGTTTCTACTATTGGCACAAGGCCAGCAATTATCCCAGTGTATTACTGGTACTTTATTTTATCGACCCCCTCGTAAGGATGAAAGGCAAAGTTAACCTTGGCGGGATTTGAACTCAGACCATTTAATTAATAATACCTAACAAGCAAGCCGACAGACACAGACAATGCTACTGGTTTGGTTGGTGTATTATATT
>OZ024758.1:13567895-13590395 GCA_964016885.1 Eledone cirrhosa
TATTTTGGAATGGCTTCTACAACTAGATGTCTCTCCTAATGCCAACAATTTACAGAGTGCACTGGGTGTAATTTATCATGGCACCAACACTACCTCTTGACAGTGTGTAGTGGAATCGTTTTATCATGACATCAGCACTAGAGAGGTTGTCAAGAACTTGGCATGACAGAAATCTTCTCTCTACCCTATATTGTCTCCATTCATTTGCCAACCACTTTACAGAGTGTACTGGGTGTACTTTATTGTGGCACCAACACTAGAAAGGTTGTCCTGTCCACTGCAGGCTAAAAGAGACCTCTCTACTTCATGCAATTATAATAACTAGCAGAAAAACAACCCTTCGGGTGGTTTTCTGCTAGCATGTGTAGTGTGTATATTGATATTATATGCAAATATATATACATGTAGATATGATACATCAAATAACATCGTAATTGACAATATACACAGAAATTGAAGAGAATCTGTGTTACACTCTCGTATGTAATCAGTAAAGTAATCCATGACACATTAAAAAAAGACGATATTATATATAAACTGCATTAGGAGAAAAATTAGTGACAGAAATATATGAATGTTTATTTAAGCGATCGCTAACCGGAAGTGTTGAAATTTGAAAATTTTAAAGAAGTGAATCTTAAAATAAGTAACAGAATTATTTATATTTAATCAAGAATTACGAAATTTAGTAGATAAATTATGTAATATTCATTCATTATTTATTCAAAGTAATCCAACTTATTTTACAAACGAGATAAAAAAATGTATTCTGGACACAGTCCCGCACTCCTTACTTTATAGTTTAGATAATTTGTTCAAATATTTTTTGTTTGTTTCTTGTAGGATGTGTTTTCAGCAGTACTACAGTTTCCCCTCGTCTTAAATTGGTTGGTCAGAATCGTTGCACATGGGGCCCAGCATACTGGTGCAGCCATGTAGCTAAAGCTAAAGAATGTGGAGCCATTGAGCACTGTGCTACTGTTTGGGGAAAGTTAAAGTTCCCTGAGAAAGTAAGTGTTCAGTAATTACAATATATAAAAGTTTTATATTAAATAATTATTATAGTAAATGTCTGAAGTTACATGTTAAATCTTCTCTTCTTACACCCAGATTGTCCTATTGAAGCAGATTCCTCAGGCACAGCATCCTGTGGACCTTATCAGGGCAGAGCCCTCTGGAACAGCTTCCAGGCAGTCATAAGGGAGCAGTGTCCTCAGAAACAGTTTCCAGGAGGTCACAAGCCAGCCTCAGAAACAGCTTCCAGGGGCTCATAAGCCAGCAGTGTCCTCACAGTTTCCAGGAGGTCACAAGCCAGCCTCAGAAACAGCTTCCAGGGGCTCATAAGCCAGCAGTGTCCTCACAAACAGTTTCCAGGAGGTCACAAGCCAGCCTCAGAAACAGCTTCCAGGAGGTCCTACCAGAAGCAAACATAGCCAAATAACCTGACTAGATTCCCATATTATTTTAGTTTTCTGAATTGGCAGTATCGGTAGAGAGTCTGACGCCATGCTTTCTAGCATAGTTACGTCCCTTTACGGTCTGAGTTCAAATCTCATCGAGGTTAACTTGTCCTTTCATCCTTCCGGGGTTGATAAAATAAAGTACCACTAATGTACTGGGTAATTGCTGGCCTTGTGCCAAAAGTAGAAACAATTATTTTAGTTTTCTAATTGTTTTTTTTTCTTCTGTTAACAGGCAGAAACCTGTGCCATTTGTGAGTCCTTCGTTATTGGAGCTGAGAAACTCAACACAAACAAAATCCCAATGGTATTTTTATATAATTACACTTTCTGTTCTGTTATTTTCTTTTTCTTCTTTTCATTTCCACTTTTTTTTTCTCTTTTGGTTCCCTTTAACCCTTTAGCATTTAAATTGGCCGTATCCGGCCAGAATTCTCTCAACTCCTTCTGTACAAACTGGCTGCAACCAGCCGCTCATACTGATGTTAAGGTATTGTTCTCAAAATAAATATCAAAATCTCATAGATTAAATATCACGTGAGATATGTGTAATAAAGTCTTTACTGTGAAAATACAATAGTATATATAGAGTATTGTAAATGTTATGTGAGATATTATGTGAGGTAAAGCCTTTACCATGAAAATACAATGGTATATATAGAGTAATGTAAATGTTATGTGAGGTATTATGAGGTAAAGCCTTTACTGTGATAATACAATAGTATATATAGAGTAATGTAAATGATATGTGAGATAAATATGTGAGGTAAAGCCTTTACCATGACAATACAACAGTAAATATAGAATAAAGTAAATGCTAAAGGGTTAATGTAGATTTTGAAATAAAGTCCATCAAAAATATTGGATTGATCAGTGAAAATATTGTTTTATTTACAATTGTCTTTGTTTTGGTCTATTTCAGAAAGATATTGGAAATTATATGGATGGTATGTGTACTCACTTTGAAGGTAAAGAGATTAAGGAAAAAGTGAGTTTACTACTAAAATATTGTTCTTTCTTTATCAGAGACGTGATAGTTTGGGTTGTTAAGATACGAGACAACCAAATAATAGGTTGAGTGCTTGTATCTCTGGTGTGTGACAACCATAGGTTGAGTGCTTGTATCTCTGGTGTGTGACAACCATAGGTTGAGTGCTTGTATCTCTGGTGTGTGTGACAACCATAGGTTGAGTGCTTATATTTCTGGTGTGTGACAACCATAGGTTGAGTGCTTATATTTCTGGTGTGTGACAACCATAGGTTGAGTGCTTATATCTCTGGTGTGTGACAACCATCGGTTGAAGGCTTATATTCTGGTGTCAGACAACCAAATGACAAGTTGAGGGTTTATATCTCTGATGCTAGACAACCATAATTTGAGGGCTTGTATCCCAGCTCTGCACTCGCCAAGATGTTTCACTCAAGGTTGCTCGGTGCCTCCTAGTTGCAGTTGTTAATTAGCTCCAGGTCAGCCATGATCTAGTTGGTCAATGATCAAAAATCTTCCAGCTGTAGCTATCATCTAAGTTTATTATGTAATGTGTCTTCTTTAAGATGGTAGCATGAATATGAGGCGGGAGGGGATATTTAGCTGCTAGTCATAGCAAGAAAATTGACCACATACGCATGCCAACAATGGTATTTGTATGTGCATATGCACACAAGTGCAGCCTATTGCAAACAAGAAATATACAATGTTTGTGTGTTTATATATATAGATAGAGAGAAAGAGACGTGTGTATATTTATGCATATGTATGTGTGTGTGTGTATATATATATATATATATATATATATATATATATATATATATATATATATATATATTTATATACATACACACACAGATCACGGTGGAGATGGCAAAGGACTGTGACGAGTGGAGAGATGCTGTGCTGAATAAGACCCGTCCCACCCTTGCAAGCAGGGAAAAGCGGACATAAAATGATGATGATGATATATATATATATATTTCTTTTTTAATTAAAAATATTTTTTCTGAATAATTTTCATACTTCAAAAACACAAAACTTTAACAATTTGGTTTTCTTTTCTTCTTGTAGTGCCAACGTGATGTTGTTGAATATCTTCCTGAGTTATTTAAACTTCTGAACTTTGGAATGGTATGTATCACAAATACTTTTTAAATATGTTGAGGTAGAGGTGAGAAGTGTTGTCTTCATTTGTACTGGTGGAAACCGGTGATCTTCAACAGCATTTTACTAAGTTTTTAACCATCTCGCCAATTGCAACCCTGAGCGCCTCTTTGATCTCCATATGTCTAACACACGTGGACATGCCTACAAGATCAGAAAACAGCACAGCTCCCATGACTTTCGTAGACATTTTTTCACGCTCAGAGTTGCTGAAGCATGGAACAAACTGCCTGCGTCAGTTGTTAGCTGCCGAGACACTGCATCCTTTAAGACACTCATGCTTCCCGAAATACGCCAAAACTACACCCGATGTACCCCTTCCATGCACATGCACATATGTGTGTATCATGACTCGTGCACTGTTCATTTTACTGATGTTTGTGCATTGCCCTATGTACTGTACATGCACTTTTTTGATGAGTTGTGGTGCACCTGGGCACTGTACACAATATTTCATTATTGTTATTGTTATTATATCATGACTCGTACACTGTTCATTTTCCTGACATTTGTACATTATTCTATGTACTATACATGCACCTTTGATGAGTTGTAGTGCACCTGAGCACTGTACACAATAATTTCATTATTATTATTATAAAGAGTTAATGAACTAAACAAAATGACTGTACTCTCGGGTCTTGAATAACACACCCTTCTTCCCCACCCTTCTTAATTTTTGCTAATCTATCTCTGACGAAATTTTATTATAATTGAGTCAGGGCGGTGGATTGGCAGTATTGGTAGAGGGTTGGACGCCATGCTTTGCAGTAAAGAGTTACGGCCCTTTATGGTCTGAGTTCAAATCCTGTCGAGGTTAACTTTGCCTTTCATCCTTACGGGGTTGATAAAATAAAGTACCAGTAATACACTGGGATAATTGCTGGCCTTGTGCCAAAAGTAGAAACAATCATAATTGATTCATACCAATACAACAGCTGGAAAATGTAATAATTATTTTATTTTACATTAAAAGAAATCATATATGACACACACAAAAAAAGGACATAACAAGAAATCCCATATTTACGAACATACACTATACAATTACCGACTCCCCGTTTATAAGAATTTCAGCTAATATCCAACCCCCACCTACCACTTATTGCAACCTTCCCCTATTATTTTGGACTGGAGAGTAGCTAATGTGAGATTCTGTGTTTTTAAAGAAAAGTATTTTATTGCTGGACATGTTATCAAGCAGCCCCATCTATTCTAGAGAGAGAGCAACTTCTATTTGCTTGCTTGCTGG
Organism: Eledone cirrhosa; assembly: GCA_964016885.1. Taxonomy (NCBI): domain Eukaryota; kingdom Metazoa; phylum Mollusca; class Cephalopoda; order Octopoda; family Eledonidae; genus Eledone; species Eledone cirrhosa. The sequence goes on from OZ024758.1 coordinate 13,572,763, forward strand.
GTGGCCATCAATCAAGTCCAATGGGCTCATGAGGTTCTTGAGTTGCTGGAGCCTTGACCTGATGGTGGAGCGGGTGGATCGGTGACCCGAGGATGAGGACATCCTCTTTGGAGGTCAGGTGTACCTGGTGGAGAATGGACCGCACGTCCAAGACAGACTGCAAAACTCTCAGCATCGTGGCTGACATTCACCACCTCCGACTTAGACGAGTTGACGTGGAGGCTGATTCCCGCCAGGGCAGGAACCACCAATTGTAGGTCATAGCAGACAGTCTCTACGGGCCCGCCCAAAGTAGCATCCTCCAGGTAAGTCAGCAACAGCTCTCACCCTCACCCCAACTCATTTATGTGAGCTGTGTCAGGTCGCTTTCAAACACTACTGGCAACACATAACCCAGTACAACCTGTTGAGTGGTTGGCTTGCCAGTGATTAAACCGGCAACCCTACCAACCTTGCTTGGTGGGGTGTGTATGTGCACGCATGCATGTGTACATGTGTACTAATAATAATTTAATGAGTCTTTTTTTTCTAATTAGCTTGTTACCTATGTAATAAATAATTTATTGTAATTCATTTCAGGATGCAAAAGGTGTTTGCCACACATTGAATTTTTGTCTGAAGAGTGAGTTTCCTTCTATTAAGAAATCCGCCAATGAAATTCCTATTGCTAATACTCATACTAGGACAGTACACATCACCACAACTCCTGTAAGTTGAACACTTTCTGAAGTTGATAATCTCAATTTCTCATTTTTTTAAAACTACTAGTAAAAAGGGGTTAGAATGTCTCAGGAAAGAATAGCTGGATAGATTTTACAGTCAAAACCAACCGGCAAGAGAACTAAGGGTAGACCCTGAGCAAGATGGTTGGATAACATCCATGAGCATAGCTGGTCACGCTTGGGGATCAATCTGACTCTGAACATAGCTAAAATATAGAAAATGTGTGGGAAATACAAATAACAATTAGATGGATCAGTTGGAAATGGTTGCTTCTGACAGGGCCTGTTGGAAGGAGTGTTTGAGGACTCTGCCCCCACGACCCTTTCAGGAATAAGTGGGCGAAGAACAACTACTACTACTACTACTACTACTAGCAATAAGACTGGAGAAGCTACATGTTGCCTGACCATTTGTGTCTTTTCTTCAGAACTAAATGGGACAAACGCGTCTAACCCATGCTAGCGTGGAAGATAGACGTTAAACGATGATGATATTGACTGGTCACATTCAAATAGCTGTACTCTTTCTTTTCAAAATTATTATTTTTTCTGATATTAGGGGCAGGAGAATCGGTAGAGCGTCTAACACCCTGCTTCACAGCATAGAGTTACAGCCCTTTACGGTCTGAGTTCAAATCACGCCGAAATTAGCTTTACCTTTCATCCTTACGGGGTTGATAAAATAAAGTACCAGTCACGCACTGGGGTCGATCTAATCGACTTTCACCCACCTCCCCCCAAAATTGTTGGCCTTGTGCCTAAATCAGAAACCATTGACAGTATCGTTAGAGCATCAGACACCATGATTTGCAGCATAGAGTTATGGCCCATTGCGTTCTGAGTTCAAATCCCGCCACGGTTTAACTTTGACTTTCATCCTTTGACTTTCCCCTCCCCAAAATTACTGGACTTGTGTCTATACTAGAAATCATTATTTTTCCTGATCTTTGCCTTTCATCCTTACGGGGTCGATAAAATAAAGTACCAGTAATGCACTGGGTAATCGCTGGCCTTGTGCCAAAAGTAGAAATCATTATTTTTTCCTGATATTTATTGCTTGTTTTATCCTTTTCTCTGTAGCCTGATACGAAAATATGCAAAGATTGCAAAGTATTCTTCACTGATGTTCGTAATAGAGTGACATCTACTCCAGTTATTGTAAGTGTTGCATGTCATTATTTTTTCTTCACAAGGCTGGTGGTTTGGCAGTATCGGTAGAGGGTCGGACGCCATGCTTTGACGCATAGAGTTACGGCCCTTGCCATTCTGAGTTCAAAATCCCGCCGAGGTTAACTTTGCCTTTCATCCTTACGGGGTCGATAAAATAAAGTACCAGTAAAACATTGGGATAATTGCTGGCCTTGTGCCAAAAATTGAAACAATTACTTTATCTTCATAAGTCCGGTGGAATTGCAGTATCGGTAGAGCGTCGGACGCCATGCTTTGACGCATAGTTACGGCCTTTTATGATCTGGGTTCAAATCCTGCCGAGGCTAGCTTTGCCTTTCATCCTTACTGTGGTTGATAAAATACAGTACCAGTAATGCACTGGGGGGGGGGGGGGGGTCAATTAATTCACTTTCCCCTCCCTCAAAATTGTTGGCCTTGTGCCTAAATCAGAAACCATTTTTAATATGTCTAAATGTTTATTTCTTGTAGAACAATGTCGAGCAAATATTTAATCGGGAAGTTTGCCCCTATTTGGGACCCTTTTCAAAAATGGTATGTATTCTTTTGTTTTCTGTTGTAATTTATATAGAAATAAACCACTTGTATATATCGTTTTCTTGACCCACTTATTCCTGAGACGGTCATAGGGGCAGAGTCATAATAATAATAATGAAATTATTGTGTACAGTGCTCAGGTGCACTACAACTCATCAAAGGTGCATGTATAATACATAGAATAATGTACAAATGTTGGGGAAGTTAATAGTGTATGAGTCATGATATACATGTGTGTATATATATATGGAAAGGGGTACATCAGGTATAGAGTTGAGTGTGTCATCATCATCATCATCGTTTAACGTCTATCTTCCACGCTAGCATGGGTGAATAGTGTATGAGTCATGATATACATGTGTGCTTGTGTATGGAGGGGGAATAATAGGTGTAGTGTTGGCGAATTTCAGGAAGCATGGAGGTTTTAAAGGATGCAGTGTCTCGGCAGCTAACAACTGATGCAGGTAGTTTGTTCCATGCTTCAGCAACTCTGAGCGTGAAAAAATGTTTCCGAAAGTTATACTCCTTCCAGTAAGTCCTGTCAGAAGCAAACATGTCTCCAAGCAAGACCAGCCAAACTCATGGATGTTATTTAACCATCTTGCTCGGGCATTACCCCCTGGGTCTCCTGCCAATTGGTTTTGCCTGTAAAATCTGTCCAGTTTAGTGATTCTTTCCTGAAACATTCTAACCACATGTCCATAGTATCAGAGCTGTGATCTCTCAATTCCAAGAAGTAGGGGCTCTACCTAGAGCAACTTTATCTCCAAGCAACAAATCTCTCCAGTGATTCTTTCTTGAGACATTCTAACCACATGCCCATAGTATCGGAGCTGTGATCTCTCAATTCAGAGAAGTAGCAGCTCTACCTGGAGTGACTCTCTGATCTCCGAGCTATGCACTCTATTGAGTAACAATTCCTCCAAAGACCCTTCGGAGGAACCCCATATAACATTGGAAATTTTATTTACCATTTATGTTTTATTACTAATGTTGGATTTAAAGGTAAAATATTTCTCTTACCTGGTGACTCTTAAGATTTTTATTAAATACTTCATGCAGTTATTGTTGTGGCATGTAGTGTAGCATGGCAGAAGGATTGGTACAACGAGAGAACTCATCTGTCAGGGACCATGACGTGAATGCTCCTTCAGTGGCCTCTCTGGTGCAGCCACCTTAACGTGAAACACTGGCTCTTTCTTTCAGTCCTACAAAATCCCTCCCTCCCTGCTGGCTCCAGTGATGCCTGGCCCTTCTGCTCCTGCCTGAATCGCCTCCGAACAGCTGTTGGTTGATGTAGAGCCAACCATCAGAAACGGGGATATGCCCCTGATGATGATTCCAACCGCCATGCTGGCAATTACAAACTTTGGAGCACCTTCTGGTTTGCCCCAATCTTGAATATTCATGCACACTTGATGACTTTGAAACCTTAACACCCTAGGCAAAGCTCTGTGCGCAACACTGGATGGGTGTGGTGTAGCGACTTGATAAGATGTTATTGTTATATATATGAAATGGCCTTGCTCAGTATGTAGGAAAGGTGTAGGTAGGAACTCCATTCTCTGCCCCAAATGCAAACAATGGGTACACAAGAGATGTAGCGGGATCTCAGGAAGCTTAATTAAGAATGTAGGATTCACATGCAGCAGCTGTGCTGAAACAGCAAGCAAACAGCCACAGGAAACAAGTACCACCAATCTCTGGGAGGGCCCTGTAGAAACAGTAGACAGCTTCTGCTACCTAGGTGACCGAATTAGCAACGGAGGTGGGTGCTCAGAAAGTACAATAACTAGGGTAAGAACGGGATGGAAGAAGTTTAGGGAACTACTACCACTGCTAGCTGCAAAAGGCTTCTCCCTCAGAATGAAAGGCAGACTGTATGATGCGTGTATCCGAACAGCGATGTTGCATGGTAGTGAGACCTGGGCGCTGAAGGTGGAAGACTTACGTAGATTAGAGAGAAACGAAGCCTGCATGCTCCGATGGATGTGTAACAGTAATATACGTGAACGACAAAGCATAAAGGAATTGAGAGAGAGACTGAGCATAAGAGGAATCAAATGCTGCGTGCAGGAGAGGCGGTTACGCTGGTATGGACATGTGATGCGTATGAAGGATGACAGCTGCATAAAAAGGTGCAGAGCACTAGAAGTTGATGGAAACCGCGGAGTGGGGAGACCCAAGATGACTTGGGATGAGGTGATAAAAGCCGACCTTACCCAACTACACCTCTCAAAGTCAATGACACACGACCGTGACTTCTGGCGTCACGCAGTAATACAGGGTACCCGACCTCCCATGGGTACATGCTGAAGCATATAAACAATATGCCCCCCCCCCCCCCCCCCCCCCGCCGCAAGGTGGTCGTGGAGGTGCCACGGCAAAAAAGCACCCAGCCCACACTGTAAAGTGGACGTGTAGGCGCCACGAAAAAGCACCCAGCACTCACTGTAAATGAGGTTGGTGTTAGGAAGGGCATCCAGCTGTAGAAATCAAGCCAGATCAGTTCCTGTATGAGCAAGGCATGGTCAGCCGACCAGACACTGCCCACAACAGGACAACCCGTCTAACCCATGCTAGCGTGGAAGAACGGACGTAAAACGGTGATGATGATGAGGGTGGTAGATTGGCAGTATCGGTAGAGGGTCGGACGCCATGCTTTGCAGCATAGAGTTACGGCCCTTTGTGATCTGAGTTCAAATCCCGCCGAGGTTAACTTTACCTTTCATCCTTACGGGGTCGATAAAATAAAGTACCAGTCACGCCCTGGGATCAATTAAATTGACTATCCCCACCCCCAAAATTGCTGGCCTTGTGCCTATATAAGAAACCATTGTTATAATATATATTCACAAACAAACCTGTTCTAATTTTTCAGTGCCAGCAATATGTGAAACTATATGTTCCTCTCTTAATGCAAGAACTCAGTATGTATATTGTAAGTATCATTATTATAAGTATCATTAAAGAGCGGTGGATTGGCAGTATTGGGAGAGGGTCGGACGCCATGCTTTGTAGCATAGAGTTACGGCCCTTGCCATTCTGAGTTCAAATCCCGCCGAGGTTAACTTTGCCTTTCATCCTTACGGGGTCGATAAAATAAAGTACCAGTAATGCACTGGGATAATTGCTGGCCTTGTGCCAAAAGTAGAGACAATTATTATAAGTATCATTAAAGGGCGGTGGATTGGCAGTATCGGTAGAGGGTCGGACGCCATGCTTTCCAGCATAGTTACGTCCCTTTACGGTCTGAGTTCAAATCCCGCCGAGGTTGACTTTGCCTTTCATCCTTACAGGGGTCGATAAAATAAAGTACCAGTAATGCACTGGGGTAATTGCTGGCCTTGTGCCTAAAGTAGAAACCATTATTATAAGTATCATTATATCATTATTATTATGAGCGGTGAATTGGCAGTATCGGTAGAGGGTCGGACGCCATGCTTTTCAGCATAGAGTTCCGCCCCTTTACGGTCTGAGTTAAAAACCCGCCGAGGTTATTACATTCTCCAGCTGTTGTATTGGTATGAATCAATAATAATTGTTTCTACTTTTGGAACAAGGCCAGCAATTATCCCAGTGTATTACTGGTACTTTATTTTATCGACCCCCGTAAGGATGAAAGGCAAAGTTAACCTCGACGGGATTTGAACTCAGACCGTAAAGGGCCGTAACTCTTTGCTGCAAAGCAGAAACAATTATCATCATTATTATTGGCAGTATCGGTAGAGGTTTGGACGCCATGCTTTCTAGCATAGTTACATCCCTTTATGGTCTGAGTTCAAATCCCGCTGAGGTTAACTTTGCCTTTCATCCTTACGGGGTCGATAAAATAAAGTACCAGTAATGTACTGGGTAATTGCTGGCCTTGTTCCAAAAGTAGAAACAATTATTATTAGGTGTTGTTGTTTAGTCTCTGGTTCGATGCTGCAGTCACACGTAATGTTCCCATCCTTTAAATATCCCCATATATCCAATTTGAACTATGAATCATCTGTGATTCTATTTTTATTTCTTTAGGCACCAGATTTTTTCTGCAGTGTTTTAACATTCTGTCCTACCTCTAGAGAAGAGGCTGTTTCTCAAATGTTGAAAATGTTTATGAAGAAAGATGACCAGGTAGATTATTATTTGTTCAACATTTTTGTTTTCAATTTTAGAGAGCTTGAAATGTCAATACTAGTTTTGGTATAATATGTTGCTTTCTTTTTCCAGAATATCTGTACCGAATGTGAGACTTTCCTGGAAAGTATAAAGAAGAAGCTGCAAGCTAATGAAACTACTGTAAATATATTTTCACTTGTCTATCATCACCGTTTAACGTCAATTTTTCCACGCGAGCATGGGTTAGATGAGTTATCCTGTTATGCTAAGTCAGGTGACCTTGTCATGCTCATACAGAATCGATTTTGGTTTAGTTTCTACAACTAGATGCCCTTCCTTACACTAACCTCATTTACAATGAATACTGGGTGCTTTTTGTTGACACCTACACGACCACTTTACAGTGTGGACTGGGTGCTTTTTGCCATGACACCTACACGACCACTTTACAGCGTGGACTGGGTGCTTTTTGCCATGACACCTACACGACCACTTTACAGTGTGGACTGGGTGCTTTTTGCCATGACACCTACACGACCACTTTACAGTGTGGACTGGGTGCTTTTTGCCATGACACCTACACGACCACTTTACAGCGTGGACTGGGTGCTTTTTGCCATGACACCTACACGACCACTTTACAGCGTGGACTGGGTGCTTTTTGCCATGACACCTACACGACCACTTTACCGTGTGGACTGGGTGCTTTTTGTTGACACCTACACGACCACTTTACAGTGTGGACTGGGTGCTTTTTGCCATGACACCTACACGACCACTTTACAGTGTGGACTGGGTGCTTTTTGCCATGACACCTACACGACCACTTTACAGCGTGGACTGGGTGCTTTTTGCCATGACACCTACACGACCACTTTACAGCGTGGACTGGGTGCTTTTTGCCATGACACCTACACGACCACTTTACAGTGTGGACTGGGTGCTTTTTGCCATGACACCTACACGACCACTTTACAGTGTGGACTGGGTGCTTTTTGCCATGACACCTACACGACCACTTTACCGTGTGGACTGGGTGCTTTTTGCCATGACACCTACACGACCACTTTACAGCGTGGACTGGGTGCTTTTTGCCATGACACCTACACGACCACTTTACAGTGTGGACTGGGTGCTTTTTGCCATGACACCTACACGACCACTTTACCGTGTGGACTGGGTGCTTTTTGCCATGACACCTACACGACCACTTTACAGTGTGGACTGGGTGCTTTTTGCCATGACACTTACACGACCACTTTACCGTGTGGACTGGGTGCTTTTTGCCATGACACCTACACGACCACTTTACCGTGTGGACTGGGTGCTTTTTGCCATGACACTTACACGACCACTTTACCGTGTGGACTGGGTGCTTTTTGCCATGACACCTACACGACCACTTTACAGCGTGGACTGGGTGCTTTTTGCCATGACACCTACACGACCACTTTACAGCGTGGACTGGGTGCTTTTTGCCATGACACCTACACGACCACTTTACAGCGTGGACTGGGTGCTTTTTGCCATGACACCTACACGACCACTTTACCGTGTGGACTGGGTGCTTTTTGCCATGACACCTACACGACCACTTTACAGCGTGGACTGGGTGCTTTTTGCCATGACACCTACACGACCACTTTACCGTGTGGACTGGGTGCTTTTGTCTAGGAATTTATAATTCCTTTCTGTTAGTTTAATTAGTTTTTCATCCCTAGCTAGGAATATTACTTTGACAGAAGTCTAGTGGTAAGGGTGTTGAACGTAGGATCATAATGTCATGGGTTTGATTCCTGGACCGGATTGTGTGGGTTGTGTTCTTGAGCAAAACACTTCATTTCATGTCACTCCAGTAAGGGTGTTAGACTTACGATCATAATGATAGGGGAGATTACCACCTTATGTTTGATGTGTAACGGATGGAAGACATTACCACCTTTTCCTATATTTCATTTAACAATCATTTTCCTTATTTTCTGTATTTTTCAGGAGGAATTGCTAAAAATTTTGAAACAGGATCTTTGTAACCACCTTGGTCAATATAAAGAAATGGTAAGCAGGAACTTAAATGTTAAAGACTTATTTTTTTAAAGATCATTCTTGTTAATTTAATGAAGGCAGCAAATTGACAGAGTTGTTAGAACGCCAGGTAGAATGCTTTGCTTGCATTCGTCCTGACTCTCTGCTCTCCGAGTTCAAATCCCACCGAGGTCAACTTTACCTTCCATCCTTTTGAGGTCGATAAAAAAAGAAGTACCAGTCTATTACTGGGGCTGATTCCTCCTCTATATTTCTTTCCCACTTCCTCTCTTTCGCTTTTTATTCTTCTCTTGAAGAAATCTGCTGTGTTCAGACCTGAAGGGAAGGATGGGCTCAGTCAGGCTTGAAATGCACTAGAAACATTGTATTCTACTACAGTGCTCCCATGATTCCATCATGAGTTACAGGACCATACCATACCATACCATTATTTCTTATACATCATCTTCATTTTTATATCCAGTTTTCTATGCTGGCGAGAATTGAATGCTCTTTCTAATGTAAACCCTTGCTTGCCTCTTAAAGGATGGACCTTTACATGTCTAACTGCTAAACCATGGGACTTATGCAGGACATAAACAAATATAACTGCCTGCATGTCATATGTGGAACAAAGAGACAAAAATGCACACACACATATAAGATAGGTTTTGTCCTGTTTCTGCCTACCATATCCATTCTCAATGTATTGATTGGCCTAAGATTATAGAAGAAAACACTTGCTCAAGGTGACAGGCTTTGGAATAGAACCCCTTAATATAGCCATGTCTACATATGTTGTTTTTGTTGTTTAGCCCATGTTCTAATTGAGCAAACTTGGTCTACATTTTCCATTTTTTTTTTTAGCCCTTTAGCATTTACATTTCTCTATATACTATTGTATTTTCATGGTAAACACTCTATTCCACATAATTATCTCACATAATATCGAATCTATCAGATTTTGATGTTATTTATTTTGAGAACAAACAATACCTTAACATCAGTATGAGCAACTGGTTTGGCCTGTTTGAACAGAAAGGTGAGAAAATTCTGGCTGGTTTAAATGCTAAAAGGCTAACCCTTTAGCATTTAAACCTGCCATATCTGGCCAGAATTCTCTCACCTTTTTCTTTTTAAATCGGCTGTAACTGACCACTCATACTGATGTTAAGGTATTACTCTCAAAATAAATATCAAAATTTCGTTGATTCGATATTATGTGAGATAATTATGTAAAATAAAGCCTTTACCTCAAAAATACAATAGTAAATATAGAGTAATGTAAATGTTAAAGGGTGTATAATATGAAATTATGCAAATTATTTTCGCTATTTTAATATCTAAAACAAAATCTTCATTTATTTCAGTGTGATATGGTTGTTGATAGTTATGTCAGTGTTATCCTATCTGATTTAGTGGAAAAAATTGTAAGTACCGTCCTTAACAATCTTCTCTTTTAACCTCTAACCATGTAAACTCCTAGCAAACTGTTTGACTTTGTTTCAAACAGAAAATTACTGCAACAACAACAACTGATTGCTATAAACTCTAATTTGTTTTGTTTTTTGTTTTTCTTCTATTTTAGAGCACCAAAGTTATTTGTTCTGATATTGGTTTCTGTCCTCGGATCCTAATTAATGCTATCGCTGATCATTTCAGCACAATTAAATTTTCAACAGTTAATGTAAGTATTTAAAAAAGACATTTTACTTCGAAAATTTAAACTTTAACCCTTTAGCATTTACATTACTCTATATATACTATTGTATTTTCACAGTAAAGGCTTTACCTTACATAACATTTACATTACTCTATATATACTATTGTATTTTCACAGTAAAAGCTTTACCTTACATAACATTTACATTACTCTATATATACTATTGTATTTTCACAGTAAAGGCTTTACCTTACATAATATTTACATTACTCTATATATACTATTGTATTTTCATGGTAAAGTCTTTATCTCACATAAGGGCAGTGGATTGGCAGTATCAATAGAGAGTCGGACACAATGCTTTGCAGCATAGTGTTACGTCCCTTTACTCTGAGTTCAAATCCTGCCGAGGTTAACTTTGCCTTTCATCCTTACGGGTTTGATAAAATAAAATACCAGTAATGCACTGGGGTAATTGCTGGCCTTGTGCCAAAAGTAGCAACAATAATTATCTCACCTTATCTCACATAATATTGAATCTATGAGATTTTTATATTATATATTTTGAGAACAATACCTTAACGTAAATACTAGCAGCCGGTTACAGTCAGTTTAGTTTCAATGCAAAAGGGTTAACATTGATTTATTTAACTGTGCTATATAGATTATTTGTTGTTTTTTCAGCCATTCCAAGAGGCGACTGAATGTGAAATGTGCAAAGTGTTGCTTAAAGAACTCCGCACCGTAGTTGAGGACAAGAAAGTCCAGGTAATTATTTCACTTTAGTTTGTGTCAAAAGACATGACAAACTTCTCCTCTGCACTCGATATCACCCTGTATGTAACTGAGATGCAAACCCCTTGGCCTGTCTAGGAGGTCAGTAGCTCCCCCTTCAGTAGTGACTTGGTCTATGTACACCTGTCCAACCCTTACTAGCAGGGAAAGTACATGTTAAATGATGATATATATATATATTGTTTCTGTAGGAAAGGTAAAGGAAAGGAGAGTGCTCTATGTAAGCTACAGAGCTATTTAGTTATGTAATAAACAACATAAGACAATTATTCCATTTACCAAAGGTTTCACGAAGACAGACAAGCTCGACACAGACGTCTGAAATCGTTCATCAGAATGAATTTTATTTGAAGAGGAAGTCTTCGTCTTCAAATAAGATGATATATATATATACATGGCTTAGTGGTTAGAGCATTGGGCTTGCAATCGAAAGGTTGTGAGTTCAATTCTCAGACTGGGTGATGTGTTGTTTCCTTGAGCAAGATACTTTATTTCACATTGCTCCAGTTTACTCAGCTGTAGAGATGAGATAATAGGACTGGGGGTCCCTATCATTCCACTGCAAAGTGGTCGTGGAGATGCCACGGAAAAAAAGCACCCAGCCCACACTGTAAAGTGGACGTGTAGGCGCCACGGGAAAAAAAGTACCCAGCACTCACTGTAAATGAGGTTGGCGTTAGGAAGGGCATCCAGCTGTAGAAATCAAGTCAGAATCAGTTCCCGTATGAGCAAGACGAGGTCAGCCGACCGGACACTGCCCACAACAGGACAACCCGTCTAACCCATGCTAGCGTGGAAGAACGGACGTAAAACGATGATGATGATACTGATCGCATGGATCCCTTGGCCTGCCTAGGAGGTCAATGTCTTCCGCTTCAGTAATGACTTGTAGTGATGATGAACATAGAATATTTTCTCTCTCTCTATTGAAGAACTTTATATATTCTGATATTAGGAGAATATAGGGAAATTATTCTCTTGGAAAATATATTTGCAAAACTATTTTCTTTTGTATATTGTGGGCCATTATTCCAATGTGTAGTAGTAGGACCTTGTTAATGTAATATAAGGGAATTTAACGATTCTAACCAACTGAGATTATCCAAGAACTAAATGTAAGCATGGTAAATCTTCTGGATGCTATAGGTGCATTAAGTCGGCAATAGTGATCTCCCCTTAACACATAATACAGTGTCAAGGGAAGTAATTGATAAAAATTAATAGCATGTTAAAGGTTAAGAATTTCTCTTCACAATCGTGAAGTCCAGGGTTTGATCCTACTATGAGACATCTTGGGCAAGTATTTTTTAGCATAGCTCTGTGGTCAACCCACAGAAGCTCTGTGGAAGCACATTAGAAGGATTGTACCTGTAATTGCACAAGGTCTTTTATCATTTTCAAACTTTTTGAAAGATTTATATTATTGGCATTTTGTTTAATTTCTTTTCTCATTATAGACACAGATTACAGATTTTATCAGCAATGAAGTTTGCGCAAGACTTGGAGATATGAAATCTGCTGTGAGTTAAATTGTTAAACCATTTTGTTATTTTGTTAATAGTAGAAGACACACAGGTGGCAAATTGGCAGTCATTAGAACGTCAGATAGAATGCTTTAAGGTATCAAATCTCGCCGAGGTCAACTTTGCCTTTCATCCTTTTGAGGTCGATAATAAAAAGTACCACTTTAGTACTGGGATCAATTCTTCTTCAATATCTCTTTCTCATTTCCTCTCTCACTTTTTTTCTCTGGAAAAAATCTGCTGTGCTCAGGCCTGGAGAGAGATGGGCTCCGCTAGACTTAAAATGTCCAAGGAACACCGTATGTCAATATGGCACCCCTACGACTTCCTTGGCAGTTACGGGACCATTCAAAGAAAGCACTGCCTGCCTCTAATTTCCAATTATTTTGAAAATAATAACAAATTTGAAAGGATTTTAGTAAAATTACTTTCTCGTTACTAAACCAGTGTTTGGAACATAACATAAGAAAGGTTCTTACATCAAATTGTGATGGAAGTGGAAGGGTTTTAGATAAATATAAGTGCATTTTTGGTTATACCACAATAGGAAAATATTCTAAGATGTCCACCATCAAATGACAAAAACTAATGAATGTTAAAATATGATTCCAGTTTGATCAATTAATACTAAATTAGAAATGTCTTTATAGATTTTATAACTTGTAAATTTAATTTAAATATCAAATACCCTTAAATATTTTCAATGTTTTCTTTGGATGAAGTGTTCTGATGAATATTTATATATATATATATATATTTATTAAAATAACAGATTAAAGTTTAAGCAAAGAATCGCTGCTTTCACCTTTAACGGGATCTTCTGAAACTAGTTTTTAGTTTCAGAAGATCCCGTTAAGAGTGAAAGCAGCGATTCTTTGCTTAAACTTTAATCTGTTATTTTAATAAATATTATATATATATATATATATATATTTTAAAAAAAAAATATTTTGTATATTCTTTTCAATTTATTTAGTGTCTGCAGCTTGTTTTAGAATACAAACCCTTGATTATAAAATCAATTGAAAGTTTATTGGTAAGTCTACAGAGATAATGTTATATTCAATCCTTTAGCACTTAAACCAACCATATCCACCCAGAATTCTCTCACTTCTTTCTGTTCAAACCAGCTGTAACTGGCTGTTCATATTTATATTAACCCTTTAACATTTAAACCAGCTGTATCTGGCCAGAATTCTCTCACCTTCTTTCTGTTCAAATCAACTGTAACTGGCTGTTCATATTTATATCAATCCTTTAACATTTAAACCAGCTGTATCTGGCCAGAATTCTCTCACCTTCTTTCTGTTCAAATCAACTGTAACTGGCTGTTCATATTTATATCAATCCTTTAACATTTAAACCAGCTGTATCTGGCCAGAATTCTCTCACCTTCTTTCTGTTCAAATCAACTGTAACTGGCTGTTCATATTTATATCAATCCTTTAACATTTAAACCAGCTGTATCTGGCCAGAATTCTCTCACTTCTTTCTGTTCAAATCAACTGTAACTGGCTGTTCATATTTATATCAATCCTTTAGCATTTAAACCAACTGTATTTGGGCAGAATTCTCTCACCTTCTTTCTGTTCAAATCAACTGTAACTGGCTGTTCATATTTATATCAATCCTTTAGCATTTAAACCAACTGTATTTGGGCAGAATTCTCTCACCTTCTTTCTGTTCAAATCAACTGTAACTGGCTGTTCATATTTATATTAATCCTTTAGCATTTAAACCAACTGTATTTGGGCAGAATTCTCTCACCTCTTTCTGTTCAAACCAGCCTCTCACACTTATGTTAAGGTATTGTTCTTAAAATAAATATCAAAATCTCGTAGATTCAGTATTATGTGAGGTAAAGTGTTTACCATGAAAGTACAATAGAAAATATGGAGTAAAGTAAATGCTAAAGGGTTAACATTTTAGCATTTAAACTGTCTGTATTTGGCCAGAATTCTCTCAACTCTTTCTGTTCAGAACTGGCTGTATCTGACCAGTCATACTTATGTTAAGGTATTGTTCTCAAAATAAATATCAAAATGTCATAGATTCAATATTATGTGAGATAAAGCCATTACCACGAAACTATAACAGTTAATATAGAGTAATTTAACTGCTAAAGGGTTAAACATTGATTTATATATTCTTTTATAATAGCTTTCTGTCTCTCTCTCTCTGTTTGTGTGTGTGGGTGTTTCTCTCTGTGTGTTTATGTCTGTTTCTCTGGGTTTGTGTCTGTTTCTGTGTGCGTGTGTGTGTATATATATATTTTAATAATTACATTTTCTGTTAATTAGGACCCCAATGCTGGATGTGCAGCCGTTGGTATGTGTGCAAACGATAATTTAACGACAGTTAAACCATCTTCATTGCCTATGACCAGGCTGTTGCCTGCACTTCTGGTACCATTTCAACGTGTAGGTCTTGTGCTACCTCAGAAACCAACATTTGAAGGTGATTGCGCTCTTTGCAAAATGGTTATATCTGAACTAGAAGGTTTCCTGAAAAATGCGGCTATCCAAGTAAGATATGTTTCTTTTATTGTCTTAGATTCTCTCTTTTGTTGACCAGGTCAAATCTCTAACTCTCTAACTCACCACCACCAACATGGTCACCATCAGCCCCCCCCCCCATCACTGTGGTCACCACCACTACCACTACCACCACCACCGCCACCACCCTCACCACCACCAGCATCGTCGCCACCATCACCACCCTCACCACCATCATCATCACCATCATCACCATAACCATTTAATATTGCTCTATCATTTTTTTTTTTTTTTTTTTTTTTTTAATTATTTCCATTCCAGAAAGAAATTGAATCATTGCTCAGTAAAATATGCGAACTCTTACCTGGTTCATACGCTGAAAAATGTTCGAAATTTATTACTACCTACACTGCAGGTTTGATAGATATTCTAATTCAAGAACTTAAGCCTGACTTGATCTGTGAGTCACTTGGTGTTTGTACAGGTAAGATATTCTTCATCTAGTTCATTTATTTTCGTTTAGCCCTTTAGCATTTAAGCTTGCCATATCTGGCCAGAATTTTCTCACCTCTTTCTGTTCAAACCAGTTGTAACTGGCCACTCATACTGATGTTAAGGTTTTGTTCTCAAAATAAATAATATCAAAATCTCATAGATTCAATATTATGTGAAATAATTATGTGAGGTAAAGCCTTTACTGAAAATATCATCATCATTTAACATCCATCTTACACGCTAGCATGGGTTCCACTTGAGGCGAGATTGGTCGGGAGACCATGTCTTGTTAGTACAGAACTGTCCCTAGCAGGTTTTCTATGGCTGGATGCCCTTTCTAACACCAAAATTTAAGTTGCACCCAGAACATTTAAACTTTAGGAATTATTTGTGAAAATAATTTTTTTCTTTTTCTCAGCCAAAGCAATTTTAACTTCAAACTTTGGAAATTCTAAAGAAATTGGATGTTCTTACTGTAACAAAATTCTTAATGAAGCTTTTGGAATTCTCACTGCCAACCCTTACATGAATGAAAAGGATTTTAAAGCATCCCTGTTTAAAATATGTCTACAGAGCGAGGAATTTACATTTGTGGTAAGTTCCTTTCACTTTAATTATGTTAATATTTCATCTTTGAAGGTGTGTGGCTCAGTAGTTAGAGAATTGGATTCACAATCGTGAGGTTGCAAGTTCGATTCCCAGTCTGGGCAATGTATTATGTCTCCTTGAGCAAGACTTTTTATTTCATGTTGCTCCTTCTGCCAGGAGTTGCGATGGAAAGACCCAGCAAGATTGTTGGATAGCATCTATAAGCTTGGCTGTTCTCGCTTGGGTATCTAACCAGATCAGTTGGAAATGGTTGCTTCTGACAGGACCCGCTGGAAGGGATGTTTTAGGATTCAGCCCCTCCAGGGAATAAGTGGGTGAAGAAGAAGAAGAAGAAAAAGAAAAAAAGTGAAGTGTTATTCTGTGACAAGTGGTAAACGGTATTGATTTGAAAGAAATGTTTTTATGTATTGTATGACATTGTGCTGGCATTAAGAAATACCGAACATCGTAAAATGCAAAGTCAAATTTACAACACAACTTGCTGTCCTTTAATCTACCCTATCTATGACTGTGTTAGTATTTAGATTATTATATCTGTTAAGATTATTTTGTTTTAATCTTCAGCATGTTTTGGGTGACACATGGTGCCATATGAGTTATCTCCCCTTAATAGGTAATGCATTGTCAAAGGAAACAACTCATAATAATTACGAGCATGCTAAAGGTTAAAATAAATTGCTTGTTGGAAGAATTTTTTTCTTCAATTATTATATATATTTTTTACTGTATATCTCTAGTGTGAAATGGCAGTACCTAAATATGGCAACGCTGTCTATGAAGCTCTGATGAAAGGAGAGGTAATTAAAATAATTTTGATTAATCTACTGCTAAGACAAATATTTAAACCCTTTAACCCTGATTTCACTTTTAACAATAAGCTTAACATTACTTAACCCCTTAGTATTTAAACCGGTCATCCAGCCAGAATTCTTTCACCTCTTTCTGTTCAAACTGGCCATAACTGGCCACTCACAGTGATGTTAAGGTATTGTTCTCAAAATAAATAATTGTTTCTATTTTTGGCACAAGGCCAACAGTTATCCCAGTGCATTACTGGTACTTTATTTTATCAACCACATAAGGCTGAAAGTCAAAATTAATCTCGCCAGGATTTGAACCCAGACCGTAAAGGGCCGTAACTCTATGCTGCAAAGCTTGGCATCAGTGACGTCGCAACTCATTTCTACAGCTATATATCATCATCATGATCATCATCATTAACGTCTATCTTCCACGTTAGCATGGGTTAGATGGGTTTGTCCCATTTAGAGGCAAGTTGGATCAGGTGACTCTATCTTGCTCATATAGAATTGTTTCTGGCTGGTTTTCTACGGCTGGATGCCCTTCCTAATGCAAACCACATTTAGATATAGTACCAGGAAAAAACAAATCAGGAAAAACTAGGCAGGAAGGAAGATGTAGACAGAAGGAGAAATTTATTGTTCAATGTTTAACATATAACATATGTTTCTGTGCAATT
>OZ024758.1:13592895-13597895 GCA_964016885.1 Eledone cirrhosa
TATTTTTGTGATTACCTCTCTTGTATATTAAATTATATATATATATATATGTGTATGTATATATATGTTTGTGTGTGTATATATATATCTATATATATATGTATATATTTGTGTATGTATATGTGTGTGTGTGTGTATATATATATATGTTTGTGTGTATATATATATATATGTATGTATATATTTGTATGTGTGTGTGTGTGTGTGTATATATATATATAAAACTTATTCTAACTTTAATTTCAGCCTAATTCTGAGACAGAGCATTACTTTCTTATAATGTGTGAGATTCTGAAAGCTACTGGCATCAACACAGAATGCAAAGACTTGGCTGCTATTTCTAAACAAATCGATGCTGAAGTGAAATCTACATCTATTTTAGTTGATGTCCCAGATGTGAAAGGTAAGTTGTAATAAAAGGATAAAGATCCCATAACTACTTGTGGGGGTGGAGAAGGAGAGGAAGCAATTAATGAGTTTAACCCTTTAGCATTTACATTACTCTGTATATACTATTGTATTTTCACAGTAAAGGCTTTACCTCACATAATATCTCACATAAACATTTACATTACTCTATATATACTATTGTATTTTCACAGTAAAGGCTTTACCTCACATAATATCTCACATAACATTTACATTACTCTATATATACTGTTGTATTTTCACAGTAAAGGCTTTATCTCGCATATCATATCTATGAGATTTTGATATTATATATTTTGAGAACAATACCTTAACATTAGTATGAGCAGGCAGTTATGGCCGGTTTGAACAGAAAGAGGTGAGAGAATTCTGGCTGGATATGGCCGGTTTAAATGCTAAAGGGTTAAAAGTACTCGACAATTGTACCCGATTAAACTTAAGGCACTGACAAAAATCATTTTTTTTCCCCGAATTTATAGTTGTAGAAATGAACATACATACCTCTAGATTATCTGACAGATATTATTTAGTATCAACATGAAAACTTTCCTATTTCTTTACACAGTCTATTTTTTTCGATAGTCAGAATCGACCCCAGTACTGGACTGGTACATATTTAATTTGTTTGTAATTCAACAAATATATATATTTATAACAGATTTGAAGCACTCAACAGATTTTTCTGGAGTATAATATCAATGATATTAATAAATGGAAACTATATTTATAAAACCATATTTATTCTATTATATATATATATTTCAAGGGTACCAAAACTTTGGTACGCTCTCATCAGATAAAATACAAAGTTTGTTTTATAAATATTGACATATCCAGGAATGACCTTAACGGTTTGAGTTTTACCTGGATAGTCTGGATAGGTAAAACTCAAACCGTTAAGGTCATTCCTGGATATGTCAATATTTATAAAACAAACTTTGTATTTTATCTGATGAGAGCGTACCAAAGTTTTGGTACCCTTGAAATATATATAATAGAATAAATATGGTTTTATAAATATAGTTTCCATTTATTAATATCATTGATATATATATATATATATATATATAGATATATTTCTTTATTAGCCACAGGGGCACAAAAGAAGGGGACAAGTACAAAGGGGGAAGTTTACATACAATAAAAACGTGTAAAATGTTATCACAAATGGAATTTAAAAAGTTAGTCGATTTTCCCCAATAGAGGGAGACAGTTTATATGGGTAACACATACCCCCGAAAAAAAATGTGCAACCCTCATCTCCAGGAGTACGAAGAGTTTGTACTCCTTTCCTCTCCTCCTCCTTTTCCTCAGCCTACAGGCTGATATAGAGAGAAGGCCCATTCACTCGGGCCATTCTCGCCACTTTCACCCACCTTTCATAAAACTTGCTGGGGTACAGCACCTCTCTCTCCATCCTGATTCTTCTTCCAAAGTGGTATTTGAAAAAAAGAATCGGTTGTTGGCCGGAAAGAAAGGTGTCTGACCTCAGCCCTTTCAACCTTGTCCACCATACAACCTCTTTCGCCATAGCTATCACACAAAGGAAAACCGCCTCTCCTTCGTTTTTGAAGGAGGGTGGCGGTTTGATCATGACAATGGACTCGGTGGTCAACTGGATTGGTCCCATCCGCGACAATAGTCGTTCTACATATATAGATAGAAACATAAAAAGGATAAAGATGCCATAACTCCATGTGGAGTCAGAGAGGCACCGTCATATGGTGTGTCTAGGACACTTTTAAACCTGGCAGAACCCAACCCTCTCCAGGTCTGAACACAGCCGATTTTTTTTTTCTATAGAGGAATAATCTACACCAGTACTAGACTGGTACTTTTTTTGTCGACCTCGAAAGGATGACAGGCAAAGTTGATCTCGGTGGGATTTGAACTCAGAGCATGCAATGAGGTGGGACAAATACCGTAAAGCCTTCTATCACACACACACACATACACACACACACTCTAAACAAATGGCGTTGCTATGTAGATATCTCTCACTTGACACCCCCTCCTCTCCATAGATGAGGGAGACATCATAACTTTCTATCTATCTACCTCATTCTGTCACCTCAAAAACACAGCGTTCTCCTTTTCTCTCTCTCTATCTATCTACATATCTCTCACTTGGCGTTCCTCCTCTCTATATAAAATGAGTGTGACAGACAGACTAACAGCGTTTTTATTATAATATAGATTGTTTATTTTTCCATATTTCCATGGGTTAGATGAGTCCTCTTCAGCACATCATCCTCCTACTTGTCTCTTTCTTACTGAGACCTGCTTTCATCACCTTTGCCCACCTTTTCCTCAGCTTAGTCCTATATCTTCCTTCCAATACTTCACCCAATCATTATCATCCGTATACATTACATGTCGATACCAGAGCAGCCTTCTCTCTTGCCCACAACATTTCATTCTTGTTATATCCAGTTAACCCAATCATTATCATCCATATAACATTACATGTCGATATCAGTGTAGTCTTCTCTCTTGCACACTAACATTAAATTTTTTTTTGTTCTTTTTTTCCCTTGACATCTATCAATAGCGTCGTCTGTAGTTACATGCGATCTTTGCAAAGTAATAGTTGGAGAAGTTGAAGGCAAAATAACTGCAAAAACTACAGAAGAGGAAATAAAAGAATTTGTAGACAAATTGTGTGGGAAAATAAGTCCTAACATCGAGACCGAGGTGAGAAATTTTCTAATATATTCTAAAGTGAAAACTTCTTCCTGTTCTGTCCACAAGAATGTCTGTTACAAAGCTTGGCTAGATGTGGTTCCGCCACAGCTGAACACATTGTTGTCCTTTCTCATTAAATTCTGCCAAGTCCAATACTGTGCAGGGGTGTTCCAGCAGGGGGCTTATCAGGGGGTGTTGTATAGTCTCTGGTTCGATGCTGCAGTCACATATAACGTCCCCATCCTTTAGAGTAAAGCCACTATATATACACACTATATATAATATACCACACTATATATATATATATACATATATAATGGAGGCACATGGCTTAGTGGTTAGAGCATTGGCCTTGCAATCGAAAGGTTGTGAGTTCAATTCTCAGACCGGGTGATGTGTTGTTTCCTTGAGCAAGACACTTTATTTCACATTGCTCCAGCTTACTCAGCTGTAGAAATGAGATGATAGGGACTGGGGTCCATATCATTCCACTGCAAAGTGGTCGTGGAGGTGCCACGGCAAAAAAAGCACCCAGCCCTCACTGTAAATGAGGTTGGTGTTAGGAAGGGCATCCAGCTGTAGAAATCAAGCCAGAATCAGTTCCCGTCCCACCCTTGCAAGCAGGGAAAAGTGGACGTGAAATGAAATGATGATGATGATATATACACTATATACACCACACTAACCAACAGATAGGCAAGACACCACTATATATATATATATATATATATATATATATATAGTATGTGTGTGTATATATATATATATATATATATATATATATATATATATATATATATATATATATATATATACAAGTGTCAGTTACAAAGCTTGGCTAGATATGGTTCTGCCACAGCTGAACACATTGCAGTCCTTTCTCATTAAACTCTGCCAAGTCCAATGCTGTCCAGGGGTGTTCCACCAGGGGACATATCAAGAGATTCCTTCCTGAGACATTCTAACCACATGCCCATAGTATCAGAGCTATGATCTCTCAATTCGGAGATTCTTTCCTGAGACATTCTAACCACATGCCCATAGTATCAGAGCTATGATCTCTCAATTCGGAGATTCTTTCCTGAGACATTCTAACCACATGCCCATAGTATCAGAGCTGTGATCTCTCAATTCGGAGAAGTAGTGACTCTACCTGGAACGACTCTCTGATCTCCGAGCTACACACTCTATCAAGTAACGTTACTCCAAAGACCCTTCAGAGGAACCCCATTTCGGACATTTGTGTTTGGGTAATGACTGAAACCTTGAATACTGAAATGTGAAATTCTCTAAAATCTTTCTGACTAATAGAATGACGGTTTTTCCCATTTGTTTTGTAGTGTAATGCTCTTATGCAATATGAAGATGACTTGATCAAGCTTTTAATTAAAAGGTATTCTGCAGATAAAATTTGTCAAGTAAGTATCACAAGAAATTCCATTTTTTGTTTGTTTAAGACTTTAATCTTTTACAGCCAGTCTCATCGTTTTTACATCTGTTTTTCCACTCTTGCTTGGCTTAGACAGGTTCACAGCATCTCTCTACATGTGGTGACTCTTAGGTTAGACCGGTCCACAGCATCTTTTCTACATGTGGTCACACATCATCCCTTTTAAGGTTTAACATCTTTCAATAGTCTTTCGCTGCTTCAGCCTTCCTCTTCCTCTCTCATCACTTAGCACATCTTTACTCAACTGCCAGCCTCCATAGCACATCACTGTTTCAGTATAGTTTCTTCTCTTGCACACTATGTATGATAATTCCTCTTATGTCCAGTTTTTCTCTCAGCTATACATTGTCTAAAGTCTGCCATAAGCCATTTAAGGTTTGTTAGGCCGGTGTTTATCCTGGTTTCATGGCGACTGTACACGTCTGTGTGTGTGTGT
>OZ024758.1:13602895-13617895 GCA_964016885.1 Eledone cirrhosa
ATCTATCTATGAATATATATATATATCTTCTTCTTTGTCCACTTATACCTGAGAGGGTCATGGGGGCAGAGTCTTCAAACACTCCTTCCGGTGGGCCCTGTCAGAAGCAACCATCTCTAACTGATCCGGCTGGATCCCCAAGCGAGACCAGCCAAGTTCATGGATGTTATCCAACCATTTTGCTTGTGGTCTACCCCTGGGTCTCCTGCTAGTTGGTTTTGCCCGTAAAATCTGTCCAGCGATTCTTTCCCCGAGACATTCTAACCACATGTCCATAGTATTGGAGCTGTGATCTCTCAATTCAGAGAAGTAGTGGCTCTACCTGGAATGACTCTGTAATCTCCGAGCTGCACACTCTGTCGAGTAACATTACTCCAAAGACCCTTTGGAGGAACCCACTAGTATTTGCGATCGTATTCTTTTGGTCATTACCCAAGATTCACGAACATAGGTAACAGTTGGCATGAATACTGAATTGAAGATATATATATATATAATAATGAGAATTGAATTTTAAAATCTTCACCCCTATTGCGTACCTGGTTTAGAATAGGTACACTCTATCCCTGCATGCCATAGGAAACAAGAAAAAGGGTTAGTGTTGGGAAGGGCATCTTGCCTCAAAAAGTCTTGTCCAACTCATACCAGCATAGAAATAGCAATGATAAATGATACTAATGTTTTCTTAGCATTTAAACCGACCATATCTGGCCAGAATTCTTTCACCTCTTTCTGTTCAAACCGGTTGTAACTGGCCACTCATACTGATGTTAAGGTATTGTTCTCAAAATAAATAACATCAAAATATTGTAGATTTGATATTATGTGAGGTAATTATGTAAAATTACCTCACATAATATCCACAAAAATACAATAATATATATAAAGTAATGTAAATATAGAGTAATATATATATGAGTAATATATATATATGAGTAATATATATATGAGTAATATATATATATATATGAGTAATATATATATGAGTAATATATATATATATGAGTAATATATATATATATGAGTAATATATATATATATGAGTAATATATATATATATGAGTAATATATATATATATGAGTAATATATATATATATGAGTAATATATATATATATATGAGTAATATATATATATATGAGTAATATATATATATATATGAGTAATATATATATATATGAGTAATATATATATATATGAGTAATATATATATATATATGAGTAATATATATATATATGAGTAATATATATATATATGAGTAATATATATATATATGAGTAATATATATATGAGTAATATATATATGAGTAATATATATGAACAAGTAAGACTTCGACGGCTAATTCTAAAACAGAATTAGCCGTCGAAACGGCTTGAGCTCAGCCGTCGGGGTCTTACTTGTTCCTATTACCCACTCTACTACCCTAAGTATTGAGTACTTTGGTGCGTTATGGTCCACCTGGTTCCTTACCACATTTCCTTCGTTATGAGTAATATATATATATATGAGTAATATATATATATATGAGTAATATATATATATATGAGTAATATATATATATATGAGTAATATATATATATATGAGTAATATATATATATATGAGTAATATATATATATATATGAGTAATATATATATATATATGAGTAATATATATATATATGAGTAATATATATATTACTCATATATATATATATAATGTAAATATAGATTAATATATATAGAGTAATGTAAATGCTAAAGGGTTAAATTAATAATAATAATATCTTCATTTAACATTCATATTTACCATGCTATCATAATTCTATTTTACTTACATTTTACCATTTTTCATCAGTCGCACTTCGTTTGTTTTTCTGGAGCTTAAAAAAATTATTTTGAAATTGTAGATTTTTAAAAGAAGTTTTAAACAATTTTTAATTTTCAGTATTTGAAACTTTGCATTCAGCCTTTCAGATAACATTTGAACCCCTTTAATTTCTGTGTTGATCTCATTAAAGATCAATTGAATTAAACCAGAGGTTCTCAAACTTTTTCGTCGACCCTCAGTGCACCCCGACCCTAGTTGCAGAAAGACCTACCTACACACAAATTGTAAATAATATATAATAAATAAAATTGTTAATTTATATATAATTGTTTCTACATTTGGCACAAGGCCAGCAATTACCTAGTGCATTACTGGTACTTCATCTTATCTATCCCCTAAGGATGAAAGGCAAAGTTAACCTTGGCGGGATTTGAACTCAGACTGTAAAGGGACGTAACTATGCTAGAAAGCATGGTGTCCAACCCTCTACCGATACTACCAATTCACCGCCCTTAATTTATATGTAATAAATAATATAATATATACTATGTGTAAATAAATATTATATATTTTTATTTAACTATATATATATATAATATGTATCATTTGATTTTTAATATACTATTATATCATCTATACCCCATCCCCCACTGCCCCCTTGTGACCCAGCGGATCCTCTCAACACCCACGGGGGGGGGGGGGGGGGGCAATAGCACCTACTTTGAGAACCTCTGAATTATATACATATATATATATATATATATGTATATATATCATCATTATCGTTTAACGTCCATCTTCCATGATATATATATATAAATGTACAATATATTAATAAATGGAAACTATATTTATAAAACCATAATTATTTTATTATATATATTTCAAGGGTACCAAGGTAGATTATGGTGCACTTTCATCAGATAAAATACAGATTTGTTTTATAAATAAATATTGACATACCTGGAAAAAAGACAACCTCAACGGTTGGTAATCTACTGTGGTACCCTTGAAATATATATAATAAAATAATTATGGTTTTATAAATATAGTTTCCATTTATTAATATATTGTATATTTACTCCACTAACTTATTGAGTGCTTTATATCAGTTATAAACAATTTTTTAAGCTTGTTGAATCCCAACAAGTTAAATATAACCTCTGCATATATATATATTTTGTTATGGCTAAGTGATGAGCCTTGTTACTTTGGAGTTTCAGATGAATGAAGCTACAAAGTAACAAGGCTCACCACTTAGCTGTAGTAAATGAATATTTAAACTCTTCTTTGTTTGTCAATAACACGTGGGTGTGTGTGTGTGTGTGTGTGTGTGTGTGTGTGTGTGTGTGTGTGTGTGTGTGTGTGTGTGTGTGTGTGTGTGTGTGTGTGTGTGTGTGTGTGTGTGTGTGTGTGTGGGTGCTGAGAAAAGCAAAGAGTGTTTGAGACTCGTGACAAAAGAAGCCTTCAGCATGTCCAAAATATAATGGATGAAAATAAATGGTAAACTGCATGTAATATGGAATGACATTGAAATAACAATAATGGAATATGTTTGAGTTGTATTTCTCTAGTAATAATGTCTCTGATCAAGACATTATTACAGTATTTTCTGCTCGGGATATACCCCTGGGTCTCCTGCCAGTTTGTTTTGCCTGTGAAATCTGTCCAGTGATTCTTTCCTGAGACATTCTAACCACATGTCCATAGTATTGGAGCTGTGGTCTCCCAATTCGGAGAAGTAGCAGCTCTACCTGGAATGACCCTCTGGTCTCCAAGCTACAAATCTGTCCTGTGATTCTTTCCTGAGACATTCTAACCACATGTCCATAGTATTGGAGCTGTGGTCTCCCAATTCGGAGAAGTAGCAGCTCTACCTGGAATGACCCTCTGGTCTCCAAGCTACAAATCTGTCCTGTGATTCTTTCCTGAGACATTCTAACCACATGTCCATAGTATTGGAGCTGTGGTCTCCCAATTCGGAGAAGTAGCAGCTCTACCTGGAATGACCCTCTGGTCTCCAAGCTACAAATCTGTCCAGTAATTCTTTCCCGAGATATTCTAACCACATGTCCATAGTATTGGAGCTGTGGTCTCTCAATTCGGAGAAGTAGTGTCTCTACCTGGAGTGACTCTCTGATCTCCGAGCAATGCACTCTATCAGGTAAACTTACTCTAAAGACCCTTCAGAGGAACCCTCATTTCGGCCGTTTGTATTTGCGATCATATTCTATATTTTTCTTTTTAATTAAAATTATTTACTTAACATGTAACACCACATACTTGCATGAAACTAAATTATTCTATAATTAACCTTGTTAATGATCTTGTGTTATTAAATTAATTTATTTATTTATTCTTTTTCTTTGCAGTTCATCAAACTTTGTTAAGCCAAACCAGTTGAAGTTTCCTTAATTTCTTAAATTTTATACTTAAATACTTACTCTAACTAGCTTCACTTTTTATCTCTCTCTCTTAATATCACATATTTTATCACTGTAAATTTTACCACTCAAATCCAGTTTTATATTCTAGAAACTTCTCTCCGTTTTGAAAAATTAAATAAAATATTTTCTTTTCTAAAATTGTTGTTTTATTTTTGCTTATTAAAATAATAACTTTAACTTTATTGAAATAAATTCTAAATTCTACTACGTTTTCTGTGGAAGAATTTGTCTCTATATCAGTCACATCTTTTATGAGATGTGACACCTTTTATGAGATGTCACACACCTTTCATGAGATGTCACACATCTTTCATGAGATGTCACACATCTTTCATGAGATGTCACACATCTTTCATGAGATGTCACACACCTTTTATGAGATGTCACAGATCTTTCATGAGATGTCAAACACCTTTCACGAGACGTCACACACCTTTCATCAGATGTGACATTTCCATCCAGTCTGACAAAAGAGTGGCAGTCAGAGGACTATTCTCTTTTCTTGTTTTATCCCGTAACTCCTGAGGGAGTCATGGGGGTGCCACATGCAATATTTCTAGGACATTTTTTAAAATCTGGCAGATCCCATCTCTTCTCCAGGCTTGAATGCAGCAGATTTCTTCTTCCAGAGAAGGATAGAGAGTGAGAAAGAGATATAGAAGAATCTACCCCCAGTACTAGACTGGTACTTATATATATATATGGGGTCGATTCTTCTTCTAGAATCGACCCCAGTACATGACTGGTACCTTTTTTATCAACCTTGAATGGATGAAAGAAACAGTTAACCTCAGCAGGATTTGAACCCAGAGAGCATTCTATCCTACATTCCGATGACTCTACCAATTTGCTGTCCCAGGGGACACTCTACCCTAGGGGACTATTAGAGTATACATTAAATTGAAACTATTTGCTTAAGTCAATACAGTGTTAGTCAACTAACTGAATAGTGATATTAGTATCCAATCACCAATGCTGTTAGATACTTCAGTGTCACTAGTTTAATCCAAAGAGATGCTGTCCCAGGGGACACTCTACCCTAGGGGACTATTAGAGTATACATTAAATTGAAACTATTTGCTTAAGTCAATACAGTGTTAGTCAACTAACTGAATAGTGATATTAGTATCCAATCACCAGTGCTGTTAGATACTTCAGTGTTACTAGTTTAATCCAAAGAGATATAGTTACTTTGATATGAAAGCTCATAACTGTAGACAGTTAAGTCTAAAGTCTGTCTTAAGCCAGAAGGATCATTATGCTGGTGCTTATCTTGGTTCCATAGTGTGAAGTGACAGAGTATAGACTCCCCCCCCCCCCCCTTGGACAGGACGCCTGTACATCAGTTAAACTCCAAGATATTGCTGGTAATTATTTTTAGCTGAGTATACTGGAGCAATGTGAAATGAAATGTTTTGCTCAAGAACACAGCAAACAACCCGGTCCAGGATTCGAACCCACAACATTATGATCGTGAAGTCTAACACCCTTACCACTAGGCCACGGGCCTCCACAGACAGCTATAGACACATAATTTGAATTTTTCTCTTCACCTTTTCATTCAACACAAATTGGATGGTATGTTTTGTCTAAAGTCTGTCTTGAGACCCGGGTCTCATTAGACCGGTGCTTGTCCCAGTTTCTGTGGTGTGAAGTGACTGAGTACACGGCACTCCCCATGGACAGGACACCAGTCCATCGCGGGTCCCAAATAATAGCGGTAGGTGGTGGTGGTGGTGGTGGTGTGGAAAATCGGTAATTTTTCTAGGTTGTCTCCGTTGATTTAAAAAAAACTCAGAATTAGTCGTTTATAAGACCCCAATCCATCCTATTTATTTTATAATGTATGGGATTTCTAATAATCTACAGGGTGGTCTGAAAGTCTTGTCACCGCCTACCAAAAAGTAATGAGAAACAGTTTATGTTCCCATCGCAGTATCGTCCCCTTCGGAGGAGCTGGTTTGCCGAATCTTGCAGTGAAGTCATTTCACACATGCTCTTGCCAGAATGCACACGACCATGTGTCCATACACTTGCAAGCAGCCTCTCTTCCAAACTGTTGGAGCTCTGAAATAGAAAATTATATTATATATTATAGTATTAAAACAAAAAATAATTGTTTCTACTTTTGGCTCAAGGCCAGCAATTACCCAATTGCATTACTGGTACTTTATTCTATCGACCCTGGAAGGATGAAAGGCAAAAAATAATGAAAGTTAAAACAATATGTGACAAGACTTCGGACCACCCTGTACCTTTTTTGTCATGTATGTCTTTCAATGTCTAAAGAAAATTGTTGCAGGAATGTTACCACTTAACATAAGATTTCACCCGAGATATATTAGCGGAGAGGGGTGGTGCAAGTTGCAATAAGAGCGGGGGGTAAGGCCTTGGAAAAAATCTGAAAAATTAATAAACTGGGGAAGAGGACGATTGTCCATTATATACAAAGAGGGTCGGACGCCATGCTTTCCAGCATAGTTACGTCCCTTTACGGTCTGAGTTCAAATCCCGTCGAGTTTAACTTTGCCTTTCATCCTTACGGGGTCGATAAACTGAAGTACCAATCATGTACTGATTAATTGCTGGCCTTGTGCCAAAAGTAGAAACAATTATATACAAAGATACACAGAAGAAAAAGAAATTAGTTATTTAAAAATATATTTAAGTAAAGAACGCGCCTCTATTTTGTCCATTTGTGCGAAAGTAAAACGCCAAACTGTTTGTTTGTTGTATATTGAAATAAAACGAATAGAAGAGAGAAGGAAAAAAAAAAACCAATTATTAATTTTTTTTCACCGCTTATCAATTATGTTATGCTGGAAAAAAACGATCCCTTTTGAGAAAGCAGCTTGTTTGAAATCTTCCAGACATATCCAGACCCTTTTTGAAATAAGTTTTAAAGAAACAAAAGTTAATTTAGAAGTAACAAATTTCGATAAAGATTGCTCAAACGAATTTTTAACTAAATGGAAAAAAAATATTCCATTCGTTAGCCCCATGCCACCTTCTAAATTAAAGCCTACCATTGGTTTTATACCATGTGGGTTAGTGAACAAATTTAAAAGGAAGAAAAATAGGACTGATACTTACGGTAATCTAAAACATATGGTGAACCCACAGACAAGTGATTACATACCATTGAACGGAATTTACCAAAATGAAAAGCTTATTAAAATAAAAGCTAACCAAAAAAGACGACCGCGACTTGTAATCCCTCTAAATAAGCCAAGCATACATCAACGCTTCTTAAAGATAACAGAAAATAACAAACCAAATCAATCAACAGCAAATTTATTGATACTTAGACGAAAATTTGGAGGTCTATTGACCGATATTAAAAAATTACATTTGAAAAATGAAAATATAACCACGCCTTTAAGTCCTAGTGTGAAGAAATCACACATAAGCCGATGCCATGCAAGTGTGCATGCTTTTAATGTGCAGGCAAAACCATTTGAAAATATTCGACAATATTCGGAATCAGAAAATAATTTATATCAAAATATCAATGAAAAATTAAAAAATAAAGATGATGTTAACTTAAGAAAGCTTGACGTCACCATACGAGATTTTCTTGTACCACAAATGAAATTTGAAAGCATGAAAATGTCTTCATATAATAAGAAAATGCCTGTTTCTCCAAGAAAACTGAAAGAGAGCATTCAAATAAAAAGTGAAAAAACTCTGTCTGATAAAATTCAAGTGAAAGGGCTTTCGTACCGAATTCCCTGATTCTTCTTGCATAATGTGGTAAGTTAAAACGAAATAGAAAATTAAATCTTATTTTATAATTTTTAACTTCTTTTTATTATGGACTCATCTTTCTATATACTGTGGAAATAAGTATGATGACTGAATAAATATGTACACATATATTGGTCTGAACATAATGGAATCAAATTCCATTGCTGTGAAAATTTGCGGGAAACTAAAGTAAAGACTATTGATATATTTGGGGAGGGTCATATTGCCAGAAATATATAATAAAACACACACTATTTGGTTTTCGCTTCTGTATATTTTATATTTCTATAATTAATTCAGCTGGCAATCAATGTTTATAATTGATTGACCAACAGTTGAATATATAGATATAAATGTAATTTCTATATACATTTCTAACTGTTGATTAATCAATGATAAATATTGATTGCCAGCTGAATTAATTATAGAAATATAAAATATACTGAAGCGAAAACCAACCCAAACTAAACAGTGAGTATGTTTTACTATATATTTCTGGCAATATTATAACATAACCCTCCCCAAATATAACAATATTTACAAGTAAGTATGTTTTGAAACAACGAACAAGTTTGAAAATTAGAAATAGAAGATTTCGCCGTATACGTCAATACTCATCTTTTTCCATTTCTTTGATAGTTCTAAACCCCACTTTCTGGCTAAAATTTCTTTAGTAAAAAAAAAAAATATGGTGAAAGCTTCTATTTCTAATTTTTAATAACAATATTTGTTTCAACACGATTTCATAACAAAAACCTTGCAAAACAAATTCATCGCCCTTAAAGTAAAGACTTTCAATACAAAATGGAGGCAAATTTTGGAATAAATTGAAGGCAACAAAGATGTTGGTGCCTTACCTGTAAATAAAATAACAGGTAAGACACCAACATCTTCGTTGCGAGTCAGTACTTTATTCCGGACACCAACTGTTAAGAAGCTTCCCAGCAACCATGCAACATACATTTTGAGAAAAATCTTTGCCTGATTCTGGCCCCAAAGAGGTCTTGTACCGCCTTACACAATTTCTTTTGGGGGGCGCTGCCCGAAGGCTGGTGAGGGAGACGCGCTGGAAAATCCATTCCTAGGGCTAAGAACACCACAAGTCTCCACCTTCATATACTAGTTTCGTCGGCATAGCAGACATTGCATGGAAAACATCAATAAGTCGTACCCGTTCTATTTGGAAACAATTGTTGTATTTATGACTAAGATAGGTAGACAGACAGACAGATAGCTAGAGAGACAGATAGGTATGTAGATAGACAGACAGATAGAGAGATGGTTGTATGTATTTGGACAAGTTAAAAGTGTGCTGATTCAAAGATTCCTATCTCGCTATGTCAACGTAGTTGTTTGAATATATTTGACTGATAATTACTCAGTGCACCTGTCTGTAAACAGGTGACAGGTTGACATATTGAGCAACTTAACGGCGGAAAAACAACAAAAGAAGTATTTCGTTTGTTTTCGAGACTGAAATTCTTTTCGTTCCAGTAAAATATAGTCAGCATTGTAGAATAGCGACGATAAAATGGTCAGCAACTCGCTTATTATACTTTCACATTGAAAAACACACAATTGGGTACTTTTATCATAAGTCATCGCAGCCAGAGGTGTGACTAGGGTATGGCAAGAATGGCACGTGCCACGGGCGACACTAGGACCAGGAACATGTTCTATTAAAGTTAAATAAGTCTCGTCGGAGAGTGAAAAACGAAACTCCTTCAGATGTATGATCTGTCTTTGATTATCATGTGAGAAGAACTATGATGGCTGGATCATTAAACCATTTACATAACTTAGGCCCCTAGGTAAAAATACAGTGCTGGGTAGGGGCACAATTTCATTGCTTCCCATATGGGGCGATTTTCCCCTAGTTATGCCTCTGGCTGCAGCTCAGCTTAGGTCATTTTTCTACAACTCCCACAAAGAAACAAAAACGATTGGGTAGAAGGATTGAATGTTTTTATAAAATGGATTATAAATCTTTTAAGTTTTATACGTTCCAAGATCAAACCCTATCGAGGTTAGCTTTGCCCTTCATCCTGTCTGGGACACTAGTAGCCCCATTTCAATATCGACTTGGTCTATGTAGAAAGCTTGCCAAACAAAGGGTTGGGAGGACCCTTCAGTCATGTTAAAGACATGACAACCTCCCTAGTGTTGGTGATCTACATGATAAAAGCACCCAGTACACACTCTAAAGTGGTTGGTGATAGGAAGGGCATCCAGCTATAGAAGGCCTGCCAAACAAAGGTTTGGAGGTGTATCATTTCATTAGAAATGCGTCCACGAAAGAGTTAAACTCCAATTTGGTTTCTTGTCTAAATAAATATTATGTATTACTTTAAATTTGTGTGTACGATAGATATGTAGTTTTCTTTTC
Source organism: Eledone cirrhosa (assembly GCA_964016885.1). NCBI lineage: Eukaryota > Metazoa > Mollusca > Cephalopoda > Octopoda > Eledonidae > Eledone > Eledone cirrhosa. The sequence goes on from OZ024758.1 coordinate 13,613,286, forward strand.
ATGCTATACAGTGAAATTCCGTTATAACGAAATTCACGGGGTATAAAAAAATTCGTTGCAACGAAAAAAATTCTTTATAACGACATCGACCGAAACAAATCGAGCTGAAAAAAAATTTCGCTATACTGAAAAATTCGTTATAATGGTATTCGTTGTAAAGGAATTTTACCTGTGGAGACTTCTGGTGTCCATGGCCCTCGGGCTACTTCCCAACTCACCACCATAGGCGCTGAGCTGGCTAGTCGCAGGTGTGAGCTTCGCGAGATGGATTGGCTCTTCCAGCGTATCTCCCTTACCATCCTCCCGGGGGAAACGCCTTCTCCATTCTGTCCGCCGGGGCTGTGAGGAGGCCAGCACGTGGGACCCTACTTGCTCACCATACGGAGAGATGGGGAGGGTGAGAGAGATGGAGGCGATGACAGTGGGAGTTAGGCTCTTCCACGTTCGGACCATATCTTTGTGGTTGTCTTCATTAGGCAGTTAATGGGTCTGTTTATAGATTCAGCATGTTTTTTTCCTGTCTCATTCAGTTTTATGACCAAATTGACTCTCACCAAAATCTAAAATGTTTTTCATTTTGTTTTCCTTTTCAGTTGCGTTACGATTGCAGTCATTGGTCCAACAGCTCTTGACGTTGTCAAGATAAGAAATAAATAATGTGAACCTCTATAATTTCAAACTTAGATAATTTATGAAGCCACCGATTCCATATTCATCACTTTACGTTCTTCTTCTTTTTCTTTTTCTTTTTCTTCTTTCCTTCTTCTTCTTTTCTTCTTTTTCTTCTTCTTTTTCTTTTCCTTCTTTTCCTTCTTCTTCTCCTTCTTCTTCTTCTTCTTCTTCTTCTTCTTCTTCTTCTTCTTCTTCTCCTCCCCCTCCTCCTTCTGTTCCTTCTTCTTTTCCTTCTTCTTTTCCTTCTTCTTCTTCTTCTTCTTCTTCTTCTTCTTCTTCTTCTTCTTCTTCTTCTTCTTTGTCATCCACTTATTCCTAAGGAGGTCGTAGGTGGGTAAAGATCTCAAACAGTCCTTCCCGCAAGTTCTGTCCTGTCCGAAGAAACTGTCTTTATGTGTGTGTGTGAGTCTGTATTTACCTGTTGCTTACCAACCAGAGGTGTTAGATTCAATACAATTTGACAGATGTCGATAAATTAAAAACCAGGAATTAAAAGTCAGGACTGAGATTGATTTGACCAACTAAACCCAGTAAGAATCGTCACCATCACCATCGTTTAACGTCCATCTTCCACGCGAGCATGGGTAATAATAATAATAATATATATATCTGATTCCATATCTATATCTATATCTATATATGAAAATGTTTAAGCCCGACGGCAGAGCTCAAGCCGTTTCGACGGCTATTTCTGTCCAGAAATAGCCGTCGAAACCGGCTTGAGCTCTGCCGCCGGGGTTAAACATTTCATATTACCCACTCTACCACCTTAAGTATTGAGTACTCTGGTGCGTTATGGCCCATCTGGTTCCTTACTACACTTCCTTCGTTACACACACACACACACACACACACACACATATATATATATGGCAGCGATAATGATGGACAGAGACCGCTGGAGAGAACTCGTCCATGGATCTCGGGAATTTTACCCGCCTTATATATATATATATATATATATAGTAATAATAATAATAAATGCGAAGACTAAAATCCAAAGAGGGCTCGATAAGGATAAATATATATCGAATATATAAGAACCGTAGAGCAAATATTTATTAAAATAACAGATTAAAGTTTAAGCAAAGAATCGCTGCTTTCACCCTTAACGGATCTTCTGAAAGCAGCGATTCCTTGCTTAAACTGTAATCTGTTATTTTAATATATATATATAACAAAGAAGGTGTGGTAAGAAACTAGGTGGACCATAACGCACCAGAGTACTCGATACTTAGGGTAGTAGAGTGGGTAATATGAAAAGATTCAGGACCCCGACGGCTGAGTTCGGATCTAGCTGTCGAAACGGCCGGAGCTCAGCTGTCGGGGCCCTGACTCTTTTCCTATTACCCACTCTACTACCCTAAGTATCGAGTACTCTGGTGCGTTATGGTCCACCTGGTTTCTTACCACACTTTCTTTATTAATAATTATCAATTAATTCTATCGTGCAATGGTTGTGCGTTAAGATATGTTTTAAAGTGAGGAAAGAGAGCCCATCCCACTCTCTGAGCGACAGTAACTATAACCCGAAAAGAAGAAAAGATCAACATCATCGGTAACTACTGAGCCGCAGGTTTTATATCGGAGTTATCCCAGTTTCCTGACTTGCCTTCTTCTAGAAGAATGCCCTGATAAAGGCTAGGGGGCTCCTTTACTCCCATATAAACATACATATATACATACATATAAGCATACATATATATATATATACACTGCCCACTTGATGTAAACGTTGTCAGAAAAATACAGGAGAAGGAGGACATCTACGGACCATTGATGAGGAGTTTACAAATCCAGTATCCAAGATACACCTTTAGTTTCATACCCATCATTATTGAAGCTACGGGTTATATACCAACCCGCTTGGACGAACGTATGACTGAACTTGGGTTTGCGGACAAAGAACGCAGCTCCCTAATTCATAGTCTACAAATGGCTGCGATAGCTGGCACCTTCAAAATTTGCAAAACATTCTTGCGATTCAAGGGATGACAATTTCTTTTCTTTTACAACCTTGCCACCAGGAAGGTGGCCGGTCAAAAAAATATACTCGAAATAAAGAGAACGAGATAACATACATACATATATACATATATATAAACATACATACATATAAACATACATATAAGCATACATACATATATACATACATATAAACATACATACATACATACATACATATATATATATGCATACATATATATATATGCATACATACATATATATACATATATACATACATGCATATATACATTACATGATCAGTTTTAAGGGAACTACCGAATTCATTGTTTACATCTCGACCTATAACGAAGGATCACCAAATTTGTTTTATTTGTAACCCAACCCTAACCAGTACATGTTCTAGACATGTAACAGGGAAATTCCAACCCGTTGATTAGTATCTGTCAAAGCATGTTGTTGACTAGCAACGGTTAGCGTCCTTAACAACAGTTGCTAATGTAGCTTCGTATGAAACCAAAATGTCGCACCTGCTGCAGTAATTATTTACCGATGGAAATTGAAAATTAATTAATTGATGAAATATTTTTTATTTTCTGTCATTACTTTTTTTTAAAGTAATGATTTCGATTTTTAAATATTGATTTTTTTAAAGAGGGGGGTAGTAATTATTAATGGAAAACAATATAATGTTGTAAAGATCGAAGTCTTCATAATTAAGAAAAAAAAAAAAAGAACAAATATTCATAAATAATATAAAACGAAACGAAACGAATTCAAGATGATTATAACTGGAGCTAGCGAGCTAACAGATCTTACAGATCCCAGAGTATATTTTGTGGCTGATTACGTGTTAAAGACGTTTGGTTTAAAAGGAGAAAAATGGATGAAGATGTATAATATAGAAGAGAATAAAATTATGTTGAATGAATTTTTCGAAAAGAATGAACTATCAACAATGGTATTTATAGTGAACACTGCTGGAATATTACAGGTAAATAACTGTTCTATTTTGTTGAGGTAGAAAACTAAACTTTAATTGATTAGCCCTTTAACATTTAGATTATTCTTGGCAGCATTGGTAGAGAGTCGGACACCATGCTTTGCAGCATAGAGTTACGGCCCTTTATTGTATAAGTTCAAATCCCGCCGAGGTTAACTTTGCCTTTCATCCTTACGGGGGCGATAAAATAAAGTACCAGTAATGCACTGAGATAATTGCTGGCCTTGTGCCAAAAGTAGAAACAATTATTCTATATTTACTATAATATTTTCATGGTAAAGGCTTTACCTCACATAATATCTCACATAACATTTACATTACTCTATATATACTATTGTATTTTCACAGTAAAGGCTTTACCTCACATAATATCTCACATAACATTTACATTACTCTATATATACTATTGTATTTTCACAGTAAAGGCTTTACCTCACATAATATCTTACATAACATTTACATTACTCTATATATACTATTGTATTTTCACAGTAAAGGCTTTACCTCACATAATATCTTACATAACATTTACATTACTCTATATATACTATTGTATTTTCACAGTAAAGGCTTTACCTCACATAATATCTCACATAACATTTACATTACTCTATATATACTATTGTATTTTCACAGTAAAGGCTTTACCTCACATAATATCTCACATAACATTTACATTACTCTATATATACTATTGTATTTTCACAGTAAATGCTTTACCTCACATAATATCTTACATAACATTTACATTACTCTATATATACTATTGTATTTTCACAGTAAAGGCTTTACCTCACATAATATCTTACATAACATTTACATTACTCTATATATACTATTGTATTTTCACAGTAAAGGCTTTACCTCACATAATATCTTTCATAACATTTACATTACTCTATATATACTATTGTATTTTCACAGTAAAGGCTTTACCTCACATAATATCTCACATAACATTTACATTACT
>OZ024758.1:13627895-13660395 GCA_964016885.1 Eledone cirrhosa
TCTACCTCTCTGTATGTCTGTCTCCCTGTCTCTCTCCTTGTTTGCCTGCCTGCCTGTCTGTCTGTCTGTCTGATGGTGATGATGATGATGATGATAAAGGGAACTTGTCTCTCCCAGAAATATTGCTGTGGTCAAAAGGAATTATTAATTTTTGTTTTCTTCTATATATTTCAGTGATAGTTCTTTGACACGTGCTTTGGTCCATTCTACAGAATCGGTCATCATAGAATGGTCTCACCAGATACAGGATGTTCTGAAGAGACGTTCGGATCAACTCTTACTTGACGGACAGAATCCAACTCCATTTGTGGAACTGAACTTCTGGCAAGATAGACTTAAGAATTTGAAATGCATCCACGACCAGGTATATCTAAACAATGTCTTTATTTCATGATAGTAGGTCCCCAGAGTCCTCAAACACTCCTTCCAGTGGGTCCTGTCAGAAGCAACCATCTCCAACTGATGCAGCTGGATCCCCCAGTGTGACCAGCCAAACTCATGGATATTATCAAACCATCTTGCTCAGGATCTACTCCTGAGTCTCCTGCCAGTTGGTTTTGCCCATAAGATCTGTCCAGCAATTCTTTCCTGAGACATTCTAACCACATGCCCACAGTATCAGAGCTGTGATCTTTCAAATCTGTCCAGCAATTCTTTCCTGAGACATTCTAACCACATGCCCACAGTATCAGAGCTGTGATCTTTCAAATCTGTCCAACAATTCTTTCCTGAGACATTCTAACCACATGCCCACAGTATCAGAGCTGTGATCTTTCAAATCTGTCCAGCAATTCTTTCCTGAGACATTCTAACCACATGTCCACAGTATCGGAGCTGTGATCTTTCAAATGTTTCTAGCAATTCTTTCCTGAGACATTCTAACCACATGTCCACAGTATCGGAGCTGTGATCTTTCAAATCTATCTAGCGATTCTTTCCTGAGACATTCTAACCACATGCCCACAGTATCAGAGCTGTGATCTTTCAAATCTGTCCAGCAATTCTTTCTTGAGACATTCTAACCACATGCCCACAGTATCAGAGCTGTGATCTTTCAAATCTGTCCAGCAATTCTTTCTTGAGACATTCTAATCACATGTCCATAGTATCAGAGCTGTGATCTTTCAAATCTGTCCAGCAATTCTTTCCTGAGACATTCTAACCACATGTCCACAGTATCAGAGCTGTGATCTTTCAAATCTTTCTAGCGATTCTTTCCTGAGACATTCTAACCACATGCCCACAGTATCGGAGCTGTGATCTTTCAAATGTTTCTAGCAATTCTTTCCTGAGACATTCTAACCACATGCCCACAGTATCAGAGCTGTGATCTTTCAAATCTGTCCAGCAATTCTTTCCTGAGACATTCTAACCACATGCCCACAGTATCAGAGCTGTGATCTTTCAAATCTGTCCAGCAATTCTTTCCTGAGACATTCTAACCACATACCCACAGTATCAGAGCTGTGATCTTTCAAATCTGTCCAGCAATTCTTTCTTGAGACATTCTAACCACATGCCCACAGTATCAGAGCTGTGATCTTTCAAATCTTTCTAGCAATTCTTTCTTGAGACATTCTAATCACATGTCCACAGTATCAGAGCTGTGAGCTTTCAATTCAGAGAAGTAGCAGTACAAGACTTCCCCCTGGACAGGACACCAGTCCATCACAAAGTTAAACTCCCAGCCATTGCTGATCATTTACAGCTGAGTATACTGGAACAACCTGAAATGAAATGTTTTGCTCAAGAACACAACACACAACCCAGTGCAGGAATCAAACCCACGACATTATGACTCTGAGTCTGACACCCTTTCCTGTTTTTTGATCTTCACAATTGTTTTGTTTTGTTTTGATTTTTTGTTTTTGTTCTCTGGTTTATAGCTTCAAACTCCAAGAGTTGTAAAAATGGCAAACCTTTTGGAAAGCACCAACAGTGTATACCACATTTCTTTCCAGAACTTATTGCAGGATGTTGTAACTGGTAAGAGTTAATTATTTCTATTTAATCTTTTTGTTACTATACCCATGCTAACGTGGAAAATTGATGTTAAACGATGATGATTTCTCATGAAATACACTGACTAATGATTCAATTCTTTGGAAAATAAAAAAAAACCCCTAAAAATGATAGAATTTAATAAAATAACTTGTTGACTGATAAGTTTCAGAAAGTCAGTACAATATGGTAGAAGTATATAAACGGCAAAGGATGACAAAACAAAGTAATATTTTTACCTAGTATATTTCGGGACTAATACCCCCTTATCAAATGAAACCAACAATTGTTCATTTTCTTTTGAGTTATTTTCTTTTTCCATTTTGTAATGATATTTCATGTGTATCTGTATGGTGTAAATATATATACACACATCCCCTCCCACTGCAAAGTGGTCGTGGAGGTGCCACGACAAAAAAGCACCCAGCCCACACAGTAAAGTGGTCGTGTAGGCACCACGGAAAAAAAAAAGCACCCAGTACTCACTGTAAATGAGGTTAGTGTTAGGAAGGGCATCCAGATGTAGAAATCAAGCCAAAATCAGTTCCCATATAAGCAAGACAAGGTCACCCGACTTGATATCACCCACAACAGGACAACCCGTCTAACCCATGCTAGTGTGGAAAATGGACGTTAAACAATGATGACGATGATGATTATATATATATCATCATCATCATCATCATCGTTTAACGTCCATTTTCCATGCTAGCATGGGTCTGGACGGGAATTGTCCCACTTGAGGCAAGATTGGTTGTCTTGCTCAGGACTGTCTGGCGGGTTTTCTACGGCTGGATGCCCTTCCTAACACCAACCACGTTTACAGTGTGGACTGGGAGGTTTTTACCGTGTTACCTACACGGCCACATTACAGAGTGGACTGTCTGTTTTATTGTCATGATACCTACACGTCTGGCAGGGTTTTCTACGGCTGGGTGCCCTTCCCAACACCAACACCAACCACATTTACAGTGTGCGTGTATATATGTATATATATATATATGTATATATACTCAGACAAAATATGTATATATATATATATATTAATAAGGTAATGAATTCTTTTACAATGGAATCAGCTAATTAGTATACTTCAATCTGGCTAATTAGTATACTTCAATCTGGCTAAATTTTTCTTTTGTAATATATATACAGATGTGTTGGTATCTGTGTTTCATCACATACATATTAATTTATATATATATATATGTATGTATGCATGTATATTTATTTGTATATAGCTTTTGGTTTATTTTCTGTTTTTTTTTTTTCTTTCTGTTTTCTTTTAGCGCTTGATGAAGCAGCAGACATCAACACATACTTAAAACCCCTTCGCAATCTCTTCCAAGATATACAACAAGCTGATTTCATCGAGCTGGCATATCAGTTTCCTCCCCTTATGCATGTCATTTGCCTTATATGGGCGAATTCCAACTTTTACAACACAGCTCCACGTATAACAGTTTTACTACAAGAGACTTGTAACATGGTTATAAATTTGGTTTGTATTTTAAAGATACTTGGCTATTTTTCAACATGCTGATGCATATGTGTACATATGTGTGTGTGTGTGTGTGCATGTTGGAGGAACCCCTTCCTGGTTGACCTCAATCTAATCCAGAGCCTTCTCACTCCTGTTGGAGGAACCCCTTTTGTAGTCAATGAATTAGGGAGCTGCACTCTTTCTCCACAAATTCAAATTCAGTGATACTTTGGTCCGAGCGGGTTGGCATATAACCTATAGTTCTAATAATGTATGTATGTATATATATAGATGTATATATATATATATGTATATATACAATATATTAATAAATGGAAACTATATTTATAAAACCATATTTATTTCATTATACATATTTCAAGGACACCAAAGCAAATTATGGTGCGCTTTCATCAGATAAAATATAATATAGATCAGTTTTATAAACAAATATTGACATACCCTTAAAAGAATGCGACCATGTCTGTTGGAAGCTCCTTGATATTAAGGGTATGTCAATATTTGTTTATAAAACTGATCTATATTATATTTTATCTGATGAAAGTGCACCATAATTTGCTTTGGTGTCCTTGAAATATGTATAATGAAATAAATATGGTTTTATAAATATAGTTTCCATTTATTAATATATTGTATTTTTACTCCAAATATTTGTTGAGTGCTTTATATCAGTTATAAAAATATTTGCTTGTTGTATCCCAACAAATTAAATATAACTTCTACATATATGTATATATATATAAACTGGAGCAATGTGAAATAAAGTGTCTTGAGCAAGACACTTTATTTCACATTGCTCCAGTTTACTCAGCTGTAGAAATGAGATGATAGGACTGGGGTCCCTATCGTTCCACTGCAAAGTGGTCGTGGAGGTGCCACGGCAAAAAGGCACCCAGCACTCACTGTAAATGAGGTTGGTGTTAGGAAGGGCATCCAGCTGTAGAAATCAAGCCAGAATCAGTTCCCGTCCCACCCTTGCAAGCAGGGAGAAAGCGGACGTAAAACGAAATGATGATATATATGTATGGATGGATTACAGATATGTTGGACTTTTCTATTTGTAGGCTAGGGATCATTGTGAACCAACTGAAATTTTCAAAGGAGAAATTGAAGAGAGTATAGTTAAAGTGAAAAATATTGAACAAATTTTAGAGAGTTTTAAAGCCACATATGAGGAATATAAATCTAAACTTCAAGAATATTTCGCAGAAGACATCCAAGTTCGACACTGGCAGTTCTCTCCAGTTTTAGTGTTTGATAGATTTGATAAATTTCTACAAAGAATTCAAGTTGTGAAGGTAAGTTATAAAACAAACAAACAAACAAACAAAAAACTAATAAAAAAAATGTGTTCCTTTAAAAAATTCTTCCACATAATAGGAATCAAATGTTGTGTGTCTGAGAAGACTGCACTGGTATAGACATGTGATGTATATAGATGATGAACGCTGGGTGAAGAAGTGCAAGATGATGACAGTTTTGAGATAGCTGCTTTAGATAGAACCGTCTGGAAGGTGTGTCTGAGAAGACTGCACTGGTATAGACATGTGATGTATATAGATGATGAACGCTGGGTGAAGAAGTGCTAGATGATGACAGTTTTGAGATGGCTGCTTTAGATAGAACCGTCTGGAAGGTGTGTCTGAGAAGACTGCACTGGTATAGACATGTGATGTATATAGATGATGAACGCTGGGTGAAGAAGTGCTAGATGATAACAGTTTTGAGATGGCTGCTTTAGATAGAACCGTCTGGAAGGTGTGTCTGAAGACTCGGTTCCAACAACCCTCTCAGAAATAAGTAGGAAGTGAAGGAGAAAGAGGAGGAGGAGAAGAAGAATCCATGGCAACATGAAAAATGGATGTAAAATGATGATGATGATGATGATGTCGGTAGAATCATAAAGAGGAGGAGGAGGAGAATGTGATAATTCTGTTGCTTTCAATTTAAAAAAAAATATATATTTCTCTTTTTATTTTCGTATTTTCAGAAATTAATGGAAACTTCAACTGAATTCATGAAGCTTGAAAAGGTTGAATTAGGGGGCATCAAGGGTAAAATTCTAAGCAAACAAGTTATCCAAATTAGTGAAGAATTCAAAGAACAATACAAAGTGTTCCAGGAAAAAAACTATGACACCTTAGATTCAAATAACCAGGTAAAGTTTTCTTTTTCATTTCGATTTTATCTATATACTAGCAGATGTACCCGGCGTTGCTCGGGAAATGAATGACAGCCTGAGTTGTTCAAGGTCGTTTATGGCTTAGCTAGCAATTTCTGAGTGCATGTCAGCTTATGTCAGCTAATTGGCTAGCCAATGAGAGGTCGCCTCAATAGCACGTGCCCAATCGGCCTAGTACTTCAAAAGTTAAAAGGAGCCTAGTATTTGTACACAGACAGACAGACACACACACACAGAGACCGAGTTGCTTTTATATCATCATCATCATCACCGTTTTACGTCCGTTCTTCCACGCTAGCATGGGTTAGACGGGTTGTCCTGTTGTGGGAAGTGTCTGGTCGGCTGACCATGCCTTGCTCATACAGGAACTGATTTGGCTTGATTTCTACAGCTGGATGCCCTTCCTAACACCAACCTCATTTACAGTGAGTGCTGGGTGCTTTTTTTTCCGTGGCACCTCCACAGTATATATAGAGTAATGTAAATATTATGTGAGATATTATGTGAAGTAAAGCCTTTACTGTGAAAATACAATAGTATATATAGAGTAATGTAAATATTATGTGAGATATTATGTGAAGTAAAGCCTTTACTGTGAAAATACAATAGTATATATAGAGTAATGTAAATATTATGTGAGATATTATGTGAGGTAAAGACTTTACTGTGAAAATACAATAGTATATATAGAGTAATGTGAATGTTAAAGGGTTAAATAACAATTATGTTAATTTTTTAATTTTTATTTCAATCAAGGAATTTCTTGATGATTATGAGAAATTCCAAAATCGAATCTTTGACCTGGATCGAAGATTGGGTACCATAATTTGCCAAGGATTTGATGATTGTTCTGGACTTCAATCTTGTTTCAAGGTAAGACATAATTTTAATTCTCAAAGTTCAATATTATAACAGGAATATTTTTGTTAGTGTTTGTTTGTTTTTTAATAATTTGGGAGGCGTCATTTTTATAGGGAGACGTCATTTTTATAGGGAGGCGTCATTTTTATAGGGAGGCGTCATTTTTATAGCGAGGCGTCATTTTTATAGGGAGGCGTCATTTTTATAGGGAGGCGTCATTTTTATAGCGAGGCGTCATTTTTATAGGGAGGCGTCATTTTTATAGGGAGGCATCATTTTTATAGGGAAACGTCATTTTTATAGGGAGACGTCATTTTTATAGGGAGGCATCATTTTTATAGGGAGGCATCATTTTTATAGGGAAACGTCAATTTAATAGGGAGGCGTCATTTTTATAGGGAGGCGTCATTTTTATAGGGAAAACCAACTAACTGGAGACCCAAGAGGTAGACCCTTAGGAAGATGGTTGGATAACATCTGTGAGCTTGGTAGGTCTCGCTTGGGGTGGTGGTGGTGGTGGTGGTGGTGGTAATAATGAGGAGGGCGATGGGGATTGTCATGATGATGATGATGATAATGATGATGATAGTGATGACGATGATGATTGTGATAGTGAGGAGTGATGATGATGGTGGATGATGATGATGGTGATGGTGGTGGTGGTGGTGATGATGACGACGTTGATGATAGTGAGGAGAAGGAGGATTATGATGGTGGTGGTGGTGGTGATGGTGGTGGTGGTGATGGTGGTGGTGGTGGTGATGATGGTGGTGGTGATGATGGTGATGATCATGATGATGGTGATGGCGACGATGATGATGGTGATCATGATCATGATGATGGTGGTGATGATGGTGGTGATGATGGTGGTGATGATGGTGGCAATGGTGATGGTGATGGTGATGATGATGATGGTGATGATGGTGATGATGATGATGATCATGATAATGATGATGGCGATGATGATGATGATGACCCTTAATAAAATAAATCACCTTAAATAAATATCTTCCTCTATTTCTAAGTTCTTTCTACAGTTTGAAATCCTCCTTTGATATTTTCTCACTAATCTATTTATATATTTTTCTTCTTTTTCTGTAAATTAATTAACTAACGAAAGCTAATTGACATGATGGGCAGCCTTTTAGAAAGACCGTTAATTATGAAGGATTTTAATGGAAAATATCTGAAAATAGTTGACATGCTTAACGAAGAATTAAACACCGTGAAGGAAATGTTTAACGAACAAATGGCATTACTCAAAGAGAAGGGTCATATTATGGTGCATAAATTTATGCCAAAAGTGTCTGGGAGTTTGAAGTGGGCTCAAGAGTTGCAAGAGAGAATCACCAGTTCTATTGGAAGTTTCAAACATCTTGAACATAGGTATTTGAAGAATTCTTATTTTACTAATTATTAATTAGTAATTAGTAATTATTGTTTCTACTTTAGGCACAAGGCCAGCAATTACCCAGTGCATTACTGGTACTTTATTTCATCGACCCCGTAAGGATGAAAGGCAAAGTCAACCTCGGCAGGATTTGAACTCAGATCGTAAAGGGACGTAACTATGCTGGAAAGCATGGCGTCTGACCCTCTACCGATTATTAATTACTAATTAGCAATTTTGGAGGAGGGGAAAGTCGATGATCAAATTGACCTCAGTGCATGACTGGTTCTTTATTTTATTGACCCCCGTAAGGATGAAAGGCAAAGCTAACCTCGGCGGGATTTGTACTCAGACCATAAACGGCCGTAACTCTATGCGTCAAAGCATGGCGTCCGACCCTCTACCGATATTGCCAATCCACCACCTTTATCCACCCTATATTTAATAATTGTTTCTACTTTAGGCACAAGGCCAGCAATTGCCCAGTGCATTACTGGTACTTTATTTTATCGACCCCGTAAAGATGAAAGGCTATATTTAATAATGGTGATAATTTTGTTTTGTTTGTTTATTTCAATCCCCAGCTGTACAGAAAACGAAGAAGCAATCATTATTTACAAAAAATATGAAGAAATGATGGATCTGCTATCCAAGTAAGTTATATAACTTTATTACTGCATACATTGGAACTGTTAAGTCATAAGTTGAGGTGGTCACTTGGATTGGATTTCTAGTTTTAGTCAATTCTCTCTTACATATACTCATTAATCAAATGAGGTCTGGGATCATGTCGTTCGACATATATATATATATATATACTTTATAAATAACAATCAAAGAGTGTTTAAGAATATTTAATTACTAACAATTGTTTCATCCAAGCACAAGGCCGATATCATCAGAGTACAAGTACAAATCAAAAGTTAAAACACAGATAAATTTGTCAATTGTATATATATATGTATATATACACACACACAGTCCTATACGAACTAGACATGGTCACCCGATCAATCTTGCCTCGAGTGGGACAATTCCTGTCTAACCCATGCTAGCGTGGAAGATAGACGTTGATGACGATGATGGTGATGATACATATATATATATTTTTTCTGTCAAGAGTTGTGACTGGTAGATAGCATCAGCAATGGAAAGACAAATGGAAACATTGTTTCCTTGGTCCGATTGGCCAAGTTGCACCCCATGCAGTAATCAAATGATGTCTGAGATCTTATCAATCAATATATACTTACATAATGTCTTATATAATTATATTAAATTGTAGTTTTGAAGACCAACAGTATAAAGAATGGGCCAGAACTGTGGACGATGCCTGTTGTTTTAATTTGTCCCAGCCTTTGTTGTCAAGAAATGAACAAACCAATTTAATATCAGTGAACTTTGATGCTCAGGTGAGTGAACATATATATTCAAACTAATAAAAGTACAATTTTAGAAGGTGTGTATGTGTCTGTGTATGTATGTGTGTGTATATCTTATAAATATATGTTAAATGACAACATATATATATGCTGTCATTTATAATGCTCTTTTCCACTGCTGGCATGGCTTATATATATATATGTTTGAAAAAAGGAAAAGAATGACTTTACTTGCAGTTGGTATTCTATAACAATTTAATTTTTTAATTTTACAATTTTATAATTTTGCTAGATATAGATCTAATAAGTTCTTTGTTAACTTCAGTGGAAAGCTTTTTAAAAAGCCTGGTTAACTTTCTGGAGAATTTGTTCGCATTTGTCGGGTATATATAACATATATATATTAATTCAAAATATTAATAAATATAGACATTCATGTAATCAAAATATATTTTATTATATATATTTCGGAGGTACTGTGTTGTTTTGTCAGTACGTCCTCATCAGATAAAATATATTGAATTAATATTAATAACTCCAGAAAACTTTCACTGTTGAGTGCTTCTAATCTATTGTAAAACTATATTCATTGATTAATCAGTGAACCTTGTTTAACTTTTGGTTATAATATATATATATATATATATATATATATATATATATATCCCAGTCCACACTGTAAAGTGGTTGTGTTGGTGACATGACAAAAAGTGCTCAGTCTACACTGTAAAGGGGGTCATGTTGGTGTCATGACAAAAAGCGCCTAGTCCACCCTGTAAAGTGGTTGTTTTGGTGCCACAGTAAAAAGCACCCAGTCCACCCTGTAAATGTGGTCGGTGTTAGGAAGGGCATCCAGTCATAGAAACCAAGCCAGAAACAGTTCTGTATGACCAAGAGACATGGTCATCTGATCCCACTTGTCTCAAAACGTCAGGACAACTCCTCTAACCCATGCTACCATGGGAAAATAAATGGTAAAACAGCGATGATGATGGTGATGTTGAAGATGGTGAATAATGTGAGGTTTTACTATTATCTTTTGTAGCTTATCGCTGTTTTAAGGGAAGTTAAATACATGGAAATACGAGGTATGGAAAATCTTCCCTCCAGTAGCAATGAACTTTACTCAAGAAGAGATGATTTCTTTCAATATGTCACCAATCTTGATATGATAGTTCTCTGGTATAATAATATACGAACATCAATCATTGAAGTAGAGTTTCCTCTTATTGAACAACAAATTGATAATATTGATCAACAATTGAAAAATGCTGAGAAAGTTATGAACTGGAATAGTTCAGGTAATTGTTAGTGTTGTTGTTGTTGGTGGTGGTGATGGTGATGGTGATGGTGGTGTTGTTGATGGTGCTGTTTGTGGTGGTGGTGGTGATGTTGTTTGTGGTGGTGGTGGTGTTTGTTTGTGGTGTTGATGGTGTTGTTTGTGGTGTTATTGATGGTGTTGTTTGTGGTGTTGTTGATGGTGTTGTTTGTGGTGGTGTTGGTGGTGGTGTTGTTGTTGTTGTTGGTGTTGTTGGTGATGGTGTTGTTGTTGTTGGTGTTGCTGGTGGTGCTGTTGTTTGTGGTGGTGTTGGTGGTGGTGTTGGTGGTGTTGGTGTTGGTGGTGGTGTTGTTGGTGGTGTTGTTTGTGGTGGTGTTGGTGGTGGTGTTGTTGGTGGTGTTGTTGGTGGTGTTGGTGGTGTTGGTGGTGTTGTTGGTGGTGTTGGTGTTGTTGGTGGTGTTGTTTGTGGTGGTGTTGTTTGTTGGTATTTACTACATTTTTCTGACAATATTAGGACAATATGACCCTCCCCAAATATAACAATACCTGTTTCAACACACGATTGCAAAACAAATACAACGCTGCTAGTGAACTTTCTATCCATTTTCTTCCTTTATTTGTTCAACCAAAAGGTATTTGGGAATATATAGCAGAAACTAAAAACATGGTTTATGATCTTGAATCCCGTGTGCGTAACTCCAAAGAAAATGTTCAAAAGATTGAACGGCTGATGGCAACATGGAGCAAAACAGCGCTGTTTGAACGTAAAGAAGATAAATTCGGATCATTACTGAATTTGGACGACCGAGAAGAACGATTGAAAAAACGCTACAAAGAAATCGAAGAAGCAGGTGTTCAAATTCACAAATTGTTACAGGTAATAAAATAAATGAAAAAATTATACTATAAAATTTTAACCAATGTCTGAAAGCTGTTAAGCCTCATTATTTCATATATATATATCATCATCATCATCATCTTCGTTTAACGTCCATTTTCCACGCTAGCATGGGTTAGACGGGAGTTGTCCCACTTGAGGCAAGGTTCGTCGGGTGACCATGTCTCGCTCATATAGGACTATCTGGCAGGTTTTCTACGGCTGGATGCCCTTCCTAACACCAACCACATTTATATATATATATATATATATATATATATATATATATATATATAAGGGCAGTGGATTGGCAGTATCGATAGAGGGTCAGACACCATGCTTTGCAGCATAGAGTTATTGCCCTTTATGTTCTGAGTTAACTTTGGTTAACTTTGCCTTTCATCCTTATGGGGTTGATAAAATAAAGTACCAGTTATATACTGGGATAATTGCTGGCCTTGTGCCCAAAGTAGAAACAATTATTTCATATATATATATATTTATAAGGGTGGTGGGTTGGCAGTATCGGTAGAGCGTCGGACACCATGCTTTGCAGCATAGTTACGGCCCTTTACAGTCAGTCTGAGTTCAAATCCCGCTGAGGTTAGCTTTGCCTTTTGACCTTATGTGGTTGATAAAATAAAGTACCAGTAATGCACTGGGGTAGATTTAATCGACTTTCCCCTCCCCTTCAAATTGCTGGCCTTGTGCCCAAAGTAGAAACATATATTCCTTTGGTTTTGTACCATAACATTTAATACAAACATTTACAATAGTAGAGCTGAAACACTTGCTTAAGGGGGGTTTTCTTCTCTGAAGACCTTCTGCTGTCCATCTCTCCTGTGAGTTTCTTACAGAAAATAATAAAGTTTTTTTTTTATTTGTATTCTTCAAATCCCTCCCATTAAAATATATTTAATTAAAACAAACCATTATATTTCTTTCCAGGAAAATGTTGGCTTCTTTAAAGTGGATCCAGACTCGGAAGTTTGGAAAGCTTATGTTGACTATGTTGATGACATAATTGTGGATGGGTTCTATAGAACTATTTACACAAGTCTGACATTTTTACTAGAAAATACTGAACCAAACTCAAGCCGTGAACCATTATTTCAAGCACAGTTGGAACTGTGTAAACCTGACATGGTATTTTCACCATCTTTGGACTATGGAATGGCAGATGGTTTCTACGATCTTGTCGATGGTGTGGTTGGCAACATCTATAAGCAAGCTACTCTAATTCTTCGCTTAGCAAAACACAGTGGTCAAGAAAATTACCAGGTTAAGTATCTTCTTTTAGAGACAAGCTCCAGTGGCCCTTGTTGTGCTGTGTGTGTGTACAATGGGCTTCTGCACAGTTTCCATCAACCAAATTTCACTCATAAGGCATTAACTCGATCTATGCTATAGTAAAACACACATGGCCAAGGTGAGATCGAACTGAAAGCCATGTCTGTACCAAAAACTGAAAGGTCATTGACACTGCTTTTCTCTCCCTGACTAGATGGTAAAACAAAACAAAAAAGCAGTCATCACAGCCCCAGTTTTATGAACAATAATCTAATGTAGATCTTACAGTCATTTATTTTATTTTATTTTTTGTTTTCATTTATGTTTTTATAGCCTGATTTAGAAGAAATGGATGAACTGAATGATAAACAGAACGAGTTAATGTTTTCTCACTCTTTACCAGTTCTCTTCCTTTGTTTCCTTTTTTCTTTTTCGTTTTCTTAGCCAATATCTGCCTCCCATTAGTCTTCATATTTGAAATTTTATTCAATATTTGAAATTTTATTCAATTTTTGAAATTTTATTTTTGCTATTTTATTTGTTTTCCCTTTTTCTCTTTATTTAAAATTTTTATTTTAGTTTTTAGTTTTTTTTCTTTCTTCTCTTCTGTTTTTTATTACTTGTCTCACTAACCCTTTGATTACCAACTGTAAGGAGTACTCAATACTTCCCCCTAGGCTGTCATGGCTTACTAGCTCTATACTGACGTTTAAGTTGAATAAATAAATAAATAAATAAATAAATATCATCATTTATTTTATTTTATGTATCCATTTATGTTTTTATAGCCTGATTTAGAAGAAATGGATGAACTGAACGATAAACGCAACGAGCTAATGGAACGTGTACAAAACGTCATGAATAAAGCCTGTGAATACCGTAATTCGTTTGACACTTATGCATACTTATGGGTAGATGACCGAAATGAATTTATGCGACAGTTTCTTCTTTACAACCATGTCTTGACCACAGAAGAGATAGAGGCGCATGCTGAAGATGGAGTGCCTGAATGTCCACCAACATTAGACCAGTTCAAAGAACAGGTAAACACAACAAAATCATCATTTAATTCTTAACATCCTGTACCACTTGAAACCACATTGGGAAAATATTTTTGAAAAATACAAAAACCACCAGTGCTGGACTTACCTCTAAGCTAAAATAAACTATAGCTCAGGGTCACACACCCTTGGGGGGCCTCATTTTTTAGAATATATATGTTTTTTTCTATGTAGTAAATGAAATATATCAATCAATTAGTTTAAAGAAAAATTTTGTAACTAATTTAATTTTTTAATCATTAATAAATAATAATCATGTATAATTATTTTAAATTCTTTTACCCAAATTATTTTAGAGAAGGGCCACAAATTTCATATAGCATAGGGCCTCAGTAGATAAAAGTCTGGCCTGCGATTCTTTCCTGAGACATTCTAACTACATGCCCATTGTATTGGAGCTGTGATCTCTCAATTCGGAGAAGTAGCAGCTCTACCTGGAGTGACTCTCTGATCTCCTGAGAAAATTCTAACCACATGCTCATAATATCGGAGCTGTGATCTCTCAATTCGGAGAAGTAGCAGCTCTACCTGGAGTGACTCTTTTCCATCCTTTCCAAACAGATTGATACATATGAGAAGATTTATGATGTAGCAGAAACAATTGAGAAGACGACCGTCTTTGAATCTTGGTTCCGTGTTGATGCCAGCCCATTCAAGCAAGCTTTGCTAAATATTATTAAGAGATGGAGTTACATGTTTAAACAACATCTTATTGATCATGTGACCAACAGGTAAATATAACTGGTAGTGCTTCAACACAGGTTGATGGTGTTGGTGTTGTTGATTTTGATGTTGTTGGTGATGATGATATTGTTGTTGTTGTTGATGATGTTGCTGTGGTTAGTGTTGGTGTTGTTGGCATTGTTGTTATTGATGCTGCTGTTGTTGGTGTTATTGCTGTTGTTGTAGTTGTTGGTGTTGTAGTTGTGGATGATGATGATGTTGATGATGCTGGTGTAGGTGTAGTTGATGTTGTTGTTTTTGTAGTTGCTGGTGTTGTTGTTGTTGGTGGTGGTGGTGTAGTTGCTTGTTTGTTTTTTAGATTTTAAGTATTCCTAGAGGGAGTTTTAATCTGGTATGATTTATGAGATATTTGGCTGGTATATCTAGCAGGTCAAGAGACCATTTTGAAATTCCTTTGCGAGTTTATTGCTGTTGTTGTTGTTGTTATGAAGATCATATAGTAGGATTGTGAAGGCGTGTGGCTGAGTGGTTAGAGAATAGGATATGCAATTGTGAGGTTATGGTTTCGATTCCCGGACCGGCTGATACGGTATGTCTTGAGCAAGACACTTTATTTCACGTTGCTCCTTCTACCTGGAGTTGCGACCGATAGATAGTATTAGCAATTGGAAAGACCAATGGAAACATTGTTTCCTCGGTCTGATTTGACAAGATCCACCCTACTCGTTAAGTGAATGAGGTCTGGGACCTTGTCGATTAACTGTCAATAGTAGGATTTCTTTTTCATCTTATGTTTTTGTTTCATCCTCAGTTTAGGAAATTTGTCAGAATTCATCAAATCAGCAAATGAAGGGCTTACAAAAACTGTGGAAGAAGGTGATTACAATGGACTTGTGACCATCATGGGAAACCTTGGCGCTGTACGTGAAAGGCAAGCAGCTACAGATGAAATGTTTGAGCCTTTGAAGCAGACTATTGAGTTATTGAAGATATATAACCAAGAAATGCCAGATGAGGTTCATACTCAATTAGAGGTGAGTAATAACTTAAGTGGGCAGTCATCATAAAATAATAATAATAATGAAATTATTGGGTACAGTGCTCAGGTGCACTACAACTCATCAAAGGTGCATGTATATAGTACATAGAATAATATACAAATGTCAGGGAAGTGAATAGTGTATGAGTCATGATATACATGTGTGCGCGTGTATGGAGGGGGAATATTAGGCATAGTGCTGGCGAATTTTAGGAAGCATGGAGGTTTTAAAGGATCATTATCATCATCATCATCGTTTAACGTCTATCTACCATGCTAGCATGGGTTATATAATAAAAACAAAACACTATTAAAGGGAACAGAAAAAAGAACAAAAAAAGAAAGAAGGATCAAGCAATTTAAGAGGAGGAACAGGCACTACACCCTCATCTAAGCAGTGCCTCAGCCACACCCTGCAGACAAAACGGTAAAAGCATTACATACCGTATTTCCAGGCATCGAAGATGCTACTTTTTTCCTAAAACAAGTCTCAAAAATCTACCAAGGTGTCTGTCCTGGAGGCCGAAGGTTGTTTATTATTTTTTTTCAAATTTTTGGTTGTCAAAATTAAGGTGTATCTTTGAGGATGAAGGGCCTTCGGCACCAGGAAATACTGTATGTTGTCACTATTGTTGTGATGTGTCCTTGGATAAGAATTCATTTTTTTTTAAAAGTTGGTAGGATGTAATTTGAGTGAAATTTAGCTGCTATTTCTAGCAAGTTGAACAATAACCACATAAAGAATCACTTGTTGACTCCAACAAACTCTTCTTTGTTAGGTTAACTTTGCCTTTCATCCTTACCGGGACGATAAAATAAAGTACCAGTAATGTACTGGGGTAATTGCTAGCCTTGTGCCAAAAGTAGAAACTTTATTATGAGGCCAATAAAATAAAGTACCAGTAATGCACTGGGGTAATTTCTGCCCTTGTGCCAGCCAAAGAGTAGAAACAATTATTAGTATTGTTAATTGTTGGTATTTAAAAAAATTTAATGTTGTTTATTTAACGCAGGAATTACCTGAAAGGTGGAACAACACCAAGAAAATAGCAATCACCGTCAAACAGCAGGTGGCGCCACTGCAAGCAGCCGAAGTTAACAATATCCGTAAAAAAACAGCAGCGTTTGATGTGAAACAACACAAATTCCGTGAAGCTTTTCATCAGATATCTCCATTGTTCTATAACTGTGAGAATGCTTATAATCATTTAGACAAGGTGAGTTGTTGTTGTTGTTGTTGCTGTTGTTGTTGTTCGTCATCATCATTAACATCATCATTGTCGTCTTCATCAACACCATCATCATCACCATCATCACCACCACCCCCATCATCATCATCATCACCACTATCATTACCATCGTCACCCTCGCCATCATCATCATCATCATCATTTAAAGTCCATTTTCCACAGTGTGGTCATGGATGGAATGCCTGTAATCAAATCTGTTAAATCAGGGCTGACCTGAATAACTATTTAATAATTCTGTCAGAGAGTCGTGTAGGTGACACAACAATAAAACACACAGTCCACGCTGTAATGTGGCCGTGTAGGTAACACGGTAAAAACCTCCCAGTCCCACACTGTAAATGTGGTTAGTGTTAGGAAGGGCATCCAGCCATAGAAAACCTGCCAGATAGTCCTATATGAGCGAGACGTGGTCACCCGACCAATCTTGCCTCAAGTGGGACAATTCCCGTCTAACCCTTGCTAGCGTGGAAGATAGACGTTAAACGATGATGATGATGATGATGATGATGTGTGTATATATATTGTGTGTATATAATCGAAAGGTTGTGAGTTCAATTCTCAGACCGGGTGATGTGTTGTTTCCTTGAGCAAGACACTTTATTTCACATTACTCCAGTTTACTCAGCTGTAGAAATGAGATGATAGGGACTGGGGTCCCTATCATTCCACTGCAAAAGTGGTCGTGGAGGCGCCACGGCAAAAAAGCACCCAGCACTCACTGTAAATGAGGTTGGTGTTAGGAAGGGCATCCAGCTGTAGAAATCAAGCCAGAATCAGTTCCCGTCCCACCCTTGCTAGCAGGGAAAAGCGGACGTAAAATGAAATGATGATGATGATGATGATGATGTAAAGACGCAGTAGAAGAAGACCATGAAAAACATGAGTGGAGGTTTGAAATTTCGAAACTCTTCCAGTGTTTTGTTAATTCATAAAGTTTGTTTAAATATATTTTCTTTTTTTCTGTTACCTTCGCTACGTTCCTCACCAAAATTGTCAAATGGAAGTATCATGAAGAGATACACAAAATGGAACTGGAAATGATCAGCCTGCAATCATCAGCCAGTCTGTTTGAAGTCAGCATCCCAGACTTCAAGCAGCTGAAACAATGCCGTAAAGAGTTATGCCTACTGAAACATCTGTGGGATTATATACAGGTGATTCAAAGCAGCATTGAGAACTGGAAGACTACGTTATGGCTGGATATTGATGTTGACCAGATGGACATCGACTGCAAACAGTTTTCTAAAGACATTCGCCAGCTAGATAAAGAGATGCGAGCATGGGATGTGTACAGTGGAGCAGAAAGCACCGTTAGAAACATGCTCACGTCTCTTCGTGCTGTCGGAGAATTGCAGAACAAAGCTATACGTGATCGTCATTGGCAACAGCTGATGCAAGCCACTAATGTAAGGGAGGTCTTTTTTTTATTTTTTTTTATTTTTTTTTATTTTTTTAAAATTTTATTTGGTTTTTACTCCTCTTTGTCTTCCACCTCTTCATCATCCTTTTTTCATGTACCAACAACAACACCACCACCACCACTGCCAATACTACTACTAGCACCACCACCAGTGTCACAATCACCACCACCACCACCACCACCACCAGTACCACAATCATCAACACCACCACGAACACTGTTACCAACACCACCACCACCACCAATACAATCATCAACACTGCCCCCCCCCCCCCCCCCCCCACTACCTTCTCCTCTCCACCACCTTCTCCACACCACACCACTCCACTCCACCACCTTCTCCACACCACTCCACCACCACCACCACCACCTTCTTCACACCACTCCACTCCACCACCTACACACCACTCCACTCCACCACATTCTCCACACCACTCCACCACCTCCACACCACTCCACTCCACCACCTATACACACCACTCCACTACCTTCTCCACACCACTCCACTCCACCACCTCCTCCTCCACCACCACCACCACCACCTTCTCCACCACCACTCCTTTTTCTCCACCACCACCACCACCACCTTCTCCACCACCACTCCTTTTTCTCCACCACCACCACCACCACTCCTTTTTCTCCTCCACCTCCACTCCTCCTCCATTCTATTATTTTACCTGTCTTCCTTTCTCACCAGGTACGTTTTGTAATGGATGACACCTGTACATTAGCCGACCTTTTACTGTTGAACTTACACAACTACGAGGAAGAGGCTAAGACAATTGTGGACAAAGCAGTGAAGGAGATGAGCATGGAGAAGGTTTTAGGGGATCTTGATGAAACTTGGGGTGCCATGGAATTTGAGCATGATAAACATACATCTACTAATACTACACTACTTCGTGCTAGTGAGGAACTAATTGAGACTTTAGAGGAAAATCAAGTAAGTTCTAAGTACTAACTATTATTTTGGTAGATTGGCAGTATCGGTAGAGGGTCGGACGCCATGCCTTTGCAACAAAGAGTTACGGCCCTTTATAATCTAAGTTCAAATCCCGCCGAGGTTAACTTTGCCTTTCATCCTTACGGGGTCGATAAAATAAAGTACCAGTAATACGCTGAAATAATTGCTGGCCTTGTGCCAAAAGTAGAAACAATTATTTCAGATTTTTTTTTTTTGTTGGTTAGTGTTTGTTTCAATTGATAGGCTCCACTGCTTGCCCGGATTCCCTTGATTCTCTGTCACCATCTAATTCTATTGTAGGTCCCACTTCTTGCCTGGATTTTCTTGACTCTGTCACCATCTAATTCTATTGTACGTCCCTCTTTCTTCACAGATTCCTTTGACTCTGTTACCATCCAATTCTATTGTAGGTCCCTCTTACACAGATTCCCTTGATTCTCTGTCACCAGACAATTCTACTGTAGGTCCCTCTTCTTCCTCAGATTCCCTTGACTCTGTCACCATTTAATTCTATTGTTCATCATATTTAGCAGAATTGCCAGAGCACTGGATGAAATGCCATTGTGGTATTTGTCCTAGCTCTTTATATTCTGAGTTCAATTCCTGCCGAGGTCAGCTTTGCCTTTCATCCTTTCAGGGTTGATAAAACAAAGTACAGACCCAGAGCAATGGATTCATGGAATTGCGTTTATTGTGTAGATCACCAAACACGAGGGAGGCTGTCCTGTCCTTGACACAACTGAGGGGTCTTCCAAACCTCTTGTTTAGCAAGATTTCTATGGCTGGATGTCCTTCCTAACACCACCCACTTTACAACATATACCGGGTGTATTTATCATGTAGATTACTAAACAATTTATCTATTAACTTAAAATCCTTTTTTTTTTAAACTTTCAGGTTCAGTTGCAAAATATGTTGACATCAAAATTCATTGATTACTTCCGAAGTGAGGTCACTTCTTGGCAAATGAAACTGTCTACTGCTGATCAGGTGATTAGCATCTGGATAGAGGTACAACGAACTTGGTCTCATCTAGAAAGTATCTTCATAGGATCAGAAGATATCAGGAATCAACTGCCAAAAGACTCTGAGAGATTTGATAACATCGATAGTGATTTTAAGGTACAAATACTATCTTTCTTTTCTTACTTGATACTCAGCCCTTCTGGTGTTAAGGGAGTATTTTAGGGCTTAACCCTTTAGAATTTAAACCGGCCATATCTGGCCAAAATTCTCTCACATCTTTCTGTTCAAACTGGCTGTAACTGGTCACTCATACCGATGTTAAGGTATTGTTCTCAAAATAAATAACATCAAAATCTCATAGATTCGATATTATGTGAGATAATTATGTAAGGTAAAGCCTTTACTGTGAAAATATAATAGTAAATATAGAGTAATGTAAATGCTAAAGGGTAAACAATAACTTACCCCTGAGATTTAAACATTTACGAAAACTAGACAGATTTTACCGGCAAAACCAACCGGCAAGAGACCCAGGGGTAGACCCCAAGCAAGATGGTTGAATAACATCCATGAGCTTTTCTGGCCACACTTAGGGATCCAGCCTGATCAGCTGGAGACAGTTACTTGTGACAGGACCTGCTGGAAGGAGTGTTTGAGGACTCTGTCTGCCCACCACAACCCTCTCAGGAATAGATGGGCCAAGAAGAAGAAGAAGAAAACTTCTGTTAACTAAGTTTTGTTTGTTTTATCTCTTTTGTCAAATTTTAGCAAATTGTTTCTGAAGTTGAAGTAACAAAAAATGTAATCCAAGCAACAAGTCGTCCCAAATTATATGAACGCTTGGAGAAGATCCAGTTAGAATTGGTGAAGTGTGAAAAAGCATTGGCAGAATACTTAGAAACAAAGCGATTGGCTTTTCCTCGCTTCTATTTTGTTTCTCCCGTTGATTTATTAGACATCTTATCTAATGGAAACAACCCAACTGCTGTAAGTACATCTTATATTTTACTCACAATCTATTTTGTCTCATATTTTCTATTTTATTATTATTAGTATAGAGTAATTTAAATGTTATGTGAGATATTATGTGAGGTAAAGCCTTTACTGTGAAAATACAATAGTATATATAGAGTAATTTAAATGTTATGTGAGATATTATGTGAGGTAAAGCCTTTACTGTGAAAATACAATAGTATATATAGAGTAATGTAAATGTTATGTGAGATATTATGTGAGGTAAAGCCTTTACTGTGACAATACAATAGTATATATAGAGTAATGTAAATGTTATGTGAGATATTATGTGAGGTAAAGCCTTTACCACAAAAATACAATAGTATATACAGAGTAATGTAAATGTTATGTGAGATATGTGAAGTAAAGCCTTTACCACAAAAATACAATAGTATATATAGAGTAGTGTAAATGCTCAAGGGTTAAAACCTTTTAACCATTTCTTTTCTCTGTAATAAATCTAGGTTTGTAATCATCTTACCAAACTGTTTGATAGTTTGGCCAAACTTGAATTTGAAAAAGATTCTGATGGAAATGACACTAAAATAGCTACAGGAATGTACAGCAAAGATGGGGAATACGTGGCTCTTGATCATAAATGTGATTGCTCTGGACAGGTAATTTTATTTATTATTATTTATCGATTGGTAGAGCATTGGACAACATGCTTTGTGGCATAGAGTTACGACTCTAGGTTTTCAGTTCAAATCCTGTCGAGGTTAGCTTTGCCTTTCATCCTTGGAGGGTCAATAAAATAAAGTACTTTCCCTCTCTCCCCAAAATTGTTGGCCTTGTGTCTAAATCAGAAATCATTAATTATCGATTGATCCACAAGATCCCAGACCTCATTAGCTTACTGAGTTGGGTCGAACTCATCAAATAAGACCAACGAAACAATGTTTCCATTGGTTTTTCCTACAGTGTGTTAGATACCATGGCAAGTACCATTTATCATCCTTATTCTTATTTACCAGGTAGAAGTCTGGTTAAACAGTGTGTTCGATACCATGACAAGTACCATTTATCATTCTTATTCTTATTTACCAGGTAGAAGTTTGGTTAAGCAGTGTGTTAGATACCATGACAAGTACCATTTATCATTCTTATTCTTATTTACCAGGTAGAAGTCTGGTTAAACGGTGTGTTAGATACCATGACAAGTACCATTTATCATTCTTATTCTTATTTACCAGGTAGAAGTCTGGTTAAGCAGTGTGTTAGATACCATGACAAGTACCATTTATCATTCTTATTCTTATTTACCAGGTAGAAGTCTGGTTAAACGGTGTGTTAGATACCATGACAAGTACCATTTATCATTCTTATTCTTATTTACCAGGTAGAAGTCTGGTTAAACGGTGTGTTAGATACCATGAGAAGTACCATTCGATATCAGATGACAGAAGCCGTGGTCGGATATGAAGAGAAAGCTCGTGAGTTATGGTTGTTTGACTACTGTGCTCAAGTTGCTTTGTGTGGAACACAGATTTGGTGGACCACTGATGTCAATATGGCTTTTGGACGTCTAGAAGAAGGATATGAAAATGCAATGAAGGATTATAATAAAAAGCAGGTGAGGAAAGAATAAAGGTAAAATTTGAAATTGAGAGAAATATATTTAGCAATAAGATATAATAGATATTTCACCAAGACTTTAGCATGTTTTTACATAATTTATTAACAAAGGTTAAGAGGTGGATTAAGCTGGCATGCCAAAAGAAACAAAATAAACCAATTAAGATTGCAAGAAAAGGTACAGTTGATTGGCTAAGGTGTTGGCCAGGTCTGTAGTAATGTTTTGTCGTTTCATATTGTTTGTGCTTGCGGAGCAAAAGAAGAATTGGTGTTTACCTTAGCAAGGTTAAGCTGCAAGAGGGAGAGAGAGAGGCGCCAGAACAGTCCCTCGTATTCGGGCCATGGGGAAGTAACTCCAATTAGTTTTGTACCCTGGACTCTGATATGTCCAGTTCCTGGTTGGGTTGTTATTTCACTGAGGAACTGGAATCATAAACGAAGCAAAATTCTAAACATTTGACTTATTTATTTTATTTTATTTTACATTACTCCGGAGTAACCAAACCAACCTGCGCACTTCGTCAAGTGCTCCAATCTGCATACTGAGGTGTTGGTATACAACCAACATATACTAAAATATATATATATATATAATGTATAAAATTATATATATATATAATGTATAAAACGGAAACTTCAATACATATATATATATATATATATATGCAAAAGTTCTATTTAAAATTGTTGGGTTACAACAAGTAAATATTTTTATAACTGATATAAAGCACTCGACAAGTATTTGGAGTAGATATACGATATTAATAAATGGAAACTATATTTATAAAACCATATTTATTTCATTATACATATTTCAGGGATACCAAATTAAATTATGGTATGCCTTCATCAAAGCTTTTTTGTAAAACTGTTATATATTGTATTTTGTCTGATGAAGGCATACCATAATTTAATTTGGTATCCCTGAAATATGTATAATGAAATAAATATGGTTTTATAAATATAGTTTCCATTTATTAATATCGTATATATATATATATATATATATATATATATATATATATATATATATATATATATATATATATATATATATATATATATATATATATATATATATATATATATATATATATATATATATATATATATATATATATATATATATATATATATATATATATATATATATATATATATATATATATATATATACGATATTAAGTGAAGGCGTGTGGCTGAGTGGTTAGAGAATTGGATTCGCAATCGTAAAGTTGTGAGTTCGATTCCTGTACCAGGCGATGCGTTATGTCCTTGAGCAAGACACTTTATTTCACGTTGCTCCTTCTACCTGGAGTTGCGACCGATAGAGAGTATTAGCAATTGGAAAGACCAACGGAAACATTGTTCCCTCGGTCCGATTTGACGTAAGTCGATCGTTCCTATATATATATATATAGTTAAGTTGTTTTTCTACTTTGCACAGATCCAACAACTGAATGCGCTGATTACAATGTTGGTAGGTGAATTGAACAGAGGTGACCGCCAGAAAATAATGACCATATGCACCATTGATGTACATGCACGTGATGTTGTGACAAAGATGATTGCAGCCAAAATAGATAACGCTCAGGCTTTTTCCTGGCTGTCTCAACTTCGACACCGGTGGGACGAGCAAGATTTCAAGGACTGCTTTGCTAACATCTGTGATGCCCAATTCCGATACAGCCATGAGTACCTGGGTAATGCTCCACGACTGGTAATTACTCCTCTTACAGACAGGTAAATATATCTTGTTCTTTCTTTGTTAATTTTCTTAAGTTTATTTACTAATGTGATGAACGTGTTTATCTCTTTTCCTCCATTTATTGTAATGGCTTATATTTTCTGACACACCTTACTTTCTTCTTCTTTCTTGCTTTTTCTTGCTTTATTTCTTTGTTTCATTTATGTCTCTCATGCTATAAGAGGCACCGCACATTTTCCCTGATGTCACACAAAATTGTATGTTTTGTAGCTTAACGTCTATAATGTAAAGTTTTGTCTTTTGTCTCTAACTCCTTTGGACAGCATTTGACTTATGTCAGACCCTGTGACAACGAATGGACCAGCAGTATCGTTGGTAGGGGTGGAAACTGCCTAAGTCCATCTCAACAGCCGATGACCATAGAGTTCTGTGTCTTACATTTGTATATTTATTTTTAAAAAATAATTTTTTACGGTTTCTCCTTAAAAATATGTTTTTTGTTTTGTTTTGTTTTGTTTTGTTTCTGTTCATTTTCTTAAGTTTACATATATATATATATATGTATATATATATATATCATCATCATCATCATCATCGTTTAACGTCCATCTTCCACGCTTGCATGGGTTTGGATGGGAGTTTTCCCACTTGAGGCAAGAGAGGTTGTCTTGCTCGTATAGGACTGTCTGGCGGGTTTTCTACGGCTGGATGCCCTTCCTAACACCAACCACGTTTACAGTGTGGACTGGGAGGTTTTTACCATGTTACCTTCACGGCCACATTACAGCATGGACTGTGTGTTTTTTTTTTGTCGTGACACCTACACGACCTCATTTGTTTCGGGCTGGATGTTGTGGTACCAACATAACTTTACATTGAAAGAGGTGATGTGGATGGAGTGGGGGTAGTGGGATGGGGGTGTATTTCTGTTAGAGGTGCCTACTGACTGTAGGTTTCGCTTTGTACTTAGGCAAGGCGGGTCTTCTGTATTACTGTGTAGCACCAAAGATCTTGGTCCAGTGACATTGCCTTGGAGAGGTGTAAGTGTGTGAGGTCGGAATTTATCAAGTCGTCCCAGGTTTTTCTGGGTCTGCCTACTCCGTGGCTGCTGTCTATTTTTATATATATATATATATATACAGGTTTTGTTGTTGTTTTTAGGTGTTATATAACACTGACCCAGTCTCTTCATCTTGTGATGAGTGGAGCTCCAGCTGGTCCTGCAGGAACTGGTAAAACTGAGACTACCAAAGATTTAGGACGAGCTCTCGGTGTTATGGTCTATGTATTCAACTGTTCAGAGCAGATGGACTATAAGGTAAGAAAGTCTGCAAGCTTGGATTATACAACATACAGTCCAAAGTTTGACATTGTAGATGGATGGATGGTCCTGTAACTGGAGGGTATCATAGGGTTAGGGTCCTGTAACTCGTGAGGAAGTCATAGGGGTGCTGTATCAACATACATTTCTCGAGACATTTTAAAACCTGACAGAGCCTATCTCCTCTCCAGGTTTATACAGCAGATTTATTCCAGAGAAAGATAGAGATAGTGAGAGAATGGAAAGGAGAAAGAAATATAGAGGTAGAATTGACCCCAGTACTTGACTGGTATTTTTTAATTTTTTATTGACCTTGAATGGATGAAAGGCAAAGTTAACCTCAGCGGGATTTGAACTTAGATCGTAAAGGGACGTAACTATGCTGGAAAGCATGTCCGACCCTCTACCGATACTGCCAATTCACTGCCCTTTGTGTAGAATATTAATCCCACCGAGGTTGACTTTGCCTTTCATCCTTACGGGGTCGATAAAATAAAGTACCAGTAATGCACTGGGTAATTGCTGGCCTTGTGCCTAAAGTAGAAACAATTAATATTAGGTTGTCAAGTATGAAATTTGTAGAAAAGAAAGGAATTTCTACAAATTTCATACCTTGACGACCCAATATATATTTTTTACCTTATGTAAAACAATAGGTAAGTGGCTTAGTGGTTAGGGCACTGGATTTACAATTGTGACAGTTGTGAGTTCAGTTCCCAGACTGGGCAATGCATTATGTCCTTGAACAAGACACTTTATTTCACATTGTTCCCTCTACTGGGAGTTACAACTGGTAGATTAGTATCAGCAATGGAAATACCAATGGAAACATTGTTTCCTTGGTCCGATTTGAGGATCTCAACCCAACTTGGTAAGTGAATGAGGTTTGGGAGCTTAACAATCAATTCGATCGATTGATCAATACAATCAATTGATAAATAATATTGATGTATAATTCTTTTCATTTTCAGTCCATTGGTAACATCTACAAAGGTCTTGCCCAGTCTGGGGCATGGGGATGTTTTGATGAATTCAACCGTATCTCAGTGGAAGTTTTGTCTGTGGTTGCTGTCCAAGTAAAAAGTATCCAAGATGCCATCAAAGACAGAAAGAAGGAATTTAATTTCATGGGAGAACACATTAAGATTGTTCCTACAGTCGGAATTTTTATTACCATGAACCCTGGCTATGCTGGCCGAACAGAACTTCCAGAGAACTTAAAAGCACTTTTCAGGTAACATTCTGTTACTGGCAACTTAACTCTTTACCATTTACATTACTCTATATTTACTATTGTATTTTTGTGGTAAAGGCCTTACCTCACATAATTATCTCACATAATATTGAGTGCTATACATATATATATATATGTATATATCATGATAACTGTTTAACGTCTATCTTCCATGCTAGCATGGGTTAGATATATATATAGGAAAGGAGTCAGGACCCCGACAGCTGAGCTCCGGCTGTTTCAACAGCTAGATCCGATCCAGTTTGGATCTAGCTGTTGAAACAGCCAGAGCTCAGCCGTTTGGGTCCTGACTCTTTCCCTATTTCCCTATTATACACTCTACTACCCTAAGTATTTAGTACTCTGGTGTGTTATGGTCCACCTGGTATCTTACCACACCCTCTTTGTTATATATATATATATGTGTGTGTGTGTGTGTGTGTACAACAGTTGTACACACACGATAGACAACAGAGGCCACGTGTTGTTCCTCTCCAACTAAAAACTTTCCCCCTCGGAAAACCCCCAGTTGATGGATGCGAAATCCGAAATATAGGGACAATTAAATCACTTCCAAGGTAACTCTATCTCGTGTTATTATATTTACACTCTTTCCTACATTCCTCTACACCCTATACGTCTCATTCTACATTTCCTCTTACATCTCTCTCATTACCATCTGATTCTGTTACCTGGAGATTTACCCATCTGCATTGTTGAGGCTTCCAAAACAACCAATTTTATTATTCCACAATGCTTCAAGCAAACTTCAACACTTTCTTATATATATATCAGACCGGGTGATGTGTTGTTTCCTTGAGCAAGACACTTTATTTCACATTGCTCCAGTTTACTCAGCTGTAGAAATGAGATGATAGGGACTGGGGTCCCTATCATTCCACTGCAAAGTGGTCGTGGAGGCAAAAAAAGCACCCAGCACTCACTGTAAATGGGGCTGGTGTTAGGAAGGGCATCCAGCTGTAGAAATCAAGCCAGAATCAGTTCCCATCCCATCCTTGCAAGCAGG
The DNA here is from genome assembly GCA_964016885.1 of Eledone cirrhosa. NCBI lineage: Eukaryota > Metazoa > Mollusca > Cephalopoda > Octopoda > Eledonidae > Eledone > Eledone cirrhosa. The sequence continues at coordinate 13,655,925 of OZ024758.1, forward strand.
GAAAAGCGGACGTAAAATGAAATGATGATGATGATATATATATATATATATGTATAATAAATTGTTTTTGTTTCCATTATTTCAGACCCTGTGCTATGGTTGTGCCTGATTTTGAGTTGATTTGTGAAATCATGCTGGTAGCTGAGGGCTTTCTTGATGCCCGGCTTCTGGCTAGAAAGTTCATCACACTGTATCAACTATGTAAAGAGCTTTTGTCAAAACAGGTTTGTATTTCATTAATATTATATCTGCTTCTCTTGTTTAGTTCCCTAACCGTAGCCAGCCCTGATAAAGCAAAGCAGGCCTATGATCAATGATATTCCGGCCATGACCATCTCATTGTTTTAGCCATATTAAATCAGAGCTACATTATTGGCAGTTTCGGTAGACGGTCGGACGCCATGCTTTGCAGCATAGAGTTACGGCCCTTTACGATCTGCATTCAAATCTCGTCGAGGTTCACTTTGCCTTTCATCCTTATGAGGTCGTTAAAATAGAGTACCAGTAATGCACTGGCTAATTGCTGGCCTTGTGCCAAAAGTAGAAACAATTATTCTCTATGTGCTCCTGAAATATCAAATCTTGATATGAAGAACTTTGAAGGTTAAAATTCCAAGTTAACCCTTTTGTTATCTTATTTCTAATGAAATACAATATTTTCTATTTTAATTAATTAATGAAGAATTTTAGGAGTTACTTGAAATATTTTCATTAAGACGGTATTTGTAACATAAAATGTTCTTCTATAAAATTACATTGGAAAGTTTTAATTTAAATAGGAACTCTTAAAAACGGATTATTTTGTTTCTGAGAAACAGAAGTTTTGAGTAGTTTTGTATAAAAAAGGGTTGAGTGAAGTTATCCATTAAATGTGTTTAGACGAAAGGAGAGGTTGATTGAGAAAGACGAAAGGAGAGGTTGATTGAGAAGGACGAAAGGAGAGGTTGATTGAGAAAGACGAAAGGAGAGGTTGATTGAGAAAGACGAAAGGAGAGGTTGATTGAGAAAAGACGAAAGGAAAAGTTAACTGAGAAAAGATGAAAGGAGAAGTTGATGGGAAAAGATGAAAGGAGAAGTTGACTGAGAAAAGATGAAAGGAGAAGTTGATGGGAAAAGATGAAAGGAGAAGTTGACTGAGAAAAGATGAAAGGAGAAGTTGATGGGAAAAGATGAAAGGAGAAGTTGACTGAGAAAAGATGAAAGGAGAAGTTGATGGGAAAAGATGAAAGGAGAAGTTGACTGAGAAAAGATGAAAGGAGAAGTTGATGGGAAAGGATGAAAGGAGAAGTTGACTGAGAAAAGATGAAAGGAGAAGTTGATGGGAAAAGATGAAAGGAGAAGTTGACTGAGAAAAGATGAAAGGAGAGGTTGATGGGAAAAGATGAAAGGAGAAGTTGACAGAGAGAGACGAAAAGGGAGGTTGACAGGAAAAGATGAAAAGATAGTTAACATGATTTGAACACAGAACAATCCCCTACCATTAAAATTACCATTTAAAATACCATTAAAACTTTAACCTAACATGAAATGTTCCATTTTTGATTTTAGGATCATTATGACTGGGGATTGCGAGCAATCAAATCAGTGTTGGTTGTTGCTGGATCCCTTAAAAGAAGTGATCCTACTAGAGCAGAAGATCAAGTAAGTTAGCATTATGTTATTATATTATGTGTTCCAGCTGAGGGACTGAGGCCATGCTGGGGCACCGCCATGTTATCTCAACAATAATAGAATTGTAGATATGCCTACATCAAGAGTTGGTAATGATTGTGATGGTGATGGTGGTGGTGGTGGTGATGGTGATGATGGTGATAGTGGTGGTGGTGGTGGTGATAGTGGTGGTGATGGTGGTGGTGATGGTGGTGGTGATGGTGGTGATGGTGATGGTGGTGGTGGTGATGATGGCGGGGGTGGTGGTGGGGGTGATGGTGGTGGCGATGGTGATGATAGTGATGGTGGTGATAGTGATGGTGGTGGTGGTGATGGTATTTTACTTCCATATTTGTATTTTAGGTACTAATGAGAGCTCTGCGAGATTTCAACACTCCCAAAATCATAACTGATGACCTTCCAGTATTTATGGGGTTAATCTCAGACTTGTTTCCATCCCTCGATGTGCCTCGTAAACGAGATATGGAGTTTGAAAAGAACATCAGAGAAGCTGTTTTGGATAAACAGTTACAACCTGAAGATAGTTTTATATTAAAGGTAAGTCTAATAGAAGTTATCGAGGTCAACTTTGCCTTTCATCCTTTCGAAGTTGATAAAAAAGTACCAGTCAAATACTGGGGTTGATTCTTCCTCTCTATCTCTTTCTAACTAGCCTTATATCTCTTAGTCTCTACCTATATCTCTCTCTCTCCTACAGTCTAAATCCCGCCGAGGTCAATTTTACCTTTCATTCTTTCGAGGTTGATAAAAAAAGTACCAGTCAAGTACTGGGGTTGATTCTTCCTCTCTATCTCTTTCTAACTTACCTTATATCTCTTAGTCTCTACCTATATCTCTCTCTCTCCTACAGTCTAAATCCCGCCGAGGTCAATTTTACCTTTCATTCTTTCGAGGTTGATAAAAAAAGTACCAGTCAAGTACTGGGGTTGAGTCTTCTTCTCTATCTCTTTCTCACTTCCTCTCTTTTATTCTTTCTATCCTTATCTGGAAGAAATCTGCTGTGTTCAAACCTGGAGAAGGATTTGCTCCACCAGACTTTAAAATGTCCAAGAAACATTGTATGCCAATATGATGCCCCTGCGACTCCCTCGGGAGTTACGAGACCATACGATACCAATAGGAGTTTAAAAAAAAAATTTGGATTTGACTCTATTCAATATTAAGTATACATTATGTGATAAAAGTATATATGTGATGAATATAGTCCAACAGGGGTGAGAAGCTCCTGGATTGGATTGGAACATTGAATGTAGCAGGAACCTGGTTCAATAATCAGAGCCTATGAAAAGTGGGGGGGTCTAGCCGGTACTTTGTTCTAGGGCCCACGAGCTAAGACGACCCCCACAGCAACCATGCAACATCCATTTTGAGAAAAATCTTTGCCTGTTTCGGGCTCCAAATTTCTCTTGGAGGCCCTGACAATAATAACTGAAGGAGATCAAATGAGGTGACAGAAAGTGGTAGAGGTCTACCAAGGAAGGGGTTCCCCCAACAGGAGTAAGAAGGTCCTGGATTGGATTGAAAAAAAAAAAAAAAAAAAAAAAAAATATATATATATATATATACACCCCTGACATGACCAAAACCAAACAGAAAGTGGTAGAGGTCAACCAGGGAGGGGTTTTTCCAACAGGGGTAAGAAGGCTCTAGATTGGTTTGGATGGAATTGGATTGGCTTTCTTCTAATTAAATTCTGTTTGCAATCTTCTTTGACAGGTTGTTCAGTTGCAAGAATTATTTGATGTTCGACACTCCGTGTTCATCATCGGAAATGCTGGAACTGGTAAGAGCCAAGTTTGGAATGTTTTACTTCAAACCCATCGGAACCAAAAGCTGAAACCTCTTGCTATTGTCTTGGATCCGAAAGCTGTAACTAATGATGAGCTATTTGGTATCATTAATCCATCAACAAGAGAATGGAAAGATGGTAAGTGTTTGTTAGAATATTGATTTCTGTTAAAGAATCATCGATGAACAGAAACAAAGAATAATGGAAATATAAAGCAGGTATATTTGTCTCAAACGGTGAAAGGAAGATAGGAAATCCTTATCTTTTGAACTAAATGTCCCTTCTCGGAAGAAAGAAGAAAGGGGAGAGAACAGATGAGTTGATGCACTGTGTTATAATGTAGACATATTAGAAAGAGACAATAATGTTGTAGTCTAATATAACACGTGTGTGTGTGTGTGGACATACTCATGGCACCCTATAAACATCATCATCATCATCATCGTTTAATGTCTATATTCCACGCTAGCATGGGTTAAACGGTTTTGCTCCATTTGATGCGGGATTGTCCGGGAGACCATGTCTCGCTCATACAGAAGTGTCTCTGGCAGGTTTTCTATGGCTGGATGCCCTTCCTAACACCAACCACACTTACAATATAGACAGGGAGCCATGTCTCCTGCACGACCACTTTACAGTGTGGAGTGGGTGCTTTTTATTGTGTCACCGACACAGTGGATGGGGTAGGGTGTGTGCGATGGGATGTATGTTGGGTTAAGAGGTGCCTACATATAATTTGAAATCTGGGTACATATATTGGATATTTGTAAAATTCTTTAAAATCTTTTTAGTTTCATTAATTTCTCTTTATTTTCATATATATATATACACATTATATATATATATATATATTTATATATATATAACGAAGGAGGTGTGGTAAGGAACCAGATGGACCATAACACACCAGCGTACTCAATACTTAGGGTAGTAGAGTGGGTAATGGTAAAAAGTTTGACCCCGACGACAGAGCTCAAGCCATTTCGACGGCTATTTCTGGTCCAGAAATAA
>OZ024758.1:13662895-13712895 GCA_964016885.1 Eledone cirrhosa
TCCCGGTTTCATAGTGTGAAGTGACTGAGAGTACAAGACTCCCTCCTGGACAGGACACCAGTCCATTACAGGGTTAAACTCCTTCCCAGTTATTGCTGGTACTCAGTTTCAGCTGAGTATACTAGAGCAATGTGAAATGAAGTGTTTTGCTCAAGAACACAACACACAACCCAGTCCAGGAATCGAACCCACGACATTATGATTATAAGTTCAACACCCTTACCATTAGGCTACATACCTCCACAGAACACAACACACAACACAGCCTAGGAATCAACCCCACAATATTATGATTATAAGTTCAACACCTTTACCACTAGGCTACATACCTCCACAGAACACAACACACAACACAGCCTAGGAATCGAACCCACAATATTATGATTATAAGTTCAACACCTTTACCACTAGGCTACATACCTCCACAGAACACAACACACAACACAGCCTAGGAATCAACCCCACAATATTATGATTATAAGTTCAACACCTTTACCACTAGGCTACATACCTCCACAGAACACAACACACAACACAGCCTAGGAATCGAACCCACAATATTATGATTATAAGTTCAACACCTTTACCACTAGGCTACATATCTCCACATCATAACATTCCTTGTGTTTTATGTAGAGTAGAGAGATTATAAAAAAAAAAAAAATCTGTTAGTTGTTTGTAAATAAACTGTAAATAATTTTTATATTTCAGCTGGTGGACTACAGAAATGAATTCACAAAATGGTGGCTCAATGAATTTAAATCAGTGAAATTTCCAAGTCAAGGCACTGTCTTTGATTATTACATTGATCCTGAAACAAAGAAATTTGAACATTGGAGCAAACGTGTGGAAAAATTTGAACTAGATTCAGAAATACCACTTCAGGTACTGTTGATATTTTGTTAATATGTTTCACATAGAGCAGAGGTCACCAGAATGGTCCATATCAAACTTGAGGGGTTGATGGGACCACATAGAGGTTCTAGTGAACTTTTAGGCCAAAATCTGACATTTATATAAGAAATTAATATACATAAAATTATGGTTTCTGATTTAGGCACAAGGCGAACAATTTTCAGGAGAGGGGGATTATCGATTAAATTGACCCTAGTGCATCACTGGTACTTTATTTTACCAACCCTGTCAGAATGAAAGAAAGGCAAAGCTAACCTTGGCATCATTTGGAATGTTAAGGGTTGTAACTCTATGTTGTGAAGCACGTTGTCCAACACTGTTCCCATTCTGCCTATACACCACTCTTTTCTGATATTTATATATAATTGTTTCTACTTTTGGCACAAGGCCAGCAATTATCCCAGTGCATTACTGGTACTTTATTTTATTAGTCTTTATTGTTTTATTGGAAAAACCAACCAGCAGGAATCCTGTGGGTAGATACCAAGCAAGATGGTTGGTTAACATCCATGAACTTAGCAGGTCTTAACTGGGGTTCCAGCCGGATCAATTGGAGATGGTTGCTTCTGATAGGGCCCACTGGAAGGAGTGTTTGAGGACACTGCCCCCACGACCCTCTTCCACACACACACACACACACATACGCATACACACACACACCACCACCACCACCCCATGTTGTCTTCTTTTTCTTTTTCTTTTTTCTTCTTTTCCTTTTTCTTTCTTTTTCTTCTTTTTCTTTTTCTTTTTCTTTTCCCTTTTCTTCTTCTTCTTTTCCTTTTTCTTCTTCTTTTCCTTTTTCTTCTTCTTTTCCTTTTCTTTTCCTTTTTCTTCTTTTCATTTTTTCTTTTTCTTCTTTTCCTTCTTTTCCTTTTTCTTCTTTTCCTTCTTTTTCTCCTCCTTCTTGGCAAAGGAGGAGGGGGAGAAGAAAGAGAAGGAGGAGAATGTAGGGTTCCATATGGAGGTAGAATTAAGCCTTGCAGATTATTCTTTTTCCCAGCTTTATTACAAATTGATCAAATTCGAAATCTTGTTTATTTTATTCTACTTTATGTTGGTATATTTTGGTCATTAATTTGTTTGTGATCTTTTATGGTAGGCCACTATGGTGCCAACAGCTGAAACAACCCGAATCCGGTACTTTCTGGACATCCTGATTGATTCAAAACGGCCTGTGATGCTTGTTGGAACAGCTGGAAGTGGTAAGACTGTCCTCATGCAAGACAAACTGATATCTCTGCCAGAAGAATATGTAATTGCCAATGTACCATTCAACTTCTACACAACATCGGAAATGTTACAACGGATTCTGGAAAAACCTCTTGAGAAAAAAGCAGGGCGAAATTACGGTCCTCTTGGCAACAAGAAGCTTATCTATTTTGTAGATGATATGAATATGCCAGAGGTATGAGGGTTTATTTATTTTCTTCTGTTATTACTGGTTGTTTTCTATAGAATATCCTCACTATTTGTAACTCTTAACATCCTGCAGTGATTAAACAGAAAATAGTTTTAAAATAAACAGATTTATAGATTCTAATTTTTATAGTATCTTTACTGTTATGAAAATTTATTGTATTATTGGAAAAACTTTGATATTTAAACCTTTATCATTTATATTACTCTATATATACTATTGTATGTTTGTAGTAAAGGCTTTATCTCACATAATTATCTCACATAATATCAAATTGGTATGAGTGGCCAGTTATGGCCAATTTGAATAGAAAGAGGTGAGAGAATTCTGGCCAGATATGGCTGGTTTAAATGCTAAAAGGTTTATGTGGTACAGAGATGGTGCTGTTGTGTACTTTTCAAGAATGTCTTGCTAATGCAGTTTCATGCAGTATAGGATCATCATCATCATCATCATCATCATCATGATTTAATGCCAATTTTTCCATGCTTGCATGGGTTTGATGGGTTGTCACATTATGAAACAAGTCAGGTCTAGAGATCACATCATGCTCATATGGATCTGTATTTTGGCTAAGTCTCTACAGCTGGATGCCCTTCCTAACACCAACTATGTTACAATGTGGACTGAGTGGGTGCTATTTATCGTGGCATCGAAGCAACCACCTTACAGGGTAAACTGATCCCTTCTTGTCGTTGATGTAAAGAGTTGATATATTGACTTGTTCAGCTATTTTAAATTCCATTATAAGATTACTGTTACCTTTCTTTGTCCTGCTTTCTCTCAATCTTCAGGTGGATCAGTATTTCACAGTACAACCACACACTCTAATGAGACAACATCTAGACCATAACCAGTGGTATGATCGTGTCAAGCTAACTGTCAAAGACATACACAACACTCAATATGTTGCTTGCATGAACCCAACAGCTGGCAGTTTTACAATTGATCCCCGATTACAGGTGTGTAGACATTTGATCTCTGATTACATGTGTGTAGATAATTGATCCCTGATTACAGGTGTGTAGATAATTGATCCCCGATTACATGTGTGTAGATAATTGATCCCTGATTACAGGTGTGTAGATAATTGATCCCTGATTACAGGTGTGTCGACATTTGATCTCTGATTACAGGTGTGTAGACACTTGATCCCCAATTACATGTGTGCAGACACTTGAGCCCCAATTACATGTGTGTAGATAATTGATCCCTGATTACAGGTGTGTAGATAATTGATCCCTGATTACAGGTGAGTAGATAAATAATAAATTTCTTATTGTAAGCATAAATTTCTTATTGTTGTAAGCATAAATGTTCACTAGTTTATATTTTATATTTTTCTTTCTTTCAGAGACACTTCTGCGTATTTGCCATCAATTTCCCATCTCCAGATGCCTTAAATACCATCTACAATAACATCCTTAGCCAGCATTTAATTTTCAATAATTTCGCTCCTCCTGTTCAGAAGTTCTCACAGACCATAATAACAGCAGCACTTTCTCTTCACCAAAGAATCTCCTCCAACTTTTTGCCTACAGCCATTAAATTCCATTATGTTTTCAACCTCAGGGATCTGTCCAATATCTTCCAGGTAACAATATTCCTGTTATTGAAGTTTCTCTACCATTATCTTCACATATCTACATTTATCTACAATGATTTAGAAATAGTTTAGGAGCATAATTCTTCATGTTCAATTTCATTCTTTGATTTTTCATCATAATCATTACCATCACTACCGTCATCACATCCTCATTACCATCACCACCGTCATCACATCCTCATTACCATCATCACTGTCATCAGATCCTTTGTATTTCACAGCAGTCTGTTACTGAATAAAGTCGTTTCTAACAATTTTCCACAGCTTTCTGAATAAACCCGAGTTAATAGTCATAAAAAAAATTATATCAAATATTCTCAGTTCATTTTTTGGCCAATAAATTCTTTGTCTGTTACATGATATTTTTCTATTTAATGCCGTGTCCTATCAGGAGAAGTGTTTCTATTGTTTATTCTTGCTAATTAATCATCAACTACATTAGTTCACATGAGAAGGCATGTGACTTTGTGGTTAGGGTATTTGACTCACGATCGTAAGGCCATAAGTTTGATTCCAAGTGGTGCACTGTGTCCTTGAGCAAGAAGCTTTATTTCACATTGCTCTATTTTTAAGATTGTCATCATCATCATCGTTTAACATCCATCTTCCACGCTAGCATGTTTAAAATTTCTATACATCTCCAGGGAATATTATTCTCCTCTCCTGAATGTTGCAAAAATCCAACAGATTTGATCCGGTTATGGACTCATGAATCTCAAAGGGTCTACTGTGATAAGTTGATTGATGCTAAAGATATTGCAAGCTATATGAAACTTGAAAAAGATATTATCAAGAAAAGTTTTGAGGTAAGAAAATTTATCAACAATACTTTAACATTCCTTCCATCAGGTCCTGTAAAAAGTAACCGTCTCCAACTGATCTGGCTGGGTCCCCATCTTGATCAACCATCTTGCTTAAGGTATGCCCCTGGGTCTCTTGTCGGTCAGTTTTGCCCGTAAAATCTGTCCAGTTTTCATAATTGTTTAAATCTCGGGAATAAGTTATTGTTAACACTTTAACATTTACATTACTCTATATATATTATTGTATTTTCACAGTAAAGGCTTTACTTTACATAATTATACTCACATAATATCGAATCTATGAGATTTTGATATTATTTATTTTGAGAACAATACCTTAACATCAGTATGAGCAGCTGGTTACAGTCGGTTTGAACAGAAAGAGGAGAGAGAATTCTGGCTGGATATGGCCGGTTTAAATGCTAAAGGGTTAAAACCTTTTGCTACCATATTTCTAATGAAAGACACTGCTTATGATTCTCACCATTATCACCACCATCAACATCATCATCACCACCACCTCCACTACGACCATGACGGCGACCACCACCACACCACCTCCACTTACATCATCACCACCACCACCATCATCATGATCACTATCATCACCACCTCCACCACCTCCACCACCACCACCACCACCATCATCACCATCACCACCATTATCATCACCATCACCACCATCATCATCCCCATCACCACCACTACCATTATCACTATCACCACCACCACCATCACCACCACCACCACCATCAACATCATTATCATCACCACGTCCACCACTACCACCACCACTAGCATTATCACCACCACCACTACCAATATCACCCCCACCATCACCACCACCATCACCATCACCACTACCAATATCATCACCACCACCACCACCACCATCACCACCACCATCACCACCACCACCACCATCACCATCACCACTACCAATATCACCACCACAACCACCTCCATCACCACCACCATCACCATCATTATTACTTCATAAACAAAACTAAACATTTTACATAATTTGAAATCCTCCTCATTTTTTTCAGGACATTGATGAATCAGCAGTGATGCAGAAACCTTTACTGTTCTGCCACTTTGCCCAAGGTATAGGTGACCCTAAGTACTTACCGGTATCGGACTGGAACAGTATTAGTGCCATCCTAAAAGAGACAATGGAAAGTTACAACGAATTGAATGCCGTCATGAATCTGGTCCTGTTTGAAGATGCTATGACACATATTTGTAGAATTAACCGTATTTTGGAGAATCCTCGTGGAAATGCTCTTTTGATTGGTGTCGGAGGAAGTGGTAAGCAAAGTCTGTCAAGGCTTGCAGCTTACATAAGCAGTTTGGAAGTTTTCCAGATTGTTCTGAGAAGAGGATATGGCATACCAGATCTTAAAAGTATGGTTTACTGTATATATCATCATCATCATCATCGTTTAACGTCCCTGTTCCACGCTTGCATGGGTTTGGACGGGGGTATTCCCACTTGAGGCAAGGGTGGTTGTCTTGCTCGCATAGGACTGTCTGGCAGGTTTTCTACAGTTGGATGCCCTTCCTAACACCAACCACATTTACAGTGTGGGTCTGGGAGGTTTTTACCGTGTTGCCTACACGGCCACATTACAGCGTGGACTGTGTGTTTTTTTGTCATGACACCTACACGATCTCATTTGTTTCGGCCTGGATGGTGTGGCACCAACATAACTTTACATAGAACGGGGTGGTGTGGATGGGGTGGGGGTGGTGGAACGGGGGGGGGGGGTATTTTGTTAGAGATGCCTACTGGCTGTAGTAGGTTTTACTATGTATTTAGGTAAGGCGGGTCTTCTCTGTTACTGAGTACCGCCAAAGGTATAATTATATTTATATATTTGTTTTGTAAGGTTTTTGATATGAAATCGTGTGTCGAAACAAATATTGTTATACTTGGGGAGGGTCATATTGTTGTAATAATATTGCCAGAAATTATAACAGAACACATTCACTGTTTGGTTGTTTTTTGCTTCTGTATCTTTTATATCTCCATAGTTAATTTATTTGGCAATCAATGTTTATCATTGATTGACCAACGGTTAAAAATACAGATATAAATATATATAAATGTTGATTGCCAAATAAATTAACTATGGAGATATAAAAGATACAGAAGCGAAAACCAACCAAGCAGTGAGTGTGTGCTGTTATTATTTCTGGCAATATTATTACAACAATATGACCCTCCCCAAGTATAACAATATATTTGTATATATATTATAAAATTTTAAACTTATTTCTCTTTTTCATTTCTGTCCACCCCCACAACTTAACTTTACCTTTCATCCTTCTCAGGTTGATAGAATAAAGTACCAGTTATGTACTGGGGTCTATTTAATTGGCTATCACTTTCCACTCCCACTCCAACCCCTAACGAAACATTTAGCCTTGTCTCTGTGTAAGAAATTATTATTATCATTATTATAATGCCCATTTGTACCGTCCTGCATTGTCCTGCACTGTCCTTAATGTCTACTTTATGTAAACCCTTGTGGTTAATAAAGAAATCATTATTATTATTATTATTATTATTATTATTAAGGTTGGTGGATTGGCAGTATCGGTGGAGGGTCGGACGCCATGCTTTGCAGTATAGAGTTACGGCCCTTTACAGTCTGAGTTTAAATTGCCTTTCATCCTTACAGGGTTGATATCCACCCCCAAAAATTGTTGGTCTTGTGTCTAAATCAGAAACCATTATCTTTCAATTTTCCAGTGGATTTAAGCATTCAGTACCAAAAAGCAGGTTTGAAGAATGTTGGAACAGTTTTCTTATTAACTGATGCTCAAGTGGCAGATGAGAAATTCCTCGTCTTGATCAATGACTTACTTGCATCTGGAGAGATTCCAGATCTTTTCACTGACGATGAAATTGAGAATATTATTAGCACTATACGAAGTGAAGTAAAAGGACAAGGTCTTGAAGACACTAGGGAAAATTGTTGGAGATTTTTCATCGATAAAGTCCGCCGTTCCTTGAAGGTAGGGCCAATCCTGATACCTGTCATATCATCATCATCACTGTTTAACCCTTTAGCATTTACATTATTCTATATTTGCTATTGTATTTTTGTGGTAAAGGCTTTATCTTACATAATTACCTCACATAATATCGAATTTACAAAATTTTGATATTTATTTTGAGAACAATACCTTAACATCAGTATGAGTGGCCAGTTACAGCCAGTTTGAACAGAAAAAGGTGAGAGAATTCTGACCGGATATGGCTGGTTTAAATGCTAAGGGGTTAATGTCCATTTTTCCATGCGTTAGATGAGTTAGACTAGCATGCGTTAGGAGCAATGCTAGGTCAGGTGACCATGTCTTGCTCATACAGAACTGATTTTGGTTTGTTTTCTACAGCTGGATGCCCTTCCCAATGTCATATATACCTTTATATCTACCCTTTTGTTTTTCCCTAAGGAATGAGGTGGTGGATTTTATCACCATCATCATTATCATTAAGTTGGTGCTTGGAGCATAACTTAACAAAAGTTTTTACGTAAAGTTATGATGGAAAGTTTTTAGACAAATATAAATATTTTAAAACTGCGTAATATTTTGTGTATCTTTGAACTGTTTTAGAATAAAAAACTTTAATATTTTGTCTGTTTATGTTGTTTTAGAATAAAAACTGTTTAATATTTTGTGTGTTTTTGTTTTAGAAAAAATAAAACGTTTTAATATTTTGTCTGTTTATGTTTTAGAATTAAAAACTGTTTAATATTTTGTCTGTTTATGCTGTTTTAGAATAAAAAAACTTTTTAATATTTTGTCTGTTTATGCAGTTTTAGAATAAAAAAAACTGTAATATTTTGTGTCTGTTTATGCTGTTTACAGGTTGTATTATGTTTCTCCCCTGTTGGTCCAACATTACGAGTCCGAAGTCGCAAGTTTCCAGCTATTACTAACTGTACAAGCATCGACTGGTTCCATGAATGGCCTGAAGAGGCGCTGGTGTCTGTCAGTCAAAGATTCCTCGAAGAAGTTGAACTATTGGCTGTGAGTCAATCATTTAGATATTTTCATATTTTGTTTTATTGGTAGATAAACTTTTAGACAATAAGCAAAATATATAGTGTGCCATTATCAGTGTATTTATTATTGTCATTTGGCAGAATTGGTAGAGTGTCAAACAACATTTTACCACGTAGTTATGGCCCTTTATGTTCTGAGTTCAAATCTTGCTGAGGTTAGCTTTGCCTTTCATCTTTATGGGGTTGATAAAACAAAGTACCAGTAATGCACTGAAGTCAATTTACTCGACTTTCTCTTCCCCGAATTGCTGGACTTGTGCCTATAGTAAAAACCATTATTCTCATTATCTTCATCCTTTCTGGTAATCTAATTTTTTATGCATATTTGAGGTATGGAGGAAAACAATCAACAAGATCCCGGAACTCATTTGCTTACCGAGTGGGGTCAGACATGTGAAATCGGACCAAAGAAACAATGTTTCCATTGGTCTTTCCATTGTTGATACTATCTACCGGTCACAACTCTTGGCAGAAGGAGCAACGTGGTGAAATAAAGTGTCTTGCTCAAGGACAATTCATTGCCTGGTCCAGGAATCGAATTCACAACCTTACGATTGTAAATCCAATTCTCTAGCCACTAAGCCATACACCTTAAAACAAACCACCTAATATGTGACCCTCTTCTTATTTTTTTTACCAAATATTAGAGGCACGTGGCTTGTGGTGGCCTTGCAATCGAAAAATTGTGAGTTCAATTCTCAGACCGGGTGATGTGTTGTTTCCTTGAGCAAGATACTTTATTTCACATTGCTCCAGTTTACTCAGCTGTAGAAATGAGATGATAGGACTGGGGTCCATATCATTCCATTGCAAAGTGGTCGTGGAGGTGCCACGGCAAAAAAGCACCCAGCACTCACTGTAAATGAGGTTGGTGTTAGGAAGGGCATCCAGCTGTAGAAATCGAGCCAGAATCAGTTCCTGTCCAACTCTTGCAAGCAGGGAAAAGTGGACGTAAAATGATGATGATGATGATGATGATTAGTTCCAATTTCCTGATCACTTTTCTATATTTTTCCTTCCAGCCACCAATGAGGGAAGCAATTTCAAAGTTCATGGCCTTTGTACACAATTCAGTGAATGACACAAGTGACCTCTATCTCCAAAATGAACGCCGATACAATTATACCACACCGAAAAGTTTCCTGGAACAGATTAAACTTTACCAAAGCCTATTGAGTAAAAACAACACCAATTTACAGGCACAAATTGTACGACTTGAAAATGGTCTGGAGAAACTTAGAAACACTTCTTCCCAGGTTTGTAAAATTTTTAACAATAAATGGATTAATTTATTTTTAAACCTTTTTTTTCTTAATTAACTGGCACAGGCTTCGTTAAGTTAGTCTGTTCTAAGCTGAAGGTTCATCAGGTTGGTGCTTATTCCCAGTTTCTGTGGTATTAAATGACTGAGAGTAGCAGATTCTCCCTGGATAGGATGCCAGTCACTTCACACCTCAGAAACCATGATAAGCACTGGCCTGATGAGCTTCCAGGCTTCAGACAGACTTTAGACTTTTAGAAACACCCAACCATGAACCCATCCAGTCATCCTTTCATCTATTGAACCACCTATCCCCACAAACAACCATCTTTCTATCCATCCATCTATCTATCTATCCAACAACTGGTACATCCATCATGTGACATTGCCTTCTTTATCTGTGTTGTATCATTCTGTTAGGTTGATGATCTGAAAGCCAAGCTGGCTGCCCAAGAGGTTGAACTTGCCCAGAAAGAAGAGGATGCTAATAAATTGATTGCTATTGTTGGAGCTGAGACTGAGAAGGTCAGCAAAGAGAAACGTATCGCAGATGAGGAGGAGAAGAAAGTACAGAAGATCAACGAAGAAGTTAGTAAGAAAGCCCAAGATTGTGAAGAAGATCTTGTCAAAGCTGAACCAGCTCTTATAGCTGCAAAGAAAGCTCTTGATACACTCAATAAGGTATGGTTGTTGTTGATGTTGATGTAGTTGGTGTTGTTGATGGTATTGTTTAGAAATTTATTTTATCATTCATTTAGTGCTCATTTAGTGTCAATCTTTCTATGCTTGCATGAGTCAGACGAGTCGTCCACATCAGGAGACAAGTCTGACCAGAATTGTCCATGCTGTACCTTGCTCCGACAGGACTGTAAACTTGGCCAGAGATTTTACAGCTGGATGTAAACCACATTTACAATGTATAGTTAAACATATTAACACTCTTAACTTTGCTAATAAAAAAAAACAGAAATCAGTTTGTAGCACATCACGGGGTCAATAAAATAAAGTACCAGTAATGCACTGGATTTGATTTAATCAACTTTCCTCCACCCCACAAATTGCTGGCCTTATGTCTATAGTAGAAATAACCATTTCTTTCTTTCCATTTTTTAAAAATATTCATTTATTATTATTTTCCATTAACAGAGTAACCTAACGGAAATGAAATCTTTTGGGGCACCGCCTAGCGCTGTGACAAATGTCACTGCTGCAGTAATGGTTTTGTTAGCGCCAGGAGGGAAGATTCCCAAAGACAGGAGCTGGAAAGCAGCAAAGTCTTCTATAATGAGCAAAGTAAGTGTTCAACATATGTTTCAAAATATTGGTTATTGTCCCAATAGCTTTAATTGTATATTTAACCCTTTAGCATTTCCATTACTCTACATATACTTTTATATTTGCTATTGTACTTTCACGGTAAAGGCTTTACCTCACATAATATCTCACATAACATTTGCATTACTCTATATATACTATTGTACTTTCACGGTGAAGGCTTTACCTCACATAATATCTGACATAACATTTACATTACTCTATATATACTATTGTATTTTCATGGTAAAGGCTTTACCTCACATAACATTTACATTACTCTATATATACTATTGTATTTTCACGGTAAAGGCTTTAGCTCACATAATATCGAAACTATGAGATTTTGATGTTTATTTATTTTGAGAACAATAACTTAACATCAGTATGAGTGGCTGGTTATGGCCGGTTTGATAAGCAAGAAGTGAGAGACTTCTGGCCGTATACAGCCGGTTTAAATGCTAAAGGGTTAACAAAATAAATAAACTTATAGAATATTAAACTACATGGTAAATTTTATAAAGTATGTATATAAAATTAATTTTCTTTAACCCTTTAACATTTACATTACTCTATATATACTATTGTATTTTCATGGTAAATACTTTACCTCACATAATTATCTCACATAATATTGAATCTATGAGATTTTGATATTATTTATTTTGAGAACAATAACTTAACATAAGTATGAGTGGCTGGTTACAGCTGGTTTGAACTGCAAGAGATGAGAGAATTCTGGCCAGATATAGCCAGTTTAAATGCTAAAGGCTTAAATATTAAATAAGCTTTTATAGATAATTAGAAAAGTTAATTAATAAAGTAGGTTGTAATTGCATCTGTTATGATTATTTTAATTTTCCCTGTTATAACATAAAATATTACTATCATTGTTAAGGTTGATACACTACTGGTACAGCTGAAAGAATACGATAAAGAAAACATTCACGAAAACAATCGTAAAGCAATCCAGGCTTATCTTACAGATAAAGAATTTAACCCTGAGTTAATTAGTGCCAAGTCATCAGCTGCTGCAGGTCTCTGTGCATGGGTGATCAATATCATGAGATTCTATGAAGTCTTTTGTGAGGTGGAACCAAAAAGAATTGCCCTAAATCAAGCTAATGCAGAGCTGGCAGCTGCTCAAGACAAGTTGACCGTTATTCAGAATAAAATCACAGAACTTGAAAAATCTCTGGCAAAACTGACAAATGATTTCGAAGAAGCTACAAATGCCAAAATGAAATGCCAAGCAGAAGCAGATGCTACAAATAAAACTATAGTTCTGGCTAATCGCCTCGTTGGTGGACTGGCTTCTGAAAATGTCAGGTGGGCTGAATCAATCAGAGGACTAAAGAAGCAAGAAGTAACATTACCAGGTGATACGTTACTCATCACATCATTTGTTTCATACCTGGGATGTTTTACCAAACCATACAGACTCGATCTTATCAATAAGCATTGGGTTAATAATCTAAAATCAGTCAGCGAAATAATTCCCGTATCTGAAGGCTTAGATCCTTTGACTTTACTCACAGATGATGCGAGTATTGCAGAGTGGAACAATGAGGGTTTACCCAGTGATCGGATGTCAATTGAAAATGCAACAATATTAACAAACTGTGAAAGATGGCCCCTCATGGTGGATCCTCAGCTTCAAGGAATAAAATGGATTAAGAAAAGATATTCTTCAACACTGAAGGTTTGTAAACATTGTCAACCCATCTTATAATTACTAGTTTTTATCTTATCTTTTTTTTTTACTTTTATCCTGAACAAATAAAACAAAAACAAAGTAATGTTTTACCCAGTATATTTCAGGGCTAAGACCCTCTTTTTAAATTTAAAGCAAAAATGGTTCAAAAACAAAAATGAACAATCAATGTGTTAGGGACAAATACATCGATCGTTCATTTTTGTTTTGAACCATTTCTGTTTCACATTTGAAAAGGGGTAATAGACCCGAAATATCTTGTTGAAATATTCTGGGTAAAACATTACTTTTTGTTTTATTCATCATCCTTTGCCCTATATATATATATATATATATATATATATATATATATATATATATATATACTACTATCATTCCACTGCAAAGTGGTCGTTGAGGTGCCACGGCAAAAAAGCACCCAGCACTCACTGTAAATGAGGTCGGTGTTAGGAAGGGCATCCAGCTGTAGAAATCAAGCCAGAATCAGTTTCCGTCCCACCCTTGCAAGCAGGGAAAAGCGGACGTAAAATGATGATGATGATGATGATGACTACATTGTACAATCTTTCTAAAACTTATCAGTTATTTATTACATATTTCACAATGCTTCGTATTAATTATCTTACATTAATTTATATGTATTGTGTTTTTACTACAGGTTGTCCGTATTGGACAAAAAGGTTATCTTGAAATCATTGAGAAAGCAATATCTGTCGGAGATACGGTCCTCATTGAAAACCTTGGAGAATCTATTGATCCAGTCTTGGATCCACTCTTGGGAAGAAATACCATAAAAAAAGTAAGAGATTTCTAATAAGGGAATCTATTTATGTCTTGTTGTTGGTTTTGTTATTTCTATTGCTTGTTGTTGTTGTTGTTATAATCCAGTTATATATGTTGGCTTATTGGTTAGGGTGAGGCAGCAAATTGGCAAAGTTATCAGAATGTCGGACAGAATACTTTGAGGTATTCGTTCCAGCTCTCTACTCTCTCAGTTCAAATCCCACTGAGGTCAACTTTACCTTTCATCCTTTCAAGGTTGATAAAAAAAAGTACCAGTCTAGTACTGGGGTCGATTCTTCCTTTATATTGCTTTCTCATTTTCTATCTTTCTCTGAAAGAAATCTGCTGTATTCGGATCTGGGGAGGAGATGGGCCCCACCAGGCTTAAAATGCTCAACAAACACTGTATATCAATATGACGCCCCTACAACTCCCTCAGAAGTTGTACTTCTGTGGGTAGTTTTCTTTCCTAGAACCAGATCCAGTTTAAAGTGAATTGGTACCAAAAATAGTTAAATGAAACATCAAACAACATATTTTTACAAATGAAACAAAAAAAAAAGCATCTTATTATTTTTCTTTGTTTTTTTTTTCTTTAAAAGAAATCACTGAAATATTTTTTTTCAGGGGCGAGCCATCCGAATGGGAGATAAAGAGGTCGAGTATGACTCTTCATTCCAATTGATTTTACATACTAAACTAGCAAATCCACATTACAAACCTGAGATGCAGGCACAAACAACATTGATAAATTTCACAGTAACTCGAGATGGACTTGAAGAACAGCTTCTAGCTGCAGTGGTCAGCAAAGAAAGACCAGACCTTGAACGGCTGAAATCAGATCTTACACATCAACAAAATGAGTTTAAAATTACACTCAAGGTAAGTTGCTTCCTCTTTTGATTTTTTAAAAAACTAACTGATCAGCAGTTTTATGTCTCAATAACTGAGCTAACTCTTTATAAATTGTTAAACTAATCCATTGTTTTATGTCTCAATATTTGAGCCACTTCTATATAAATTGTTAAACTGCTCCATTGTTTTGTCTCAATAATTGAGCCAGCTTTATATGAATTGTTAGATTCATCAGCAGTTTTATATCTTAATATTTGATCCACCTTATATAAATTGTTAATATTTGAGCCAGCTTTATATAAATTATTAAACTTATCAGCAGTTTTATGTCTCAATATTCGAGCCAGCTTTATATAAATTGTAAGACTGCTCCGTAGTTTTATGTCTTAATATTTGAGCTAGCTTTATATAAATTGTTAGATTGATCAGCAGTTTTATGTCTTAATATATTTGAGCCAACTTTATATAGATTGTTTATCTGATCAGCAGTTTTATGTTTCAATAATTGAGTCAACTCTATATATAAATATTGTTTCTATATTCTAGAAACTTGAAGATTCCTTACTTGCCCGGTTGTCTGCGGCTGAGGGCAACTTTCTGGGAGATTATGCTCTGGTAGAGAATCTTGAGATTACCAAAAGGACAGCTGCTGAGATTGAAGTGAAAGTGGTTGAAGCCAAGAAAACCGAAAAGGAAATCAATCTAGCCAGAGAAAGCTACAGGCCGGCAGCTGAAAGGGCATCATTACTCTACTTTCTACTGAATGAATTGAACAAAATCAATCCTATGTACCAGTTCTCACTCAAGGTAAAACAATCGAACTCTCAGAAATATTTTTTTCATTGATGTTGTTATTGTAGTTGCAGTATTTGTTGTTGTACAGAGGTTGACTGAAAAATTCATAGTTTGACTAATATACTCTTGTGGAATGACCAAATAAGGTTTACTTTTCAACATAGTCCCTGGAAAGAAACAATGCAGTTATTAATAAGAAGAGTTGAAATTAATGACATGCAAGATTTCACAGCTCTAGCATCACTCCTTCATAGTCTGCCTACCCTCGTAGTTGTTGTTTGGCCCTAGGTCAAACCTAACTAAGTAAAAAAGCTGTAGAATCAGTAAAAGAGAATATATTTTTGAGGTATTTAAACCTTTAGCATTTAAACCGGTCATATCCAGCCAGAACTCTCTCACCTTTTTCTGTTCAAACTGGCTGTAACTGGCCACACATACTGAGGTTAAGGTATTGCTCTCAAAATAAATAATATCAAAATCTCATAGATTCGATATTATGTGGAATAAAGCCTTTACCATGAAAATACAATAGTATATATAGTGTGATGTACATGTTAAATGGTTAAAAGTGCTAATTTATAAAAATCTCTTTTCAGGCTTTCAGTGTGGTGTTTGAAAAAGCTATAGAAAGAGCTGAACCTGCAGATGACGTGAAACTACGAGTTGTTAACTTGATTGACAGTATAACATACTCAGTTTATGTCTATACCACACGAGGACTCTTTGAGAAGGACAAACTCATCTTCACTTGTCAAATGGCATTCCAGGTAATTTGAACACACACACACACACATATATATATACATATATACATACGCACACACACACACATATATATACATACATATACACATGCACACACACACACACACACACATATATATATATATGTATATATATTGTCACGGGGGGGGGGGGGGTTATATTTTCAAATTTATTGATAAATATATCAAATCAGTTTTGTTTGTTTTGATTTATCTATTTTGGTAGTTTAGCATATATATATATATATGTACATATATATATATATATTGGTATTTGTCTAAACTTTATATTTAGAGATTGGCTGTTGTTAGGCTCTGTTGAAATATAACCAACTGCTAAGCTTTTGTCAAATTAGAAAACATAAACAGGTTTAGAAAAGTGTCAAGGAAGGAATCCGAGTGCTCATGACACCAGTGGAGTATTGCTGGAGGTGTGGGGGAGATGCAGCTGATTTAGACGCAGCTAATTTAGATGCAAGGCCAACAAATTGGTCTTCCTTGGTCTAGTTCTACTGCAGTTTCCTTCCGCTGGGATTTCTTGGCACTTCTTCACCTAGTGATCCCCATCCATACACATGACATGTCCATACCAGCACAATCACCTCTCTGCCCAGATCTTCCTTGGTCTACCTCGACTGCAGCTTCTTTCCACTGGGATTTCTTGGCAAATCAACCATGTGCATCACATGTCCATACCAGCACAGTCTCCTCTCTGCCCAGGTCTTCCTTGCTCTAGCTCTACTAAAGCTTCTTTCTACTGGGATTTCTTGGCACTTCTTCACCCAGTGATCAAATAATTCTTCATTTCAAAAAGAGATTGATATTCTAGAAACAAACATTTGTTTTTGTTATTTTGTCTTCGATGTTTTATGAATCTATAAACATATTTTTCGGAAATGTTACTAGCAGCCACATTTCTCAATTTAACAGATCCTTCTTTTGAAGAAAGAAATAAACGCATCAGAACTGGATTTTTTACTCCGTTTTCCATTCGTTCCAAACCTTACCAGTCCTGTCGACTTCATCAACAATTTAGGATGGGGTGGAATCAAGGTATACAACCTCTTTTATAAACCACGTATTTGAAGAAAAAAAAACAAAATATTTTTTCAATTTATTCTTTAACCCTTCAGCATTTAAACCGGCCTTATCTGGCCAGAATTCTCTTGCCTCTTTCTGACCACACATACTTATGTCAAGGTATTGTTATCAAAATAAATAATATCAAAATCTCGATTCGATATTATGTGAGATAATTATGTTAGATAAAGCCTTTACCACAAAAATACAACAGTTTATATAGAGTAATGTAAATGCTAAAGAGTTAAGAAATGTGTTTGTTATAAGGTATTTGAAAATAAAATGTTGATTTCTTCTTTGAGAATAAATTGAACTGAATGTCTTTGAATATGAAATCGAACAATTTATTGCATCTTAATGTGAAAGCACATGACTACTAAAGGCACGTGGCTTAAGGGTTTGAGCATTGGACTTGCAATTGGGAAGTTGTGAGTTCAATTCTCAGACCGGGTGATGAATTGTGTCCTTGAGCAAGACACTTTATTTCACATTGCTCCAGTTTACTCAGCTGTAGAAATGAGTGGCGATGTTACTGGTGGCAAGCTGTATCAGCCATTGTCTTCTACCTTGGATAAAATCGGTGCCATGGATATTTATGCAGGTGCAACGAACCACATATATTTTAGCCATTAGCAAAAGCAAAATGAATGCTTCACCTTCGAAAGAGCAATAACTCAAGAAGAAGAATGTGTTGGATGTAGTATTGACTTTATATAGTATCTGAAGAAGACTGAGGGTAAATAAATATGAGGGATTATACCAGTAGTTAACTCGGTCAAACTAAACCCATCTCCTAAAAATAAAAATAAAAAAAAACTGATCTTGTTCCTAGTGAAAATAAATCACTATTGTGTTACTTCAGGCTTTGGCTAGTCTTGAAGATTTCCGCAACTTGGACAGGGATATAGAAGGTTCTGCTAAAAGATGGAAGAAATTCGTTGAATCTGAGTGCCCAGAAAAAGAGAAGTTCCCTCAAGAATGGAAAAACAAGACATCTCTACAGAAACTTTGCATGATGAGGGCTCTTCGTCCAGACAGAATGACATATGCAATCAGGTCAGTGCCAAAACAACAGTTTTGTGTGACATTTCATATTTCTTTGACTACTTTGGAATCAGGTGTTTCTTGCTGGCAGTGCTGGACTTACCTGTAAGCTAGATAAGCTAAAGCTTAGGTCAATACACCATCAGGGACCTCATTTTAGAATATATATTTCTATTTTATCATTGGTTTTTATTCTTTAACATTAAATCATGAAATACATACATATAAGTGAAGGCATATCTCATATTTCATCAGTTTCATAACTGTCGTTGCAGGAATTTCATTGAAGAGAAGATGGGTACACAGTATGTAGAAGGACGCCAAGTAGACTTTGCCAAATCTTATGAGGAATCTGGCCCGGCTACTCCAGTATTTTTTATCTTGTCTCCTGGAGTGGACCCTCTCAAAGATGTGGAGGCATTGGGTAAAAAACTAGGCTTCTCAAATGATAATAAAAACTTCCACAACATATCTTTAGGTCAAGGACAAGAAGTCGTTGCTGAAAATGCTATGGATGTATCTGCTCAAGAAGGACACTGGGTGATCTTGCAAGTAAGTTATCATCTCTTATTGTGGTTTTACTACATAAATAAGTATAAATACACATACACATGTGGATATATATGTATGTAAAAGGTAAACAGAAATAACAAAACAAACGGCACAGTATACAGAAGAAATATATTAGTTTAATGCTTGAAATAGCAGGAAGAGAGTCTTAAGGTTTCGGACACTAGTCTTTCATTAGAAGATAGATTTAGAAATAGAAGATAAATAGAAAGTAAGGAGTGATGAGGGGAAGGAATAGGGGAAAAAATAAGGAAAAAAGGGGGAGAAAAAAAACAGGTGTGTATTCAGTTGGTCATCTTGGTGAGTATATATATATACACTGTATATGTGTATATATTGGCAGTAGTAATCGCAGTGATAGACACATTTTTCCAATGCAGGTGGGTTCTATATTTTTTTTAAAATAATAATAATTTTAAAATAAATAATAATTAAAAAAAAAAAAAAATAATAATTTTCAATATAAACATATATATTTTTTTCCTAGAACGTTCATCTCGTAGCAAAATGGCTGCCAAATTTGGAGAAGAAACTAGAAGAATATAGCGTTGAAAGCCATGAATCTTACCGAGTTTTCATTAGTGCTGAACCAGCTGCTTCTGCTTCTTCCCATATAATACCACAAGGTATCCTAGAATCCGCCATCAAAATTACAAATGAACCCCCCACTGGTATGCAGGCCAACTTACATAAAGCATTAGACAACTTTGATCAGGTAAAATATCATTTAGGAATATTTTGTTGTTATTGTTATTGTTAGTATGGTTTTTGTGAGAATCATTTGTATTAAACAATGTGTTAAGTATATATTAAATGTCTATGTTATATCTATATCTTATATATCTATGTATTATATCTGTTATATATATATATATATATGTCATCTATCTATCCTGTAAACGTGGATGGTGTTAGGAAGGGCATCCAGCCGTAGAATACCTGCCAGATACAGTCCTATACAAGCGAGACGACCAATCTTGCCTCAAGTGGGACAATTCCCGTCTAAACCCATGCTAGCGTGGAAGATAGACGTTAAACGATGATGACGATGATGATTATATGATGATTATATAAATAACAAAATAAGATGCCGAGGTTACATAAATCGTTTAATCATTATAAATATTTCCATGGTTCTCCATGCAATCGAGAAGTCCTTCATGCATTTGTTGCTGTTATGAAAACGGTATCCTCAGATGATATCCGATTTGTTTAATATGCCACCGGCAGGAAAAAACACACGTCCTTATGCTTGTGTGCCTAGCAGACATATGAGTTCCTTAAAGGGTCTCCATGCCATCGTGTTTGCTGAAGTAAAGTGCTATCAACAAGTCAATTAGTGAAAACAGGATTCACTATATATATATATATATATACACACAGAGGTATCCACTGTAAGTTGTGGGGTCTATTCTGCATGAAGAACTCGATGTAATCCATATGTTGAAAATGTTGTAGGTTAAGATAAATCTCAGAAAACAATAAAATATTAAAAGGAAAACAGAGTCATGATATAAGTTAAAACAATGAAATAAAAAATCAAGTCATTAGAGATATACTTCACTGCTTTAAACAGCTGGTGATATGCATGTAAGTAAATATTCTCTCTATCTGATAGTTTGTAAACTTACATAGATCAATAACTGAGTATAGATACAATTTATTATCACCATCTAGAAACGATCGTAAAGCAGTGAAGTATATCTCTAATGACTTAATTTTTTATTTCATTGTTTTAACTTATATATATATATATATATTCTATATGATATATCTGTTATATCTATATGTTATAAGTCTATGTCATATCTATATATTGTATCTCTGTTATCTATCTATCTAGGACACCCTGGAAAGGTGTGCACGAGAAATAGAGTTCAAAAGCATTTTATTCGCACTCTGCTATTTTCATGCTGTGGTCCAAGAACGGAGAAAGTTTGGACCTCAGGGCTGGAACCGAATCTACCCTTTTAACGTTGGTGATCTCACAATCAGTGTGGATGTGTTGTACAACTATTTAGAAGCCAACAGTAAAGTCCCATGGGAAGATTTACGATACCTTTTCGGGGAAATCATGTATGGAGGTCACATCACTGATGACTGGGACAGACGGCTGTGTATAACCTATCTTGAGGTTTACATGCATCCAGACATGGTGAGTTATTGTTTCTATTGGATTGGCAGTATCGGTAGAGGGTCGGACGCCATGCTTTGCAGCAAAGAGTTACGGCCCTTTACGATCTGAGTTCAAATCCCGCCAAGGTTGACTTTGCCTTTCATCCTTACGGGGGTTGATAAAATAAAGTACCAGTAATGCACTGGGTATTTGCTGGCCTTGTGCCTAAAGTAGAAACAGTTACTATTATTACTACTGTTGTTTCTACCATCCTCATCAGAGTTTCTAACACTATTAACATCTTATGTCCAAAGTAACAAGCATGGCTGCCTTGATAGGAATTTTCTTTAACAACTATGTAGTTATGTTGTTGTGGGTTTTATCTGACTGTTGTAGTACACTCAGGGGTCGTCTTAACAGCATTATAGGACCCCGGGCAAAGCAGAGCACTGGGGCCCCCTACCTACACAACCACTCACAGGAATAAAAATACAAATGGGACCCCTATCCTCGTGGGGCCCCTGGGCAACTGCCCAGAGTGCCCATGCGTTAAGACGGTCCTGAGTACACTGGGTAGTGTCTGTTATCTTTGTAGAATTTGGTAGACAGAAATGGTGTAAAAGCCCGTCACACACACACACAGGGTGTCCCACCAAAAATGTATACACACTTTGATTACCTGTTCAGGTAATATTTATTAGAATGCATAGCCTTTGTGTATACATTTTAGTGGGATACTCTGTATATATATAATCATGATCCTCACCACCACCACCACCACCATCACCAACATCATCATCATCATCATCATCATCATCAGCACCACCATCACCACTAGCATCACCACAACCTTCACAACACCACCACCACCAACATGATCATCATCATCATCAGCACCACCATCACAACATCACCAGCATCATTATCACCACCATCACAACCATTGCATCCATCACCGTCACCACCATCACCACCATCACCACCACCACCACCGTCACCATCATCACCACACCACCGCCACCACCACACCACCGTCACTGCCACCACCACCACACCACCGTCACAGCCATCACCACCACCACCACACCACCGTCACCACCATCACCACCACCACACCACCATCACAGCCATCACCACCATCACGCCACCATCGCCACTGCCATCACCATCACACCCATTACCGCCACCACACCATCACCATCACCATCACCACCACCACCACTGCCACCATCACACCCATTACCGCAATCATCACCACTATTACCACCATCACCACCATCACACCACCATCACCACCATCACACCACCATCACCACCACCACCACCATCACCACCACCACCACCACCATCACCACCACCACCAACACACCATCACCACTATCGACTAACATTCATTTATATATATGTATATATATATTGTTATACTTGGGGAGGGTCATATTTGTGTAATATTGCCAGAATTAATAACAGAACACACTCACTGTTCTGTTATTAATTCTGGCAATATTACACAAATATGACCCTCCCCAAGTATAACAATATTTGTTTTGACACACGATTTCATATAAAAAACCTCGCAAAACTAATATTTTCAAATACCACTTTGGAAGAAGAATCAGGATGGAGAGAGAGGTGCTGTACCCCAGCAAGTTTTATGAAAAGTGGGTGAAAGTGGCGAGAATGGCCCGAGTGAATGGGCCTTCTCTCTATATCAGCCTGTAGGTTGAGGAAAAGGAGGAGGAGAGGAAAGGAGTACAAACTCTTCGTACTCCTGGAAACGAGGGTTGCACATTTTCTCGGGGGTATGTGTTACCCATATGAACTGTCTCCCCCTATTGGGGAAAATCGACTAATTTTTAAATTGCATTTGTGATAATATTTTACACGTTTTTATTGTATGTAAACTTCCCCCTTTGTATTTGTCCCCTTCTTTTGTGCCCCTGTGGCTAATAAAGAAACATATATATCTATATCTATATATTTCAGCTTGATATAGAGCTGTATTTGGCTCCAGGGTTTCCCATTCCACCCAACATAGATTATAAGGGTTACCATACTTATATTGATGAGATGATGCCATTAGAGAGTCCCTATTTGTATGGTTTACATCCTAACGCAGAAATAGAATTTCTCACAAGCACATCTGAGCATCTTTTCCGTACAGTATTTGAAATGCAACCTCGAGATGCAGGCAATGATTCAGAGGCTGGCGTTAGCCGAGAGGAAAAAGTAAATATTCACTTATATTCATATTTTTGTGTGTGTCTGTGTTGATGTTTTTCTCTGGGTCGGTGTATGCAGTGTGCATAAAAGCATGCTTCAAACAAACTACAAGATTCAATATATATATGTGTGTTTGTGTGTGAAGGTGCGTGGCTGAGTGGTAAGAGAATTGGATTCGCAATCGTGAGGTTGTGAGTTCGATTCTTGGACCGGGCGATGCACTATGTCCTTGAGCAAGACACTTTATTTCACGTTGCTCCTTCTACCTGGAGTTGCAACCGATAGATAGTATTAGCAATTGGAAAGACCAACGGAAACATTGTTTTCTTGGTCCGATATAACGAAAAGTCGATCGACTGTCAATATATATGTGTGTGTGTGTGGTGTGTGTGTGTGTGTGGTGTGTGTGTGTGGGGGGGGGGGGGGGGGGGGCGGTCAGTGCTTCGAGAAAACAACACCACACTTCAGCACCTAGCATATTAAAAAATTGAAATATCAGAAGTAAATTTTATTCCATCATTTTGTTTTTCTGTTCGAATTCTAGCTGTCTGATGAGGTCATAGCTGTTACATAACAGTTATCACCGAAATATATATATAACAGCAAATATGAATCAACGAAGTTGACTTACACGTCCTGTTTATATATATATATATATATATATATATATGTATATATACACACACACACATCATAAATGTGTTCTGTTTCCAGATATATTCATCTAAAGTATTTTTTTATCTGTTGCTGTTTATTTAGGTGAAGTCAATTTTGGATGAAATTATTGAAAAACTACCAGAAGAATTTATCATGTCAGAGATTATGGCTAAAGTTCCATTAGAAGAAAGAACTCCTTATGTAGTTGTAGCTTTCCAAGAATGTGAACGAATGAATCTGTTAACATCAGAAATTAGAAGAACCTTGAAAGAACTAGATTTAGGTTTAAAGGTAAAAATCTTGATTAATCTATATTTTTTCAAACATAACTGTCTATAGTTTATCATCATCCTCATCATCATTTTATGTCCGCTTCTCCCTGCTTGCAAGGGTGGGACTTTTTTTTTTTTTTTAAATATTTCCTCTTTATTCCTTATTTATTTCTGAAGAATCAATTTCTTCCCTTGAGATGACCAATCAAACATGTTTGAGATCCTAAAGAGTGGGGGTCACTAATAAATATTAAGGTAATTGTGAGGGTATGTAGCCTAGATGTTGTGGGTTTGATTCCTATTCCTGGATTGGGTTGTGTGTTATGTTCTTGAGCAAAATACTTCATTTTACATTGTTACACTCTACTCAGCTTGGTGGGTCTATATAGACCAAGTTAGTACTGAAGCAGGGCTGCTGATCTCCCAGACAGGCTGAGGAATTGGCGTTATGCTTAAGTATAGCCTCATATTCTACCAAGTGCACAGGAGAGGTTGTCATGTCTTTGGCACAACTGAAGATCCTCCCAACTCTTTGTTTGGTAAAACTTCTATGGCTAGATGCCTTTCCTATCAATATTTGTATGTCATAAATTTAATTTACTAGAATGTTTTTCAACACGGTGATGTGTGATGAGTATATTATTATAAACACAAACATACTTACAAAAGTAAGTCGTTCAAATTTATATATAGATTGTATACACAAGTGTAGTGAATGTTAGACGCTGTTTTCTGTAGCTTGTCATCACCCCTTCCTTCCTCAGTCATCTCTAGTGTGTGACTGCATCACCCCTTCCTTCCTCACTCATCTCTAGTGTGTGATGGAAGGACGGACAGATGGAATTTGCTCAAATTTATATATAGATTAATTAATTTTGAATATACTGCTTGTTGCTTTTTTCTTTTCTTTTCTAGGGCGAACTGACAATCACATCAGATATGGAAGAATTAAGTAACTCTCTTTTTATGGATCAAGTGCCAGGCAACTGGGCAAAGAGAGCATATCCTTCTCTGTACAACCTGACCGCATGGTATGTAGATCTTCTACAACGTGTGAAGGAACTAGAGAGTTGGGTATCGGACTTCCAGTTGCCGGCAGCCGTTTGGCTAGCAGGTTTCTTTAATCCTCAGTCATTTTTAACGGCTATCATGCAGCAAATGGCGCGAAAAAGTGAATGGCCACTAGACAAAATGTGTCTACAGTGTGACGTGACAAAGAAAATGAGAGATGACATGGCAGGGCCACCCCGTGAAGGTGCTTACATACATGGGCTTTTTATGGAAGGAGCTCGGTGGGACATGCAGAATGGAATGATTGCCGAGTCACGCCTGAAAGATCTCACACCAGTAATGCCTGTAATGTTCATTAAAGCCATTCCTGTTGACCGACAAGATATTAAAACTGTTTATCAATGTCCTGTATACAAGACTAAACAACGTGGACCTACGTTTGTCTGGACATTTAATTTGAAATCAAAAGAGAAATCAAGCAAATGGATTCTTGGTGGAGTAGCTCTGTTGTTACAGGTTTAACATTTAATGTTTAAACTATACTTTATGATATTACCTCACCTAAATATAATGGAATATATATATAAACGGATCTAACTGTCGAAACGGCTGGGGCTCAGCCATTAGGGTCCTGACACTTTTCCTATATATATCATCATCATCATCATCATCATTTTACGTCCGCTTTTCCCTGCTTGCAAGGGTGGGACGGACATTGATTCTGGCTTGATTTCTACAGCTTGATGCCCTTCCTAACACCAACCTCATTTACAGTGAGTGGTGGGTGCTTTTTTGCTGTGGCACCTCCATGACCACTTTGCAGTGGAATGATAGGGACCCCAATCCCTATCAGTCCCTATCATCTCATTTCTACAGCTGAGTAAACTGGAGCAATGTGAAATAAAGTGTCTTGCTCAAGGAAACAACACATCACCCGGTCTGATGTGTTGTTTCCTTGAGCAAGATATATATATATATATATATATATATATATATATATATATATATATGGGACTAGAAGAATTTTGGTAAAGTTTATATACATTTTTTCTTCAAACTTGCATTTAAGACTTAGCTCTGTTTAATTGATTATTTGTCTAGTTAATTTTTACGGGCTAAGAAGAAAGACTAGGTAAATTTCATCTGGCTGTTTATCACAAGGATAGTCTGTATCATTTATCTGTTATTTCTTCGAAGTTACATTTTAAACTTAGCTCCGTTTAAATGATTATCTATCTAGTTAATTTCTATGGACTAAGGAGAAGAAAAGTTGGATATATTTTATCTGACTGTTCTTCAAACTTACAATTTTATATACATATATATATATACATATATATATACATATATATATATGCATATATACATATATATATACATATATACATATATATATATACATATATACATATATATATACATATATATATACATATATATATGTACATATATATATACATATATATATGTACATATATATATACATATATATATATATATATACATATATATATACATATATATATATACATATACATATATACATATATATATATATATACATATATATATACATATATATATATACATATACATATATACATATATACATATATATATATATACATATATATATACATATATATATATATACATATATATATACATATATATATATATACATATATATATATATACATATATATATATACATATATATATATACATATATATATATACATATATATATATATACATATATATATATATATACATATATATATATATATACATATATATATATATATCGCATTCTTTGAAGTGTTATATCTCTTTAAATATAAGAAAACAATAAAAACAATTCTGTTTATTATCACTATGACAACCAGAGCGGTAAGATGTTAAAAACTGAAGGGTTAAGTACTAAAGAGTTAAATACTAAAGAGTTACTAGTATTCTTTAGTTATCTCGTTGCTCAATATATTAAAGGAATGGCCATATTGTTTAATGTTCAACATTACAAATATAAATCAGTTAAGATTCCATATATTATATTAGGTTAACTTTACCTCTCATTCTTACGGGCCGATAAAATAAAGTACCAGTAATGTACTGGTGTAATTGCTGGCCTTGTGCTAAAAGTAGAAACAATTATGTTAGGTTAACTTTGCCTTTCATCCTTACAGGGTCAATAAAATAAAGTACCAGTAGTGTACTGGAGTAATTGCTGGCCTTGTGCCATAAAGGGCGGTGGATTGGCAGTATTGGTAGAGGGTCAGACAACATGCTTTGGAGCATAGAGTTATGGCCCTTTATGTTCTGAGTTTAGATCTTGCCGAGGTTAACTTTGCCTTTCATCCTTACAGGGTCGATAAAATAAAGTACCAGTAATATACTGAGGTAATTGCTGACCTTGTGCTAAAAGAAGAAACAATTATTAAACTGGTATAATATATTGAAAGGAAACATTATCTCTAGTTTCTCTGGCTTTTATTCATCACATAACACAGAATTACTTGTCTCTTCTCGGTCTTGTTACTTGGATATTTTCACTGCAGCTGCCTTGTAGTGGCTTTTAAACCTCACAGTTTATATACATATGATATTTGTTATTCTTATTTATATATATATATTATATTTGTTATTCTTCATCATCATCATTTCATTTTACGTCCGCTTTTTCCCTGCTTGCAAGGGTGGGACGGGAATTGATGCTGGCTTGATTTCTACAGCTGGATGCCCTTCCTAACACCAACCTCATTTACAGTGAGTGGTGGGTGCTTTTTTGTCGTGGCACCTCCACGACCACTTTGCAGTGGAATGATAAGGACCCCAGTCCCTATCATCTCATTTCTACAGCTGAGTAAACTGGAGCAATGGGAAATAAAGTGTCTTGCTCAAGGAAACAACACATCACCCGGTCTGAGAATTGAACTCACAACCTTTCGATTGCAAGGCCAATGCTCTAACCACTAAGCCATGTGCCTCCATTCTTATTTATATATATATTATATTTGTTATCCTTAATTATATATATATTATATTTGTTATCCTTATTTATATATATATTATATTTGTTATTGTTTCTTATGTTATACAATAAAAATATTGAACAAATCTTTGTTGTATATACCTTTTTATTGTGTATGAGTTTATTTTCATTTTATGTTCCCTCTTCGCAGGCTTGTGGCGCAATGGGTAACATGTCTGAATACGGGTCAGAAGATTACAGGTTTGACTCTGTCAAGCTCGAAATTTTTTTTGTAGTGCACCTGAGCACTGTACACAATAATTTTCATTATTTATTATATAACTTAACATTCTGTGGATGTTCTAATACATGGCCCAGTGGTAAGGGTGTTGGATTTATGATAATAATGTTGTGGGTTTGATTCCTGGACTGGGTTGTGTGTTGTGCTCTTGAGCAAAACACTTCATTTCACATTTCTCCAGTATACTCAGTATACTGAAAATGAGTACCAGCAATAGCTAGGGGTTTAACCCTGTGATGAACTGGCGTCCTGTCCAGGGGGGGAAGTCTTGTACTCTGTCGTTTCATGCTATGAAGCCGGGATAAGCACTGGCTTGACAAGCCTCCTGGGTTGAGAAAAGACTTAACATTCTGCAGTCAATGCTGTAAAATATAACAAATTATTTTATGATACTAAAAGGAAGTTAAAGACCAACTGCATTGCAGTGAGGATTATATCAAATGCTCCTAGAAGTTTCCACTTTTGGCCTTTAATACTTGGTAATAATATACTAAACATTTATGAGATAAATTTAGTTGCTCACTTGAGACTAATGTTCAAAGTTTATCCCAACTCTGCACCAAAATGTGTTCAAGAAAAATTTATAAAGAATATTCACATATATTCAATAAAGTATTCTAGGGCAATATTTAAATGTAGTAGTTATGCTATCATAAAATTTTATAAATTCAGCTACCCCTTACCCCTATCGTGGACCAATTGTCTGGAATAATTTTGTGCATGTGGGGTTGCCGTGATATAGGGGGGGGGTTAGAGCTGCCGTGGGAGGGGGATTGCCGGAAATTGGGGGGGACGCCTGACCGGAAGCAGGAGGATGGGGGCGACTCAAGGGATCAGGCCGTGAAAAGCCCTCTCTTAGCTGTTGGGTTTGCAAGGCAACGGGTGTGTAAAAACAGATGCTAGTGGAAGTACCCCACATGGACGGTGGAACCGGCGATAGAGAGAAGCAAGGTACGTCCGAATGCTACTGGCTACAGTGTGCAAAGATGCAACTCATCCAGACTCAAAATATATTTAAAGATATATTAAAAAGATGCTGTTGAGAAATCAACAAACCAATTTCTGGTAAAAACCTACCAATTTTAGAGACATTTAAAAAATACTTCAAAATTTGTAAATAAAATAAAAAATGATTTTGCATAAAAGTGCTCCTTTTACAGACTGGTGCTTATCCTGGCCACTGAGAGTACAAGACTTTCCCCTGGACAGGACACCAGCCCATCTGAGGGTTAAAGTCTGTCTCAAGTCTAGAGTCTCATCGGGCTGGTGCTTATCCTACTTTCTGTGATGTGAAGCAACTGAGAGTACAAGACTTTCCCCTGGACAGGACACCAGCCCATCTGAGGGTTAAAGTCTGTCTCAAGTCTAGAGTCTCATCGGGCTGGTGCTTACCCTACTTTCTGTGATGTGAAGCAACTAAGAGTACAAGACTTACCCTCTGGTGTCCTGTCCAGGGTGTGAGTCTTGTACCCTCAGTTGCTTCACAGCCTGGAACTAGCTGTTGAAACAGCAAGAGCTCAGCCGTCGGGCCCCCGACTCTTTCTGATATAATCGCACTCTACTATACCAAGTATTGAGTACTTCGTTGAATAATGTTCTAACTAGTTTAATACTGGTTTAATCTTTATATATATATATATATTTATTAATTTATTTATGTATTACGTGGCTAAATAGCCATAATAAATTAATATTGTAACTCTACTTCGGTGTTGAGTACTCTTTTCTGTGTAGTTGACGGACGTGAGAAAAGAGTACTCAACACCGAAGTAGAGTTTAAATATTAATTTATTATGGCTATTTAGCCACGTAATAAATAAATAAATAAATAAATAAATATATATATATATATGTATATATGCAAAATTTCTATTTAAAGTTGTTGGGATACAACAAGTAAATATTTTTATAACTGATATAAAGCACTCGACAAATTTTTGGAGTAGATATACGATATTAATAAATGGAAACTATATTTATAAAACCATATCTATTTCATTATACATATTTCAGGGATACCACATTAAATTATGGTATGCCTTCATCAGACAAAATACAATATATAACAGTTTTACAAATAGGTTTGACGTACCCTTTTAAAATACAACCTTTAAGACAGCCTCCAAAAGTAATGGTTGTATTTTAAAAGGGTACGTCAAACCTATTTGTAAAACTGTTATATATTGTATTTTGTCTGATGAAGGCATACCATAATTTAATGTGGTATCCCTGAAATATATATGGTTTTATAAATATAGTTTCCATTTATTAATATCGTATATATATATGTATATGATAATAATAATAATATTAATTATGAAAAATAAAAAAGATATAAAATTAAATTGAAAGAAAGAAAGAAGAAATACAAGAGAAAAACAGGGAGAGAAAAGAAAAGAAAAGAGGAAAAAAGAAATAAGATAAGCTGACAGGAAAGAAGGAAGAAGTAAGAGAAATTGTTTAGTTTCAAGGTGTGTTCTTAGCAACAGAAGCATAGTCTAACGACAATAGATACAATTTACGGCATATCGATATGTTGACAACGTGGATAAGATTCTATCTCACCAGGCTTCCTTGTTAATATTCTGACACGACTCGCTTTATATATATTGTATATAGAGTATAGATATATATACTATATATATATAGTGTAGAGATATATAGATAGACATTTTTACAATCCAGCACTGGTAGTTCCGTCTCGCTTTTTGTATAATATCTAGTTATATATATATATTTATTTGGGGTGGGTCATGTTGTTTTAATATTGCCAGTAATATATATGATTTCATATCAAAAACCTTGCAAAACAAGTTCATCTCCGTCACAACTCTAGCGTATATATATTTTATATAGTAGATATATATATAATTATATTGCTATATATCTATATTATATAGTAGATATATATATAATTATATTGCTAATTATAAACGGTACTGTTAGACCATATAACGTTTTACAAACATGATCAAAGCTGTTATACTTATAGGAGGACCTATGAAAGGTAAGCTATTTAAATATATATATATATATATGAGTTCGGATCTTGCTGTCGAAACGGCCGGAGCTCAGCCGTCGGGGTCCTGACTCTTTTCCTGTTACCCACTCTATTATCCTAAGTATCGAGTACTCCGGTGCGTTATGGTCCACCTCGTTTCTTTGTTTTATATATATATATATATATATATTGGAAAAGAGTCAGGACCCCGACGGCTGAGGTCTGGCCGTTTCGACAGCTAGTTCTGATCTAGCTGTCGAAACAGCCGGAGCTCAGCCGTCGGGATCCCGACTCTTTTGCTATTACCCACTCTACTACCCATAGTATCGAGTACTCTGGTGCATTATGGTCCACCTGGTTCCTTACCACAGTTCCTTCGTTTTATATATATATATATATATATATATATATATATATATATAAAACGAAGGAACTGTGGTGTGTATATATATATATATATATATATATATATATATATACACACTACTTTATAACACGTACATGTTTCTATAACTTGAAGTAGTTACGTATACAGGTTGTAACAAGACTACATATGCTTAGAAATATCTTTGTAGTTATATTATTAGAATTCTTTCGTCCAAAACTTGGATTACTAAACTAAATATTTATTAATATTTTTTTAAATTTCGTAATTTCGTTTATATTTATAAATAACAAGAATTAATTAGTAAGATAGTACAAAACCCAACACACACACCTCAACCTGTTAGTTCTTTCGTTACTTTGGTATATTGTGTGTTAGATTTTGCCTACCACAATGTTCAATTTGTCAAGCTATTTAAACGTATGTTATTACTCTAAGGACCTATCTTTCGAGTGTTTTGCTAACTCATTTCATATAGTAGGCCGAAATTGCTTGCAAACCGCCAGAGATTCGATTTTACTAAGTATCCAATTATATATATATATACACGCACTCTGTTTTCGTCCCGTACTGTCATAATGTTTTTCTTAATGTAAACCCTTTCTGGTTAATAAAGAAATTATTATAATTTAAAATGTTTATTGTCTAAATCTGTTATAAATTCTATTTTACACAAAAAAAACCTCCCAGACTGTATCGTCCCGTACCGTCTTTAATGTCTCCTTAATGTGAGCCCTGTGTGGCTAATAAAGACATCATCATCATTATTATTAGATAAAATAAAGTACCAGTAATGCAGTGATGACTGGTGTCCTTGTGACAAAAGTAGAAATAATAATAATAATTATTATGTTTCACATAAAAATAAAACCCACGGGACCTTATAAATATAATATACACAAATATATCTAATTAGACTGAAGGAATAAGCCCCATTAATTCAACAGTCTGTAGGTCACACACCACAAGGAGTATCGGAATCTCTCTCTAATATTTAATTATAAAATACTTATTTATATATACATGGACACACTGGAAGAGGAAGACCAAGGTTAACATGTTTAAGCCCTAAGGACAGACACTGTCTGTTGGGGACGCAGGACATGGCAGCGATAATGAGGGACAGAGACCGCTAGAGAGAACTCGTCCATGGATCTCGGGAATTTTACCCGCCCTATATATATATATATATAAATAAAATGGATACAGTTTGTTTAACTGGTTGTATATATTGTTGTAAATTTATTTAATAATTTGAGAAAAATACGGAATGTTTTAAATATATAACATTCCCTTCGTAATATAAATGTTCACATTGACACACCCTTTCGGTGTACATTTCATTACACCCTTCCTTCGTCTCAACGAACTATTTGGAAATATTTCTTGTATTTCTTTTAGAAAATCTAGCTTTTTCCGAAAAAAAATCTCCTCAAAACAACTTATATTTTAATGTTGTTGTAGTTGTTGTTTATTTAGCCACGGGTCAGTTCTAGTTGAGAAAACCCACGGTCAATCTGTAGCTTTTTCTTTCATCCTTACGAGGTCGGTAAAATAAAGTACCTGTAACACACACTGGGGTCGATTTAATCGACTTGCCCTCCACTCACCACCTCCACAAAAATATTGTTGGCACTGTGTCTTCGTAGAAACGGTAGAGCGTCGGACAACATGATTAGCGACATAGAGTTATGGCCCTTTACACCCTGAGTTCAAATCACGCTTTACGTCCTCGATAAAATAAAGTACCAGTAATGCATTGGGGTCAATTTAATCGACTTTTCCTTCACCCAAAATTGTTGACCCTGTGCCAAAAGTAGAAATCATTATTTACGGCCCTTGCCATTCTGAGTTCAAATCCCGCCGAGGTTAACTTTGCCGTTCATCCTTACGGGGTCGATAAAATAAAGTACCAGTAATACACTGGATAATTGCTGGCCTTGTGGCAAAAGTAGAAACAATTATTTCTATAAATTATTATGATACATTTTAAATTGAATTTTTTTTTTTTTAAAGATGATTTTTGTTGTTTTTATTAGGTACTCGGTTCCGACCGTTATCCTTGGATCTTCCGAAACCTTTATTTCCTGTAGCAGGATTTCCAATGATATACCACCACATTGCTGCCTGTACCAAAGTTAGTGTATTGTTTTTTATTGAATATTAAACATGTCCTATGTATTTCACAATTTCACAAATGGCAGAACAGATTTTACTGG
The DNA here is from genome assembly GCA_964016885.1 of Eledone cirrhosa. Lineage (NCBI taxonomy): Eukaryota > Metazoa > Mollusca > Cephalopoda > Octopoda > Eledonidae > Eledone > Eledone cirrhosa. The sequence goes on from OZ024758.1 coordinate 13,697,052, forward strand.
CAGGAGACCCAGGAGCAGACCCCGAGCAAGATGGTTGGATAGCATCCATGAACTTGGTGCTTAAGAATCCAGCCGGAGAAGTTGGAGATGGTTGCTTCTGACATGGATGTTATCCAACCATCTTGCTTGAGGTTTATCCTTGGGTCTCCTGCCGGTTGGTTTTGCCCGTAAAATCTGTCCAGTGATTCTTTCCTGAGACATAAATTTTAGTTTTTAATTAATTATTTTGTTTAGTTTGGTTAACTTGTCCTGGTTTTTTGATATACCACATCCCCGTTTGTCATATGAGGCAAACTAAGGATTGACATCATGAAGGGCACATGGAGGCACATGACTTAGTGGTTAGAGCATTGGCCTTGCAATCGAAGGGTTGTGAGTTCAATTCTCAGACCGGGTGATGTGTTGTTTCCTTGAGCAAGACACTTTATTTCACATTGTTCCAGTTTACTCAGCTGTAGAAATGAGATGATAGGGACTGGGGTCCATATCATTCCACTGCAAAGTGGTCGTGGAGGTGCCACGGCAAAAAAAGCACCCAGCACTCACTGTAAATGAGGTTGGTGTTAGGAAGGGCATCCAGCTGTAGAAATCAAGCCAAAATCAGTTCCCGTCCCACCCTTGTAAGCAGGGAAAAGTGGACGTAAAATGAAATGAAGGGCATCCAACACTGCCTCAAAAAGTCCCATCTAATCCATGCCAGTATAGAAAAGGCAAACATAAAATCAATGATGATGATTATTTTTCATATTTTGTGTTATTCCTATATTTTTTTTTCATCTCATTTCTTTAGGTGCCAAACTTGCAAGAAATTCTTCTTATTGGGTTCTACCGACATAGTGAACCTCTCAAAAAGTTTATCACAGAATGCCAACATGAATTTAAAATACAGATCCGGTATATCTAAAATTTTTTCCTAATGTTCCATCATCATTTTCTTCCCTTTTTTTCTACACTGTCCCTTCACTCTCTTGATACAAACCTTCTTCTTCTTCACCCACTTATTCCTGAGAGGGTCGTAGGAGCAGAGTCCTCAAAGCACTCTTAGCAGGTCCACTCAGAAGCAATCGTCGCCAACTGATCTGGCTGGATCCCCAAGCATAACTAGCCAAGCTCATGGATGTTATCCAACCATCTTACTCAAGATCTACCCCTGGTTTTGCTTGTAAAATCTGTCCAGCAATTCTTTCCTGAGACATTCTAACCACATGCCCATAATATCGGAGCTGTGATCTCTTAAATCTGTCCAGTGATTCTTTCCTCAGACATTCTAACCACATGCCCATAATATTGGAACTGTGATCTCTCAATTCGGAGAAGTAGCGGCTCTACCTGGAGTAATTTACTGACCTCCGAGCTACACATTCTTTCCTGAGACATTCTAACCACATGTCTGTCTTGATACCAACCTGTCCCCCCATGATTCAAAAACACCTTATTCTAAAGTATTCATGTTAAAATGAAAACCTTCTATCATTATTTTACATTAAAACTCTTTATTATGATCCTAATGCCATCTCAGTAATGGCAGTTATATTTTAAGTCTCCTGACCCTTTTGTTTGGCAGGTATTCTACTGCTTGTACCATGATGAAATGTACTCGATTAAGTGAGGAAATCTATGCATTGCTCCAGTATACTCAACTGAGAGTGAGCACCAGCAGTATCTGGGGAGTTAATCCTGCGATAGACTAGTGTCCTATCCAAGGAGAGTCTTGTACTATCAGTTACTAGAGGCCAAGGAAACTGGGGATAAGCACTGACCTAATGAGACTTCGGCTTAGAACAGATTTTTAATATTGTGAGCTTGTTGTACTAGAATCTTCCATTTCTTATTTCTCTTCAGGTATCTCCTAGAATATACTGCTCTGGGAACTGCTGGGGGCTTGTTTCTATTCCGAGACCAAATTCTCATCGATAATCCAAAAGCTTTCTTTGTGATGAATGCTGATGTTTGTGGAGATTTCCCTCTCTTAGAAATGTTGAACTCTCATAAACAGAACCCTGCTGGATCATATGGAACTATTCTAGGTACCGAAGTGAGTTACTGTGATTTCTTTCTTAATCATCACCTTTTCCACATCATCATCATTATTATTTAACATCCATTTTTCCACGCTAGTATGGGTTTGACGAGTTGTCCAGATGTGAGCCAAACCAGAACAGATGTCCGTGTCCTGCTCACACAATTTCCTCTTAATTCTCACCTTTTCCACAATTACTTCTTAATCATCCCCTGGAGGCTCATCAGACCGGTGTTTATTCCAGTTTCCATGGCATGAAGTGACTGAGAGTAGAAGACTTCCCCCTGGACAGGACACCAGTCCATTGCAGGGTTAAACCCCCAGCTATTGTTGGTACTCGTTTTCAGTTGAGTATACTGGAGCCATGTGAAATGAAGTGTTTTGCTCAAGAACACAACACACAACCAAGTCCAGGAAACGAACTCACAACATTATGATCGTAAGTTCAACACTCTTACCGTTAGGCCAGGCATGTAAAACTGAGGGTTCCCCGAGGCGCACATGGGTCACATATGTTTTGTCTGAGGGCCACACACGACAACTAATTGCGTACTACATTACAACTAATTAAAAAAAATTTATATTACGAAGATAAAACATGCTCGCGCTTTAAAAACCTTTGTGTGGGCCACAGGTGTGCTTGTAAAGGGCCACATATTCCACATATTTGACATGCCTGCACTAGGCCACACCTCCATGTATTACATGATATGTCAGCATTTTTTTTAGACTTGCAGTCTTTTGTATTTATTTATTGAGATTTATGTTTGATATATTTTGTCACTTCATAAATGTTTGTTTTCATTTGTTGTTAATCTTTCCAATTTCTAGGCTACACGACAGCAATCTTTAAGGTTTGGCTGTATGGTAGAAGGGAAAACAACACATGAGGTTTGTAGCTTCTATTTAACTTTTCATTACCAGATTCCTAATGACACACACTACCTGATCAAATATTTGGAAGATTTTAATAGAATAACTAATTTTTTTTTTTTTTTCAACCCTTTCATGACCACATTTCTAATGAAATACACTCTATTTTAATTAATTAATGAAGAATTCTGAGGGATTTACTAAAATTATTAATTATTTCATTAGTAAAAGAGTAGGAGACCCAGGGGTAGACCCTGAGCAAGATGGTTAGATAACATCCACGAGCTTTGCTGGTCATGCTTGGGGATCCAGTCGCATCAGTTGGAGACGGTTGCTTCTGACAGGACCTGGTGGAGGCAGTGCTTGAGGACTCTGCCCCCCCCCCCCCCCCCCCCCCCCCAAACCCTCTCGGGTATAAGTGGGCAAAGAAGAAGTAAAATAGTAACTTGATGTAAGGCTCTTATATAAAATTATGTTGGAAGATTTTAATTTGAAATAAGAACCCTTTAAAATGGGAGGTTTTATTTCATGTTTTTTGTTCCTGTTAATAGTTTTTGTTTTTGTATAAACAGCTTTGTAAAATAAAATAATATAAAAGGAAAAAATTCTTATGGAACAAATAAATAACTGTTTTCCCACCTTTTTCTTTTAATTGTAGGTGTTACATTATGTTGAAAAGCCAGAGACATTCGTTAGTAATATTATAAACTGTGGTATTTACCTGTTTAATCCAGAAATATTCCAATCAATAGAAATTGCCTTTAAGAAGAACGCTAAAGAAAGTTATAAGTATGTATTTCTTCTAGGTTGTGACTCTTTTACCTTTTTTACGTGTTCCAGCTGACTGGCTGAGGCCAAGCTGGGGCATCACCTCTGTTCCAGCCGGCTGGCTGAGGCCAAGCTGGGGCGTCACCTCTGTTCCAGCCGACTGGCTGAGGCTAAGCTGAGACATCACCTACTATATTGCCTGTTCCAGCCGGCTGGCTGAGGCCAAGCTGGGGCACTGCCATTAGTGATGTCGGAAAATTATGAATTTTTTTTTCTGTTTTGTTTATTTTGGAACTTGCTGGTTTTTTTAAAAATGGTTTTTATTTCTTTAATTTTTCAATTTTAGCATGGGTTGAATGGGTTTGTAAATTTTTGCATTTGCATGACAACCATTATTTATGTGTGAGGTGTGATTGCTTACTTATATTTTTCAACATTTACAAACATTTTCAAGTCAGTGTTCCACAAGGATTATAACTTTAATCGCAAGTTTTAAAAAAATAATAATTTTAATTCAATACCGTATATACTCAAATATAAGCTGAGAATTTTGTGACCCCCCAAAAAATCAATGGTAAAAAAGAGGGTCAGCTTATATTCGCCATCTAAATATAATATGTTTATTAGCTACCTCTGATTATAAACGAGGTTTGTATACAATATACAATAGGAATCTACCCTTAGTGAAATAGGCTTGTGAAGTGTTCTTGTTTTAGATTACTTTACTGGTGTTCTTGTAGAAGATAATCTTGTTTTAAAAGGCAGTGATCGAACGCGTCTAGCTGAAAAGGAAAAAATTGTTTTGCTTATAGATTGTGTATGTGTGTGTGTGCATGAGTATTTGTTATATATATATATATATATATATATATATATGCAAAGTTTTATTTAAATTGTTGGGTTACAACGAGTAAATATTTATAACTGATATAAAAGCACTCAAGTATTTGGAGTATATTTACGATATTAAATAAATGGAAACTATATTTATAAAACCATATTTATTTCACTATATATATTTCAGGGATATCGTATTAAAAATATGGTATGCCTTCATCAGACAAAATACAAAATACAAAATCAACTTTTTAAATGGAAGTTGAAGTGTAAGGTATGTCAAATCTATCTATTTATAAGACTGTTTATATTGTATTTTGTCTGATGAAGGCATACCATATTTTTAATATGATATCCCTGAAATATATATAGTGAAATAAATATGGTTTTATAAATATAGTTTCCATTTATTTAATATCGTATATATATATATATATATATATATATATCGGCCTGCCCACCCAGCCAGTGGGATGGCGTTATCTTATGGCTAAAACAGCACGACGTGCTGTGACCAGCGGCGCCGAATGGACGCCCGACAGACTGGTCGGTCAAGGTGATCAAGGTGATATATATATATATATATAAGCAATGAGTTATTTAATTTGTTGGTTATTCAACAAATTTAGTTTATAACAGATTCGAAGCACTCTACAGTATTCTTCTGGAGTATAATATGAGAGCGTACCAAAAATTTTGGTACCCTTGAAATATATATAATAAAAAAAATTATGGTTTTATAAAGATAGTTTCCATTTATTAATATTATTGATATATATATATATATATGTGTGTGTGTGTGTGTGTGTATACATAGTTGGTGTTAGGAAGGGCGTCCAGCTGTAAAAATCCCCGAAAAAATATAGCTCCATTTGAGCAAGGTATGGCATGGCCAACTGGCCAGACTTGTATCATGGATCACCCGTCTAACCTATGCAAGTATGGGAAAAAATAGACGTTAAATAATGATTACGATGATGATGATGATGGTGTGTGTATGTAATGCATGTGTATATATAAAATATCTTTGATTTTATTATTATTATTATTGTTGTTTCCTTTATTTGTGAATTAGTCGTATACCGTTGGACATGGAATTTGGGTACGGATATCTTTGTATTTGTGTTAATCTGAAGTAACCTCCACTTCCTGTGAAATAACCTCCACTTCCTGTGAAATAACCTCCACTTCCTGTGAAGTGACTTCCACACCCGTGAAGTAATCTCCACACCCTGATTCACACAGGACAAAAATGAAAGCAACATTCACCACACCTTTTCCAAAATAAAATAACTCACCTGAGTTGAAATTCACCATAAATCTGTTATGTTAACCTTTTAGCATTTAACCCTTTAACATTTACATTACTCTATATATACTATTATATTTTCATGGTAAAGGCTTTACCTCGCATAATTATCTCACATAATATCGAATCTATGAGATTTTGAAAGTATTTATTTTGTGAACAATACCTTAACATCAGTTTGAGCAACCAGTTACAGCCAGTTTCAACAGAAAGAGGTAGAGAATTCTGGCCGGTTTGAACACTAAAGGGTTAAACTGGTCGTATTTGGCCAGAATTCCCTCACCCTTTTCTGTTCAAACTAACTGTAACCGGCCGTTCATACTGATGTTAAGGTATTGTTCTCAAAATAAATAATATCAAAGTCTCGTAGATTCGATATTATGTGAGCTAATACAATAGTGTATATATAGAGTGATGTAAATGCTAAAGGGTTAATGCTGGTTTGTAATAACTAATCTGGTTAAGAAATAACAAACTAATTTTATGGCGGTAAGGGCGGTGGATTGGCAGTATCGGTAGAGGGTCAGACACCATGCTTTGCAGCATAGAGTTATTGCCCTTTATGTTCTGAGTTCATATCCTACCGAGGTTGGCTTTGCCTTTCATCCTTACAGGGTCGATAAAATAAAGTACCAGTAATGCACTGAGGTCGATTTAATCAACTTTCCCCTCCCTTAAAATTGCTGGCCTTGTGCCTATAGTAGAAATCATTATTTTTTATATTAATGTTAATGATAGAGAATATATATATATATATATATATATATATATATATATATATTGTATTATTTGTATAAATATATATAAGTGGTCGTGTAGGTGCCACGAAAAAAAAGCACCCAGCACTCACTGTAAATGAGGTTGGTGTTAGGAAGAGCATCCAGCTGTAGAAATCAAGCCAAAATCAGTTTCTGTATGAGCAAGACAAGGTCACCCGACCTAACATTGCCCACAACAGGACAACCTGTCTAACCCATGCTAGCATGGAAGAATGGACATAAAACGGTGATGTTGATCATGATATATATAATTTTTTGTCATTTAGTGTTACAGATTAAAAACTAATGATAGAATAAAAATATATTCTAAAAACGACCCCTTCCTCTCTTCCAAGGGTGTGTGACCCTAACCTATGGCTTATTTAACTAATAGATAAATCTAGTATTGCTGGGAGGACTAAAGTCAATCTTTAACTTGTAATATATTTAGATTAATTGTTCATAATAATTCTTAATTTATATTTCTTTTATTTTCCTTTCTTTTCCTATTTTAAGTAACATCCTGTTTGTTATAAATACTCATGACAAAATTAAGAACTTCAGCACTCCAAACACGTAAAAAAGAAATGCTTTCATTTTCTAATAACCTTCTAGATAGTTGTCCGTTTGGTGATCGATGTTTGTGACTTAGTCTTTCTGTCACGTTATCTTGCATGCTTTTACAGTTGCACCAGTTTGCACTATTTGTTTCTATTTCACCTCATAACAATTACTTGAGCCAGCAGTCAAACAAAGCTGTTTTGTTACCCTAGGTGGTAAACTCTTAGTCAACAGTCCATAACATTTCAGTAATTCGGCCTTGACCATGCATTCAGAATGGACTTGACCATACATTCAGAATGGACTTGATCAAGACAGGATAATAAGTACCAGTGTCTAATATCGCCTTGACCATACATTCAGAATGGACTGGTCCATGACAGGACAATAAAGGTAGTTTTAAGATGGACGCCATCTAGAAAGCAAAAGCTTTTGGTTTCACTGCTGGCATTAGTAATTAGTACCCTGTCATATAGTTGTGTTATAGTATATTCTATTGTCATATAGTCACTGTGCTCAACTTTTTTATTGGCTTTCATTTTATTTTTATTTTTATATTCAGTTTTGTTTTTTAAAATTGTATTAGAAGATGAATTATGTTTAAAAATTAAACTGTGTTGTGTGTTATATGAGAAGTAGACAGGATTATATATCTAGAACCAACTCTGGCCAGACTTGTCTAGTAACTTGGACGACACGTCTAACCCATACAAGCATGGAGAAATGGATGCTAAACGGTGGTGGTGGTGATGATGATGGCCCAAAGTTACATAGAATCAGCCTTGTGGTTGACTGTAGTCATCAGCAGACTTAATAGAGGTACATACGACAAAGATATATCTGTAAATACACATTTGAAACATATTGTGAACAGTGCTCGGGTGCACTACAAAAGTAAGTGGCCAGCAGCTACCTCAGAGAATCGAACATGGTGTCTCTCAAATTCCAGTCAAACGTGTTAACCACTGTACCGAGGTGTATTTCATGATTTTGTATCTATATATATCTAATATATATAGATATGTATATATATATATATATTATTGATTACTTTGTTACTGTTATATATATTTCAGTGGTATCTATTATGTAATAGACACGACCTCATCAGACAACTATTGTGGAATCATTTGTTGAACGTGTGATACGTCTCGGGCGGGTTTTGATGTTACCCCTCTAATGCCCAACTGGCATATATATTTATATAGGTACAGGCATGACTGTGTGACATATACACACACACAGATTCACCACACATGATATATATACTACAGCTATATCAATTACCTAAATCTATGACAACTTTGAAGAGATATTTAACCTTTAGCATGCTAGAAATGTTTATAATTGCTTCCCTTGACACTCTATGTATTAAGGGGATATTACTCTATTGGCAACATAATGCACCTAGAGCATACTGAAGGTTAAGTTTTTTGTTTTTTTTTCATCTGTTTTATTTGCTCTTTATTTACCCTGATTTATTCCTGCTTCTTTGCTATGAATTCTAGACTCGATGATCATATCCAGTCTCGAGAAATGATTCGTTTAGAACAAGATATCTTCGTACCATTAGCAGGAAGTGGAAAACTATTTATTTGCCACTCAAATAAATTCTGGAGTCAAATAAAATCAGCTGGGTAAGGTTTTCTATTTTTTCTATAATATATTTTCTCTTTTTCAAAAAAAAAAAAAAAATGCAGATAGCCATTAGAATTGGTAAACTAGCGATGGTTTGAGTTGGAATCTCTTCAAATCTACCAATGAAATGATAGATTTACCACACAACTAAACATTTAGTGGTATTTTATACATGTTATATATTAGTGCTGTTATTCTCAGCTTCGACAGAGAGTTACGGCTCATTACATTTTGATTTTAAATCCTGCTGAGGTTAGCTTTGCTTTTCACCTTTACGAGTTCGATGAAATAAAGTACCAGTCATTCACTGGTGTTGATTTAATCAACTTTCCCTTTCCCCAAAATTGCTGACATTGTATCTAAAGTAGAAACAATTATTTAATATCATGTTCTAATTCTTTGTTGTTGCCATACTTTTTGACATTTCTTTCTCTCTTTCTTCTAGGGCTGCCATTTATGCAAACCGCCATTATCTTGCCATTTATAACAAAACTCACCCAGAAAGGTTGGCTGTGAACAGGGATGGTTTCCCCCAAATCATAGGTGATGTCTATATCCATCCTACTGCCCAAGTGGATCCTACATGTGTTGTAAGTACTCTACATTTGCTGCCATTGCTCAATGAGCTGTTACTTTAGTTGTTTTTTATATTGATTAAATTCTCTGTTTGTGTACCAACCTTGTCTGTTTACAACCCATCCAACCCATCCAACCCTTGCTTGCAGGGAAAACAGACATTAAACAATGATGATAATGATGCAAAATTTTTCATACTGCTGCAGTGAATTGACAGAGTTGTTAGAGAAACGGTTGAACTGTATCAGTTTCTGTTGTTATTCTCTGAGCTCTGGGTCTGAGTTCAAATTCCAACAAGGTCCAACATATATATAAAGTACATATATATAAAGTACCAGTGCTAGTGTGGGGGATTGGCAGAGCTATTAGAGGGACATACAGGATGCGTTTCTGTATTTTATCAAGATTTGTACCTTATGAGTTCAAATCCCATATCCTTCTTTCTAGAGTTGCAACTGGCAGATAGTGTAGTGTTGGCAACTTTCGGGAAGCATGGAAGTCTTGAAAGATGCAGTGTCCCTACAGCTAACAGCTGATGCAGGTAGTTTGTTCCATGCTTCAGCAACTGTGAATGTGAAAAAATGTTTCCGAAAGTCTTGGGAGCTGTACTGTTTTCTGACTTTGTAAGAATCTTGTCTGAATCTTTCATACCTAAATATTCTCTATTCCTAGAAATCTATCTAATACCTTCCATCTTTCTCTCCCTCACTAGGTTGGACCCAATGTGACAATCGGTAAAAATGTCAAAGTGAAATCTGGTGTTCGATTACGAGAATCAATTATTTTGGAAGAGGCTGTCCTTCAGGTTAATACTTATATTTCAAATATAATATTTCTTATGTTACCAACACAGTTATTATAAAGACCATGTGATGTGTGTCTGTTCATGAATATATATATACACACGTATGGGTGTATGGGTGTATATACATTGATATATGATACCTATATACACACTCAAGTATACAACACACTCAAGTATACAACACACACAAGGATACAACACACTCAAGTATGCAACACACTCAAGTATACAACACACTCAAGTATACAACACACACAAGGATACAACACACTCAAGTATGCAACACACTCAAGTATACAACACACCCAAGTATACAACACACTCAAGTATACAACACACACAAGGATACAACACACTCAAGTATGCAACACACTCAAGTATACAACACACTCAAGTATACAACACACACAAGGATACAACACACTCAAGTATGCAACACACTCAAGTATACAACACACCCAAGTATACAACACACTCAAGTATACAACACACACAAGGATACAACACACTCAAGTATGCAACACACTCAAGTATACAACACACTCAAGTATACAACACACTCAAGTATACAACACACTCAAGTATACAACACACTCAAGTATACAACACACCCAAGTATACAACACACTCAAGTATACAACACACCCAAGTATACAACACACTCAAGTATACAACATACCCAAGTATACAACACACTCAAGTATACAACACACTCAAGTATACAACACACTCAAGTATACAACACACCCAAGTATACAACACACTCAAGTATACAACACACTCAAGTATACAACACACTCAAGTATACAACACACCCAAGTATACAACACACTCAAGTATACAACACACCCAAGTATACAACACACTCAAGTATACAACACACCCAAGTATACAACACACTCAAGTATACAACACACCCAAGTATACAACACACTCAAGTATACAACACACTCAAGGATACAACACACTCAAGTATACAACACACTCAAGGATACAACACACTCAAGTATACAACACACTCAAGTATACAACACACACAAGGATACAACACACTCAAGGATACAACACACTCAAGGATACAACACACTCAAGGATACAACACACTCAAGTAGACAACACACTCAAGTATACAACACACTCAAGGATACAACACACTCAAGGATACAACACACTCAAGTATACAACACACACAAGGATACAACACACTCAAGGATACAACACACTCAAGTATACAACACACACAAGGATACAACACACTCAAGTATACAACACACTCAAGTAGACAACACACTCAAGTATACAACACACTCAAGGATACAACACACTCAAGGATACAACACACACAAGGATACAACACACACAAGGATACAACACACTCAAGGATACAACACACTCAAGGATACAACACACTCAAGGATACAACACACTCAAGTATACAACACACTCAAGGATACAACACACTCAAGTATACAACACACTCAAGGATACAACACACTCAAGTATACAACACACACAAGTATACAACACACTCAAGGATACAACACACTCAAGTATACAACACACTCAAGGATACAACACACTCAAGTATACAACACACTCAAGTATACAACACACTCAAGGATACAACACACTCAAGTATACAACACACACAAGTATACAACACACTCAAGGATACAACACACTCAAGGATACAACACACTCAAGTATACAACACACTCAAGGATACAACACACTCAAGGATACAACACACACAAGTAGACAACACACTCAAGTATACAACACACACAAGGATACAACACACTCAAGTATACAACACACACAAGTATACAACACACTCAAGGATACAACACACTCAAGTATACAACACACACAAGTATACAACACACTCAAGTATACAACACACACAAGGATACAACAGACTCAAGTATACAACACACACAAGTATACAACACACTCAAGGATACAACACACTCAAGTATACAACACACACAAGTATACAACACACTCAAGGATACAACACACTCAAGTATACAACACACTCAAGTATACAACACACACAAGTATACAACACACTCAAGGATACAACACACTCAAGTATACAACACACACAAGTATACAACACACTCAAGTATACAACACACACAAGGATACAACACACTCAAGTATACAACACACACAAGGATACAACACACTCAAGTATGCAACACACCCAAGTATACAACACACACAAGTATGCAACACACTCAAGTATACAACACACACAAGTATGCAACACACTCAAGTATACAACACACACAAGTATGCAACACACTCAAGGATACAACACACTCAAGTATACAACACACCCAAGTATACAACACACCCAAGTATACAACACACTCAAGTATACAACACACTCAAGTATACAACACACACAAGTATACAACACACTCAAGTATACAACACACCCAAGTATACAACACACTCAAGTATACAACACACTCAAGTATACAACACACACAAGGATACAACACACTCAAGTATACAACACACACAAGTATACAACACACTCAAGTATACAACACACACAAGGATACAACACACTCAAGGATACAACACACTCAAGTATACAACACACCCAAGTATACAACACACTCAAGTATACAACACACACAAGGATACAACACACACAAGTATACAACACACACAAGTATACAACACACTCAAGTATACAACACACTCAAGTATACAACACACACAAGTATACAACACACTCAAGTATGCAACACACCCAAGTATACAACACACTCAAGTATACAACACACTCAAGTATACAACACACACAAGTATACAACACACTCAAGTATACAACACACACAAGGATACAACACACTCAAGGATACAACACACTCAAGTATACAACACACCCAAGTATACAACACACTCAAGTATACAACACACACAAGGATACAACACACACAAGTATACAACACACTCAAGGATACAACACACTCAAGGATACAACACACTCAAGGATACAACACACTCAAGTATACAACACACTCAAGGATACAACACACCCAAGTATACAACACACTCAAGTAGACAACACACTCAAGTATACAACACACTCAAGTATACAACACACTCAAGTATACAACACACTCAAGTATACAACACACTCAAGGATACAACACACTCAAGTATACAACACACTCAAGTATACAACACACACAAGGATACAACACACTCAAGTATACAACACACCCAAGTATACAACACACTCAAGTATACAACACACTCAAGGATACAACACACCCAAGTATACAACACACTCAAGGATACAACACACTCAAGGATACAACACACTCAAGTATACAACACACTCAAGTATACAACACACACAAGGATACAACACACTCAAGGATACAACACACACAAGGATACAACACACACAAGTATACAACGCACTCAAGGATACAACACACTCAAGGATACAACACACTCAAGTATACAACACACTCAAGGATACAACACACTCAAGTATACAACACACTCAAGTATACAACACACACAAGTATACAACACACTCAAGTATACAACACACACAAGGATACAACACACCCAAGTATACAACACACTCAAGGATACAACACACTCAAGGATACAACACACCCAAGTATACAACACACTCAAGGATACAACACACTCAAGGATACAACACACTCAAGTATACAACACACTCAAGTATACAACACACACAAGTATACAACACACTCAAGTATACAACACACACAAGGATACAACACACCCAAGTATACAACACACTCAAGGATACAACACACTCAAGGATACAACACACTCAAGTATACAACACACTCAAGTATACAACACACACAAGGATACAACACACTCAAGTATACAACACACTCAAGGATACAACACACACAAGGATACAACACACTCAAGTATACAACACACTCAAGTATACAACACACTCAAGGATACAACACACACAAGTATACAACACACTCAAGTATACAACACACTCAAGTATACAACACACTCAAGTATACAACACACACAAGTAGACAACACACCCAAGTATACAACACACTCAAGTATACAACACACTCAAGTATACAACACACTCAAGTATACAACACACTCAAGTATACAACACACTCAAGTATACAACACACTCAAGTATACAACACACCCAAGTATACAACACACTCAAGGATACAACACACTCAAGGATACAACACACTCAAGTATACAACACACCCAAGTATACAACACACTCAAGTATACAACACACTCAAGTATACAACACACTCAAGTATACAACACACTCAAGTATACAACACACTCAAGTATACAACACACTCAAGTATACAACACACTCAAGGATACAACACACTCAAGGATACAACACACTCAAGTATACAACACACCCAAGTATACAACACACTCAAGTATACAACACACTCAAGTATACAACACACTCAAGTATACAACACACTCAAGTATACAACACACTCAAGTATACAACACACTCAAGTATACAACACACCCAAGTATACAACACACTCAAGTATACAACACACTCAAGTATACAACACACCCAAGTATACAACACACTCAAGTATACAACACACCCAAGTATACAACACACACAAGTATACAACACACTCAAGGATACAACACACTCAAGTATACAACACACTCAAGGATACAACACACTCAAGGATACAACACACTGTGTTCCAGGAATTGAACTCACAACCTCAGTTGTGATCCTTGAGCTGAGCCAAGCCGAGCTGGACAGAGCTGAGTTGAGCCAAGCCTAGTTGGACAGAGCTGAATTGAGCCATGCCGAACTGGACTGGACTGAGCTGAGTTGAGCCGAACCTAGCTGGACAGAGTTGAGTTGAGCCGAGCCTAGCTGGACAGAGCTGAGTTGAGCCGAGCCTAGCTGGACTGAGCTGAGTTGAGCCGAGCCTAGCTGGACTGAGCTGAGTTGAGCCGAGCCTAGCTGGACAGAGCTGAGTTGAGCCGAGCCTAGCTGGACTGAGCTGAGTTGAGCCGAGCCTAGCTGGACTGAGCTGAGTTGAGCCGAGCCTAGCTGGACTGAGCTGAGTTGAGCCGAGCCTAGCTGGACAGAGCTGAGTTGAGCCGAGCCTAGCTGGACAGAGCTGAGTTGAGCCGAGCCTAGCTGGACTGAGCTGAGTTGAGCTGAGCCAAGTTGAGCCAAGCCAAGCCAAGTTGAGCCAAACCAAGCTGAGCTCTAAATATATAGGTCCTGGGGTACTCTATATAATATGTATACAGTCTTACCTAGTAGTACTATTTTCTGTACGTTGTATATAATAGTTCCCTGGGTATTGTAGTGTATATACAATAGTTTACTGTCTGTTGTAGTATATATACTATGATGTCCACTGTTTTAACATTTCAGAAAATAAACTGTTTGAGTGGTAATATTTTAGGTGTAGGATTATCAAATTAAAGGTGAAATTTTAAGAATATTTTAAGAATTTAATATTTTCCTCCAATATAAATGTACATATTCCTTAACTCTGCTTTATTTCTGTCAACAGGAACACTGTTGTATCCTGTACAGCATTGTTGGTTGGAACAGTATTGTAGGAGCATGGAGCCGGGTTGAAGGTACACCTAATGACCCTAATCCAAACAAACCGTTTGCAAAACTTGAC
>OZ024758.1:13720962-13738462 GCA_964016885.1 Eledone cirrhosa
TGTTAGTTTACATAGTAAAAGTTCCAGTTAAACTAACCTGAGAGTAAACTAACATTCCACACCAGGTAAGGCTGCTAATTACAACATAATGTGTTCCAGCTGTAGCTGGGGAGTTACACCTGCAATAGACTGGCATACTGTCATACATATATATACAGAAACACATATATGCAGGCATATGTATATACATATATGGTGGCTGCCAACTCGTTTTCGAGTACGGCCACTACATTATATCCATATAGGAGAACCCCTACCGATGCGCTGAACGAATGTGACTTTTTAGTCCAGCCAGTGACTTGAAAACTCTGGTACAAACACTACACCTGTGACAATTATTGACACATAGTGCTGGGCCCATGGTACTATGTGATGACAAGTGCAGAGAGATCTCCAGATATAAAGCAATGCCTGTGCCGTGAAGCTTTTATAGTGAGCAAAGGCACTGCACAAAGCCAGTCCCACTCTATTTACCAAAAAGAAGAACAAGTCAACATCATTGGATACCATCAGAGTTGCAGGTGTGATATCAGAGTTTTCCTTCTCCTAGAATTGTGCCTTGACAAAGGCTAAGGGGTCATCTCTCCCGGTGATTTTGGATGGCCATTGACTCTTAAGAGCTCCTTTGCCCTTTGACAGGTTTTGTTTTTATTCCTGCAGGATGTCCAAAGTCACTCTCCTCACCAAGAAACCTTGGTGGGGTTGCCAGTTTAGTTGCCAACGACCCGACCATGAGACAGGTTGTACTGGGATACATGTTACCAGTAGCAACTGGGATACATATATACAGGCGTATGTATATACATATATACAGGCATATGTACAGGCGTACATATATACAGAAATATATATATATAAATAATGTATATATATATATATATATATATATATATATATATATAAATAAATAATGTGTATATATATATATATATAAATAAATAATGTGTATATATATATATATATATATAAATAAATAATGTGTATATATATATATATATATATATAAATAAATAATGTATATATATATATATATAAATAAATAATGTATATATATATATATATAAATAAATAATGTATATATATATATATATATATAAATAAATAATGTATATATATATAAATAATGTATATATATATATATATATAAAAATTATGTATGTATATATATATATATATATATATATATATATAAATGTATGTATATATATATATATATATATATATATATATATAATGTATGTATATATATATATATGTGTATGTATATATATATATATATATATGTATGTATATATATATATATGTGTATGTATATATATATATATATATATATGTATGTATGTATATATATGTGTATGTATATATATATGTATGTATATATATATGTATGTATATATATATATATATATAAATAATGTATGTATATATATATATATATAAATAATGTATGTATATATATATATATATAAATAATGTATGTATATATATATATATATACACACACAGCTACTGTTGCTGCTGGTTGCAAGTAAAATCTATGGCACTTATTTCCAATCAGATACCTGTTTCTGAACTACTTCATGCTGTCAATGATGAAGTAATCTCTCCCACCATGACCACCACCACCCACATCGTACTTTATCCTACTCTCAGAAGTTAATGTACACACTATATTATAAGCAATTATATGTATATAAACATTACTTAAGTGTTACTGGGAAGATTGCTTTAGGTTAATACTTTCATTAGCTTAATTTTTATAAACCTCCAAACAACCCTCACTGAAACACTAAGTATGTTTATATACATAAAAATCAGTGTCATACTTCGCAAGATTTAATATATAATTAAAATTGATATATATATATATAATTGATATATATATAACCTTGACCTTGACCGACCAGTCTGTCGGGCGTCCATTCGGCGCCGCTGGTCACAGCACGTCATGCTGTTTTAGCAATAAGATAACGCCATCCCACTGGCTGGGTGGGCAGGCTGGTACCTCTTCATCTCATTTCTACAGCTGAGTAAACTGGAGCAACGGGAAATAAAGTGTCTTGCTCAAGGAAACAACACATCACCCGGTCCAAGAATTGAACTCACAACCTTTCAATTGCAAGCCCAATGCTCTAACCACTAAGCCATGCGCCTTCACGATATATATATATAATCCAAACCCATGCAAGCGTGGAACACGGACGTTGAACGATGATGAATTACCATTAAAATTGATGTATATATATAATTACCATTAAAATTGATATATATATATATATATATATATAATTAAAATTGATATATATATAAAATAGAATTAAAATTGATATATATATAAAATAGAATTAAAATTGATATATATATAAAATAGAATTAAAATTGATATATATAAAATAGAATTAAAATTGATATATATAATATACCATTAAAATTGATATATATAATATACCATTAAAATTGATATATATAATATACCATTAAAATTGATATATATAATATACCATTAAAATTGATATATATAATATACCATTAAAATTGATATATATAATATACCATTAAAATTGATATATATATATAATATACCATTAAAATTGATATATATATAATATACCATTAAAATTGATATATATATAATATACCATTAAAATTGATATATATAATATATAATTATAATTGGTATATATAACTAGTGGATCCCATGGAAATTCCACAGGCGAAAAAATGAAGAGACATTGGTATTGCTGTGTATTATCTTATCTCTCCTGTTGTCTTCAGACCTCATTTACTCTTTTATTAAGGAATTGACACCTTATAAACATTCTGTAGAATAAAATGCTTTTTTGACAAAAATCAACATAATTATCACATGACCCCTGACAGTGACAGATAATCTATTACTGTGTTTGGAAATGTATTTGATTTTTCAGTCTTTATTTTACCACAAAATATTTTGAGGCTCTTTGAGCAAAATGAAGGCAAATAAATGTGGAGAGGATTGTTAGAAGATGAAAACTTTAATTAATTCAATATATTTTGTTTCTTAGAAACCGAATTATTCTTGAAGCTGAAGCTAATGCTGCTGCTAAGAAGGTTGGTACCAATTTTCAGTTGAATTTGTGTGTGTGTGTGTCTCTCTCTCTGTCCCCCCCCCTCTCTTTGTCCCCCCCCCCCCTTATCTGATGGCAACATGGATGGACCTGTTAATTTTCTCTAAAAACTTTTTTCCGATTCCACCCCACCCGTCTCTTCAGTCTTTCTAATTTCTCATTCTTTCTTCTGATGAAGGACATGCATCTGAAACATTAAGACCCTCTTCCTGCTGTTTCAAGCATTAAACTAATATATTCCTTCCATATACTGTACCGATTGTGTTGTTTTTTTCTGACAGTAGTATGTATATATATATATATAATGTTTTCTTTTCAGATGAAAGGAGAAGCTGAAGCTTATGCTATTCAAGTGAAAGCAAAGGCCGATGCTGAACAAATGAAACATAAGGCCATTGCTTGGCAGTCCTATGAAGATGCTGCTAAAACCGATATGATCCTGGAAGCTCTGCCAAAGGTAAACCAATCTCAGAATTATAATTGGTCTTTGCTGCTATTTTATTTCATTTTAATATAATTTTAACATGTATATATGTCATAAGTTCATAAATATGAATCAAACTAAAATTATTTAAATCATATTATACCATATATGTATATAATGAGGAAAATGCGAAGTTCTAGATGTTAAAGAGTCTTTTATTGATAAAGCTGTGATACATATTTCAATGACGATCATCGTCACTTGAGTATGTAACTATTTACATCATCTCATCAGACAGTAACATGACGTTGAGTGCTTCAATTGCATTACATTCATATCTACTATATATATATATATATATATATATATATATATATATATATATATATAGTAGAATTATATATATATATACAGTCCAGAATTAGCCGTCGAAACGGCTTGAGCTCAGCTGTCGGGGTCTTACTGGTTCCTATATATATATATATATATATATATATATATATAATTTCAAACAAACTTATTTTTCTCTCCTCCTCTTCAGATTGCTGCAGAAATTGCAGCTCCATTGGCTCAGTGCCGTAAGGTAACCATGGTTTCTACAGGAAAGAGCGAAATCGGTGCAGCCAAACTCACTAACGAAGTCCTCCAAATCATGGAGAAACTGCCACATGTTATTGAGGGACTGACAGGTGTAAATCTCATCAGTCAGGTAAGATATAATACTGATTTCTAATTTAAACACTGATGATAAATGTGCCTGTAGCATACCTTGTATGTACATGATGATATGAATGAGTGCTCAATATGTATGTATGTATATGTCAGTTTATGTGTGTGTTTGTTTGTACAAACACACATCTGTACATATTTTCAATAATGTCACTTTGACGAATCAAAGGAAGGATAAAAAAAAGAAAAACAGACCCTTAAATATATTTTCCGTGTTATTTCCAACTTCACCTTTTCTGTATGTATATATAGTTATGTAATAAACAACATAAGATAATTATTCCATTTACCAAAGGTTTCACGAAGACAGACAAGCTTGACACAGACGTCTGAAATTGTTCATCAGAATGAAATTTTATTTGATGTGAGATATGGATTTCAGAACAAAGCCTAAAACAATGTGTATATATTTATGTATATTTCTTTTCTTTTCCAGACAATGGCATCCTCACGTGCTATGGTGTAAACAGAAAACGGCTTGGGGTTGTTGTGGTGTGTAATCATCCATGACAGCTCGTATGAAATGTATCAATTATTCTGGAAAAGTTCATCAACTTTTATTCATCAATACTCAAAGAATCAGCAACCACTGATCCTTCTCCACCCCACCCCCACTCCTTTTCTTTCTTTCCCTTTTTTTTTGTTTTTTTTTTGTTTTTAGCAAGCTATTTCAAGTTATTTGATATCCGTAATTTGTTTTACTGGCTTTCTAAATATCTTTATCTGAATTCATAAACAAAACTAACTTTGCCTTCATTATAAAATTTGTGATGGGCAAATGGTGTGGCTGTAAAAAGTCCTTGGGTGAAATTTGGGTGAAATGAGAAGTCTCTATCTACCCTGGTTTCAATTCCTAATAAGGAAGGAAGAGGGAAAAAAAATAAGCTTCACAGATTTTGCTAATACCTGTGGGAAAAGTATGGACATCACAACATCCCAATTTTTTTTGTCTCTCCTCTAAAACTTCAGATTTCATACCTAGTTAAGAAATTATTATTTATTATCAATATCATCATCATCATTCTTATCTATTCAGTATTTTGTTATAAATAGCATTAATAGATTTAATTTTATTCATCAAACATTTATTCTGTTCTGTTTTAGAAAAGAATGATTTAAATACTTATTTCAAATTTTCTTGACTTATTTTTCTTATCAATAAAATTCATATTACGTTTTGCAATTTTTTTATTTTTATTTTTATTTTTATTTTTATTTTTATTTTTATTTTTATTTTTATTTTTATTTTTATTTTTATTTTTATTTTCATTTTCATTATTACAAAAATCTTTTTGGCAAATAAATTTCCATTTTTTTTAATTAATTTTTTTTTTTTCTAAATATCCTTCTAAGAGAGAAAGAATGAGTAAAGAGAAGTTCTATTAGTATTTAAAGAGAGGAAGGATTGTCACTTATACTTTATTTAAACACCCCAACCACCACCATTACCATCATCATCACCACCACCATCATTGTCCTTATTCCTATCAGTTCTAGATGCCATCCAAGTACTGTTATTTTTGTTTGATACACTCACACACTCACACACACATGACACATTTTGTCAGTCAAATATATTTAGGGACCTTACATACAGTGGTTTCACTCAAAAAGTAGAACTCTAACCAGTCAAGACCCCTGGGGGTGGAGAGGGAGGAAATGGTGCATTATCAGCCAATGAAAATAGTGGTTACTGTGGTCTGGTTGACCATGTCAAACAACTTAGTTATTTTCTAGTGATCCCATAACCCACTGTTCCCATTGACTGAGATTAAACCATTTTTCTCTTCTCCCCAGTTAGATAAATAATAGCATCTTTAAAATCAAAAATATCTCTAAACAAACTTAAAACACTATTTGGCTGGTTAGATAATACACACACATATTTATATATACATACACACACATATTTACACATACACACACACACACACACACACACACATATTTACACACACACACACACACATATATATACATACACTACATACAAACACACTGACACTCACGTATTCATAAAACACATACGCACGCACACACACACACACATGCATATATATATAGAAAACCTTCAAAGTCATGTATTCATGATGTCACTAAAATTAAAATATCATTAATTCACATAATTATTAAATGTTTCTAATTAATTTTTATTTCATTGTAAGAGTTTTCAAATATCTATTTAAATGAGCAATCTGGTGAAATTCTTGATAACTAAACTTAACCTTTGCCTCTTTGGAAAAATACTTCCTCATCTTTAAATATTTCTAATATTATTTTCTAAAAAGCAAAAAACTAAAACAAAATAACTCTTAAACTTTTACTAAAGCTGATGATCTGTTTTTCACTTTCAAATATTTAGATAAGCATCCATTCTTTTTCTCTATATCTTGTTTCATTTTTTTTTCTTCCCTAATTTATTAATTTATTCAGTCTCAATTAATGATAGCAGTAATATATACGTATGTATACACATACATGTGTGTGTATATATATATATATATATATATATATATATATATATAGTTAGCCTTCTTTGTTTATAGTTGCTTGGAGGAAAATCACGCATGTGGAAGTACAATTGCATAGTCTAAGCCATATGTAAGATTGGAAACAGGTAGCAAAGAAAACATTTGAAGATAACTATACTATAATATATATATATATATATATATATATATATATATATATATATATATATGGTTTTTGCCTAAGATTACTAAACTAGCAGATATAGAATGTCTGTCTTATGATGGTTGAAATTTGAAACCATAGGTAGCATGCATGTGTGTTGACATCTTATTTATATATATATATATATATATATATATATATATATTAATTCAAATATTAACAAAATAGATATTCTTGTGATTAATTAAATTTTATTATACATATTTCAGAGGTACTTGAATCAGGTTCAACAGTACGTCCTCATCAGATAAAATAAAATGATACATGACATACCCTGACATGTTAGTTCCTTGATTAAATCTTAACCATCTAACATGTCAGGGTATGTCATGTATCATTTTATTTTATCTGATGAGGACGTACTGTTGAACCTGATTCAAGTACCTCTGAAATGTGTATAATAAAATTTAATTGGTCACAAGAATATCTATTTTGTTAATATTTGAATTAATATTAATAACTCTGGAAAATATTTTCTTGTAGAGTGCTTCCAATCTACTGTAAAACTCATTCTTTGATGTACTCATTGAATCTTGTTTAACTCTTTAATATATATATATATATATATATATATATATATATATATATATAGAAAAAAGAGATGAAATCGAAAATGCAACTGGAGTCTTATTTTTTTTTTAAAATATATATATTTATTTGGTTCCT
Organism: Eledone cirrhosa; assembly: GCA_964016885.1. Taxonomy (NCBI): domain Eukaryota; kingdom Metazoa; phylum Mollusca; class Cephalopoda; order Octopoda; family Eledonidae; genus Eledone; species Eledone cirrhosa. The sequence continues at coordinate 13,728,583 of OZ024758.1, forward strand.
TTACCGGTTTCGCAGTTCTTCTGCTTTTCAAAAGGTGAGCTGAGATGGAGGGTCTGTGGTTTTTCTCACATCAGATGTGAGAAAAACCACAGACCCTCCATCTCAACTCACCTTTTGAAAAGCAGAAGAACTGCGAAACCGGTAAAGGAACCAAATAAATATATATATTTTTTTTTTAAAATAAGACTCCAGTTGCATTTTCGATTTCATCTCTTTTTCTTTATATATATATATATATATGAAACAGATGTAAGCATACATATGTATATATTCTTCCTTTCATTAGTTTTATATTTAGTTTTTGTTATTTGTTATATTTATCTTTGCTTGCTTAAGAATATAAAGTCCTCTTTCTATAATTCTCTGTCAACATATCCTGTTAATGGTAACATTTGTTATTCACATAGCAGTTGATGTTTCTGACATTTTAGAGAAATATTTTGTTTGGAAAATTAAGTTGTTGGTTTGTTTGGTTTTTTTTTAAATCTAATTATTCTTTGTGTCACCTCTTCAAATATCAGGCTTAATTAATTAATTACCAATATTATTTCAAATTGTTATTTACGATTTCATTAAATTTTTTGCAGAGTTTACATGAGTTATTCATTGTCAAGTGAAATCTCTTCATGTGTTATAATAATTATTATTATTATTATTATTATTGTTATCATTAGGGCGGGGGATTGGCAGAATCGGTAGAGCGTCAGTCACCATGCTTTGCAGCATAGTTACGGCCCTTTATACATTCTGAGTTCAAATCCTGCCGAGGTTAGCTTTGCCTTTCATCCTTACAGGGTCGATAAAATAAAGTACCAGTAATGTACTGGGGTTGATTTAATTGACTTTCCCTTCCCATAAAATTGTTGGCCGTGTGCCTAAATCAAAATCCATTATTATTATTATTATTATTATTCTTATTATACGAGCCACTATTTTTCATATACATTGTTAACTCAGCATAATTTTCCATCAGCTTTGAGTGTCTTAATTTGGAACTGTTTACCATCTTGGGTATGTCACTGTTTAACTACGAGAATGTTGATCCTTCAACTAATTACAAACTCGTTATAAAATGCTTTCAAAGCCTATTCTATGCTTATGGCTGCTGTCATTTTGAATGGAAATGAAAAAAAAAAAAAAACACATTTATGTATCTAAAAAAAAATCCTACAATTTAAAAATATATATATACACTTACACACAACAAATATATAAATATATATATATATATATATATATATATATATATATATATATATATATATAGTGTTTCTCTACTTCAATATCAATTAAAAAGAAATAGACAATTTGCACGAAACTTTTCTTGCAGCAATGTTACTTATGGATGATACGGAATATTAAAAGAAAAACTGTTTTTTTAACTGTTTGATGTGGTATGCTTTTTGAGAATGTCCATAATTCTTTGTCGTCAAAAGTAGGTATTTTTAGATAAATACTGTTGTTGTTGTTGTTGTTGTTATTTTTTTTTCTATTTGTGTTTAATGTCAAGTTTCTAATTAGCAATAAATAATGAACACAAAAATGCATTATGTAAAAAAAATTTTTTTTTTTTGTTTTTTCCCCATTTCATAAAGTAGCTAATTTAAAATGGCAAAAAAACAACTGCAACAATCTAGTTAAACTGCCCGATATTTTATGGAAATAATAATTGTTGCCATGTGCTGCCATGCTAGTTGTAGAGCTTAAGAGGCATTTATGTTACAAACATAATGCAACAAGTCTTTCCAGTTCCTCATTGACTGTTGACTGTTTCCAGTTATATAATTATTAATGATTCGCTTCAGAATTTTCTTAATGCCAAAGAGAAAAAAATAAAGGTTGACCAATTAGAGTTGGGGATGGGTGGAAAACTATATTATTATTATTATTATCATTCTTCTATAAATATTATACTAATCAGAAAATGTCTAAATGTTCCAGTGATTAGAAATAAACGGCCGTTTTTCTTTATTAATAACTATTAAATTTCCACTGTTGATTTCTAAAATTGATGCATAATTGAGTTCAGTTATCAATTTGAAGCAAATGATTAATTTATAAATTGGACATTAGAAGACTATGTCCCCTAATGTCCAATTATTTAGTTTTTCTTGACACAATTTTACCATTGAAGCTGAAGAAGTCTTTCAGCTTCAATGGTTGCTGCAGTCTTTAAAGTTTTTATAAATTGGTTGTATTTACTTTGTAGACTAAACTCAAGTGTAAAAATTGTTGTCTTAATCTATAAGAATTAATATATGGCCTGAAATAACTGCTGAAGGAGTTCATTATTTCAATGTTAGATTCTTTATATATATATATATATATATATATTAATGTAAGTATGGGTTATATCGATTAATAATATTCGATTCGTTTGCAAGCACATTTATATATATATATATATATATATATATATATATAATGTGTTACTGGGTTGATAATTCAAGTATTTGCCATAATTTAGTTCATTTGCCAGTAAAATAATAGCATTTGAAGGAATTCAATTTAACGTAAGACAGTATTTTTTAGAAATTATTTAAAGTTCAATGCAAATTTACTTGAAAATCTGTCTGTATGTAGATGACCTTCACTGCTATGTTTTACGGAAACTAGAAAATATTTTAAAATGTTGGGTGTAAATCTTCAGGTTGACAATGACATCAATGTGTTGCACAATTAAAATCAAGAGTTATCTACTAAGGTTAGTTTTTTAAAAATAATTCTTCATATATAAATATATATAAGGCCATGGGCACTATCCCTTCTTTTACACTTCATACACACTCCCACAAACATATATATATATATTATATATGTATATTATATATATAACATACATTATATTATATATAATATGTATATTATATATTATAATATATATGTTTAAATCCTACAATAGTTTCAGTAGAGATAAGGGAAACTAGTTCCACCATCCCTCACCCCAGCCCCATGCTGTTGTATCTCTGTATTATCTTTCTTGTAATTGTTCTTTGTAAAAAAAAATAAAAAGGATTTGTCTGAAAATAAATTTTTATTTTATTTTTATTTTATTTTATTTTATTTTATTTTATTTCACCTAAAATAATTTTCTAACGATCAACAAACCCACCACCTTCTCTTAACAGGACCTTATTATTGGGTTTTTCTAGGGATAAGATGTGAGTAAAGAATATATAAAATTACTGGATGTCCTTCTTACTACTGCCAACCTTCCTATCAATTTCTTAAATGCTATAAAAAGTATAATATAAAGATTGGTAACAATTTCTGACATTTTTTTTTTATTTTTACATATTAATCCATTAGCATTTAAACCGGCCATATCCAGCTTGAATTCTCTCACCTCTTTCTGTTCAAACCAGCTGTAACCGGTCACTCAAACTTTTTAACCCTTTAGCATTTACATTACTCTATGTATACTATTTTCACGGTAAAGGCTTTACCTCACATAATTATCCCACATAATATCGAATCTAAGAGATATTATTTATTTTGAGAACAATACCTTAACATTTGTATGAGCAGCTGGTTACAGCCTGTTTGAACAGAGTGGTTTGAGAATTCTGGCCGGATATGGCCGGTTTAAATGCTAAAAGGTTAAGGTATTGTTCTCAAAATAAATATAGATTCAATTTTGTGAGATAAAGCCTTTATTGTAAAAATATAATAGTAAAGGGTTAAACCAGTTTGTATTCAAATTTTTCAAAATTTGTTGTTAACCTATATGGTATTTGTAGTTTTTAATTGCACAGCTTCTCTTGAGTTACAAAATACATCAGCCATAAAGCCATTTTTACTAGTGCCATAACTACTTAGATGAACAAAAATGTCCCCCAAAATTGGTAAATGTGATGTTGATTTTTTAGTTTTAAGTTATATATGTATTCGACTGAAAGAAAAAAATGTTATGTAATTTCTAAATGGTAACTTCAGTGCCTTTATCATCATGGTTTATTCAAGAGCGGCAGAGGGAGAAAAAAATGTAGCTTTGTATTAAATTCCACTGGGGTTAACTTTGCCATTTAACCCTGTAGACCTGACAAAATAAGTAACAGGAATATACTGGTGTTAATTCAGATAGTTATACCTCTGCCATACAAATTTGTGGCCTTTATTATAGTTTCTTCAGTGAACTTGTATTGGAAATTGCAGAAAACAGTATATAATGAAATAAATATGTAAATATATTTTGTCTTACTATGAACAAAATTAGAATGTAAGGAGTGGATATGGTTTAATACCTGAATTAATTAATAATTGAAATACTGCAGTTTATTAACTTTTTATTAAGATAATCATCTGTCATCAACTCTGATGTAATTAATATTCTGTGCTTTCTTAAGACATAAAATATGTTGAGATTTGTCTGAGAATGTTGTATGAGCTTCTGGAAATCTCTGACAGACATTCTAGAAGGTAAAGCATAACAAAATATGAAAGACAAGAGCAAGGCATGATTTCTCCCCAAACATGTCTAGCCTCTTCTTGTGATGAGCCGTCCAACTCTTGCCAGCATCAAAAGTAAACATTAAATGATGATGATGATGATAATCTGATACAATTTATGAATTAATTTAATTATATGTAGCCTGACCGCTTTGGTGCCGTAGGTGAGATAACTCGTCCTAACATGTTGGAACTCATTTCCAACAGTTCATAACTTCAAAGCTAGATGGCGTTACTAGTTTATTGATGTGACGTTTGTCAATCATTCAGATATGTGTTATTAATAAATGTTTGTTTAAAAAAATAGTCATTTTATTGAGAGAAATCCCAGCATAGCAACTGTAGCTGTGTAAAATATACACAGCAGTCAACACAGCAATTGTAGCTGTATAAAATATATGCAGTAGTCAACACACCAACTGTAGCTATGTAAAATATATACAGCAGTCAACACAGCAATTGTAGCTGTGTAAAATATATGCAGTAGTTAACACAGCAACTGTAGCTGTGTAAAATATACACAGCAGTCAACACAGCAATTGTAGCTGTGTAAAATATACACAGCAATTGTAGCTGTGTAAAATATACGCAGTAGTTAACACAGCAACTATAGCTGTGTAAAATATATGCAGTAGTCAACACAGCAACTATAGCTGTGTAAAAATGTGGTAGTCAACACAGCAACTGTAGCTGTGTAAAATATACACAACAATCAACAGGTTAATTATTATTTTTTTATAAATTACTTGACATCATCAGGTAATTTCTACAAAGGTATATGTATTTTGTGTTGAAAACCAAGTAGCTTAGCCAATAAATACTTATTTCTAAGATGTTAATGGTTAGAGAATTGGATTCCCAATCATGAAGTTGTGAGTTCGATTCTCAGACCAGGTGATGCATTAAGTCCTTGAACAAGACACTTTATTTCACATTGCTCCTTTTGCCAGAAGTTGCAACCAGTATATAGTATCAGCAATTGGAAAGACCAATGGAAACATTGTTTCCTAGGTCTGACTTGACAAGTTCCACCTCACTCAGTAAGTGAATGATATCTGGAATCTTATCAATCAATTCCTTTATTACTAATTTTAAGATAGTTTATTGTAAGGTGAGAAAGTTAAAACTTCCTAGTTTTAATTCCTGCTGTTGCCTTGTTATTATTTGTCAGATGTTGGGTTTCCAATCTCTATACTTTAATTCAGAATTATGAAATGGAAGGTTGAAATTTCGTTAAAAAATATATATGGTTGATATTGTGAGAAGGACATTTAAGCTCTGTCTTTGAATGGTGGTGAATAGTCTTAATAGTTTACTGGTTTTTAATCATATCAAGGACAGATTTGAAACAATACTTGAGGTAGAGATGTAAAATTGAAAGTATTCCCCTTTATTTTTTTTTCTTCTTCACACACAACATATTTGTATATCTCTATATTCTCTTCATTTTCTTTTTCTTCTTCTTCACATAACGTGTACATATCTCTATAGCCAAAATGTAATATATATATATATATATATATATATATATATATATTTACATTCTTAAGATACATACCAACTGTTGATGCAGTAGATATTTTAGACATAACTTTATTTAAGCATCAGCTACTGACAAATTCGGCCATAACTAATATATTTAACACTAATACAATTTTATTAACCTAAAATTAGATAAATTACTAAAGCATTGTTTTTACTATGTGGACTCAGTATGGCTGGATGGTTAAGATGTTCACTTCCCAACCATTTGAGCCCAGGTTCAATCCTATTACATGGTATCTTGAGCAAATGAATTTTATAGTTAAACAAAGGTCAATAAAATTTTATTTCATACATACTTATATAATTGTATAAATATTCTTAAAGTCAAACTAATAAATGTTTTTTCTTTAGATATCACATGGTAATAATTGTATAAATAGTTTTTAATGAAACTAATGAATGTATTACTATAGATATCACATTTGGTACAATATGATATACATAGTCTTTAAGTTATCTTAGGTATCACATAATACAATGTTGTATACATAGTTTATAAGTCAAACTAATAAATGTGTAACTATAGATATCATATGGTACAATATTTTATACATAGTTTTTAAGTCAAACTAACACAAATGTGTTACTATAGATATCACATGGTACAATATTATTAAAGTTGATTATCAACAAATACTAGAACATATAAAATGTCTCAATGTAATTTCATTTATTGTCAGTGTTTTTTACAAACAAATCTAATATCTTCGATGCACAGTCAAATGATTTACTGCATTTTATTTTTAATTATCCTGATATAATTAAAAATATAATTACAATTTGTTCTTGGACGAAAACTTCTTTTTTTTCCTGCTAACAGACAATTATCTCTAACTATATTTATCACATATTCAATACCTCCACATACACACCCATATATATATATATATAAAGCTGTCCCCCAAAAATGTATACACACTTCAACAGCATTCTAATAAATATTGCCTGTACAGGTAATCAAAGTGTGTATACATTTTTTGGCATGGACACTCTGTATATGTTTGTGTATGTATGTATGTATATATATATATATATTATATATATGGGTGTGTACGATAGTATATATACATATACATACATGCTATCACACACACATATATATAATTAGTTATTAGTGTAGATATTTATATTGAGTCAACTAAATCATTTCTAAATAAAAATGTGTGATTGGGACATAAATCAATTTTAATTGATTTCACTTTTTAACAGCAGACTTCATACAGTAGTTCTAAACTTTGTCAAACTTTTCTTTTACTAATCCAAAAGAAAAATATATATATGTACAACATATATATAATGTATACAATATATATATACTGGTGCTTCCAAATTCTGCAGAATAAACACCTAATTTACATGACTAGAACACACAGAGTATTCTTTGGGTTTCTTTCTTCAGTTCTTTACATACAAAATTGTTATTATTGTGAGGTGTGTAATAAATGACCGATAAGTTTCAGAAAGCCAGTACAATGTGAAAGATATATATACAGGGTAAAGGATGACAAACAAAACAATATTTTACCCTGTATATTTCATGGTTAATACCCTCTTGTCATTCTTTGTCCTTTATATATTTCTACCACATTGAACCAGATTTTTAAAACCCATCAGTCATTTTGCTATTATTACTTTTATTATTACGGGGTCGATAAAATAAAGTACCAGTAATGCACTGGGTAATTGCTGGCCTTGTGCCTAACGTAGAAACAATTATTACTTTTATTATAATAAATAGTATTCTACAACATAAACACTAAATTATATATCAAATGTATCTAGGTTTTTTCTTTCAATTATTATTTAGTCATAAACAATTTATGTGGTTAATTTATTTTTATATGAAAAACAGAAACCGAAGTTAATTATAACTTAACACAACACTTAAAACTTAAAAACAAAAAATCAATGTTTGTTTGTTTATTGTTTTTGTATTTCTTTTCTTTTCTATGCCCAACATATTTCAATTGTGTTGGCTATATAATAAATCCGGATCTTTCAAATGTTGATATGGGTACATAGATACTGAACCTGCTGTGGAATATCTCTTTGTATTGAACATTCCTTTATATAAATAATAAAGTCTCTTCTTTTTTTCCCTCCTTTCGTTGTCTATCACTCAGTAATGTTATACACCTCACTCCGTTTAATAGGAAGAAGTTAATAGGGTGATTTTCTACATACATACGTCTCAAATGATGTTGCTATCTATTGTTTGTATATTAAGGAGTCAGTTCTGACCTACAACTGTTGCTAAGGCTGCATAACACTAATCTATTAATATATCCATCCTCTGCCAGCTTTTTAATTTAATTTAATTTAGTTTTTTTTTTAATTAATTAAGCTATGGAGTTATTAAAAAGTCTGTTTCAAGCCTAAAGGCTCATCAGGTTGGTACTTACCCTGCTTTCCATGGCATTAAGTGACTGAGACTACATAATATTAACACAGAGAAACAGTTACAGAAAGTTTTATCAACTTTGTGTTTGTTTATTGCAAAAAGGAAAAAGAAAATCTTAACATATCGGACCTTTGTCCTTCATTTGGAGGAGGAAAGTCAGGAGAAAGAGGTGATTAATAAAACTAACCCTCACACTTCACATCAATATATATAATAATAATTAAATTATTGTGTACAGTGCTCAGGTGCACTACAACTCATCAAAGGTGCATTATAGTACATAGAATAATGTACAAATGTCAGGAAAATGAACAGTGTACGAGTCATGAAATACATGTGTATGGAGGGGGGGGGGGGATATTAGGTGTAGTGTTGGTGAATCTCAGGAAGCAGGGATGTTTTTAACCCTTTAGTATTTAAACCGGCCATAACCAGCTAGAATTCTCTCACCCCTTTCTGTTCAAACTGGCTGTAACTGAAAATGAAAGTATATTTATAATGTAAGGGAATTAACTCTGGTCACCTTAATGTCAGTAGAGAGAAATTAGTCTGCTTTAATCAATGTGGTTACTATTGCGGGTGAGGTTGTTTTCTCTGCACTTTGGTAGAATCGGTAGAGCGTCAGACACCATCCTTTGTGGTATTTAGTTACTACCCTTTACGTTCTGAGTTCAAATCCCACAGAGGTTAGCTTTGCATTTTATCCTTACAGGGTCGATAAAATAGAGTACCAGTCTCACATTGGGTTAATTTAATCAACATTCTCTTCTCCCCCCAAAATTGCTGGCCTTGTATCTAAATCATCATCATCATCGTTTAACGTCTATCTTCCACGTTAGCATGGGTTAGACGAGGAATTGTCCCATTTGAGCCAAGATTGATCGGGTGACTGTGTCTCGCTCGTATAAACCATTATTACAATACAATAGTATATAGAGAGTAATGTAAATGTTATGTGAGGTATTATGTGAGGTAAAGCCTTTACTGTGAAAATACAATAGTATATATAGAGTAATGTAAATGTTATGTGAGGTAAAGCCTTTACTGTGAAAATACAATAGTATATATAGAGTAATGTAAATGTTATGTGAGATATTATGTGAGGTAAAGCCTTTACTGTGAAAATACAATAGTATATATAGAGTAATGTAAATGTTATGTGAGATATTATATGAGGTAAAGCCTTTACTGTGAAAATACAATAGTATATATAGGGTAATGTAAATGTTAAAGGGTTAAAACAATAGTTATATTATTGGCGTAATTAAAGTTTTAAAAGTAAGTCAAAGGTTAAAGTCTGAAAAATATTTTTAAAAAATCTGTAAATATTTTCAATAATAATTCTTACAAAAATATAATATTCCGTAATTACAACCAAAACTTTGTAATAAAACTACTTGTTGTTTGTCTAGTAGTAGTAGTAGTAGTTGTTGTTGTTGGTCTTGTTGTTTGTCGCAGTATTACAATGATGTGTGTCTTGGTGTT
>OZ024758.1:13743462-13768462 GCA_964016885.1 Eledone cirrhosa
GTGGTGTTGGTAGTAGTGGTGGTGGTGGTGGTTGTAGTAGAGGTGAGGGTGGTTGTGGTGGTGGTGTTGGTAGTAGTGGTGGTGGTGGTGGTGTTAGTGGTTGTGGTCGTGGTAGAGGTGAGGGTGCTGGTGGAGGTGAGGGTGGTGGTGTTGGTAGTAGTGGTGGTGGTGGTGGTTGTAGTGGAGGTGATGGTGGAGGTGGTGGTGGTGTTGGTGTGAGGTGGAGGTGGTGGTGGTGGTGTGAGGTTGAGGTGGTTGTGGTGATGGTGGTGGTAGTGTCGGTGCAAAGGTGGAGGTGGTGGTGGTGGTGGTGTCGGTGTGAGGTGGAGGTGGTGGTGTCAGTAGAGGGTGGAGAGGAGGAGGAAGAAGAAGAAGAAGTTTAGAAAGAAAAAACAAACACCCAAGTTATTGATGAGGAAGACACAATCAACTTTTCACCATCTCCTACATAAACAATAACAATTTTACCTTCCTCTCAGATGTACAAGTCCTTCACTCACTCCTCTACCCATTCCCCCACTCACTCCCCCACTCACTCCCCCACTCACACACACACCTCCTTCTTTTCTTGATTCATTCCTATATTTATATACCAAATACCCAGAAGTTTTCATAAGGTTCACATCAGAAGGGAATAGTTCATTCTTACAGCAGAACTTAGGACGATGGCATCATATGGAAGTCTTTTAGAAGAAGAACAAGAAAACATGAAATGTCCAGAAGTGGTAAGTCTGAGTTTAACCTTTTTAACAAATTTTAACCCTTTTCCTGCCAACTAAACTAACTGGACTGCACCCTAGTTCTACAATTCAAAACAGTTTATATATATTTTTTTTAACCCTTTAGCATTTACATTACTCTATATGTACTATTGTATTTTCACAGTAAAGGCTTTACCTCACAGAATATCTCACATAACATTTACATTACTCTATATATACTATTGTATTTTCACAGTAAAGGCTTTACCTCACATAATATCTCATATAACATTTGCATTACTCTATATATACTATTGTATTTTCACAGTAAAGGCTTTACCTCACATAATATTTCACATAACATTTACATTACTCTATATATACTATTGTATTTTCACAGTAAAGGCTTTACCTCACATAATATTTCACATAACATTTACATTACTCTATATATACTATTGTATTTTCACAGTAAAGGCTTTACCTCACATAATATTTCACATAACATTTGCATTACTCTATATATACTATTGTATTTTCACAGTAAAGGCTTTACCTCACAGAATATTTCACATAACATTTACAATACTCTATATATACTATTGTATTTTCACAGTAAAGGCTTTACCTCATATAATATTTCACATAACATTTGCATTACTCTATATATACTATTGTATTTTCACGGTGAAGGCTTTACCTCACATAATATCTCACATAACATTTACATTACTCTATATATACTATTGTATTTTCACGGTGAAGGCTTTACCTCACATTAATATCTCACGTAATATCTAATCTATGAGATTTTGATATTATTTATTTTGAGGACAATACCTTAACATAAATATGAGTGGCTGGTTACAGCCGGTTTGAACAGAAAGAGGTGAGAGAATTCTGGCCGGATACAGCTGGTTTAAATGCTAAAGGGTTAATACTTATATTTATGTAAAAACTTTCCATCATAATTTATGAAAGAATCTTTGTTAAATTATGTTCCAAACACCAACTTAATATATATATGTGTGTGTGTGTGTGTGTGTGTGTAGAAAGAGAGAGAGAAATAAGTTAATTCTAGGTTTAATCAATACATATAAAATATATATCGCTAATATATATGTACAAAATACTAGTTTGTTTCTTAATTGATATATCCAGGTATATATATATATATATATACACTTATATATATATATAGTTGGCCATGTTGTTGACATGAGAAGAAGAACCCAGTCTGCCCTGTTAAGTGGTCTTGCACCAAGTCCACCCTGTAAAATGGTCTTGCACCGAATCCACTCTGTAAAGTAGTCTTACTCATGACACAACAAACACTGTTCATTGTTATTGTTTTTTGTTGTGGTTTATCTATAGTTTCTATTTTTTGTAATATTTCTAAAATGTCTGTCATTGTTCTAGGATCATGCTGACTTCTTGGTAACTAATCCAAAGACTGTCTTCAGGAATAAACGAGCATTATACACAAGATATGAAATCATTATTTGTGTAAGTTTTTATTTAATCATTTATTTTAACCTCTCATAGTTTTTTTCTTGTGGAGCCCCTGCATGGACACACTGGAAGAGGAAGACCAAGGTTAATATATGTTGATGCCCTAAGGACAGGCACTGGTCTCTTGGAGATGCAGGACATGGCAGCAATAATGAGAGACAGAGACCATTGGAGAGAACTCGTGCATGGATCTCAGGAATTTTACCCGCCCTAGATAGATAGATAGAGATAGTTCTTTTTTATCCAGTTTTTGTTTTGTTTTCTTTACAAAAACATATTTTGTCCGAGATATTCATTCTTTTATTCTTTTAGTGGTCTCAGTCATTAGATTGTGGCCATGCTGGATCACCTCCTTAATTTATATTCAATCATATCAACCTCAGTACTTATATTTTCATGTCTGCTACTTAGTTTATCGATCTCTTTTGTTTTAACTGCTAAGTTGCAGGACATATACACAGACACATGCATAAACATAAGCACAAGCACAAACACACACATATATGATACACACACACACACACTCACACACACACATACACATATATATATATATATATATTTATATATATATACACACTTTGATCTTAGCGAAAAGGTGAAGTATTCTGAATACAAATCCTGTTGAGGTTAGCCTTGCTTTTCATCCTTACGGGGTTGATAAAATAAAGTACCAGTAACACACTGAGGTCGATTTAATTGACTTTCCCTTCCCCACAAATTACTGGCCTTGTGCCTATATAAGAAAGCATTATTATTATTATAAAATGGCGGTGGATTGGCAGTATCGGTAGAGTGTCGGACACTATGCTTTGTAGCATAGAGTTAACTTTGCCTTACAGGGTCGATAAAATAATGTACCAGTAATGCACTGGGGTATTTGCTGACCTTGTGCAAAAAGTAAAAATAATAATTATTATTATAAAATAAAATAAAATCCCGCCGAGGTTGACTTTGCCTTTCATCCTTACAGGGTCGATAAAATAAAGTACCAGTAATGTACTGGGTAATTGCTGGCCTTGTGCCTAAAGTAGAAACAATTACTATAAAATAAAATATAAATGAAAATTATTTAATCTCATTTCAAACATTGTATTTTATAATTTTGCTAGAATGCAAGTTCAGCTTTTCCACTGAGGTGCTCCAGAGAAGTATTTCGAAGTTTCAAAGAATTTAAGTGGCTCCGGAGAATTCTCCGATGGGAATATCTTACCACGTAAGTAAACCACTTAAACCATTTGTTGTGATCCGAGACTGTATATCATACAGATGTATGAGAATAAATGACTTAATAATTCAGCCCACATAATAAGATCGATTGCCTGCTTCAACTGCCTGACCCTGCAAATATCATTCTGACGCACTCTAATCATGTATAAATAAGACACGCGTGCATGCTACACGTGAGATTGTTTCATGCACTGACTACTCTAAGCTTTCCTCTTGCTTTATCTTCATAGACTGCCAACGCTTCATGTTTATCTTTATTTTCATTCTTGCTTTTATTTTTATTTTTATTTTTATCCTGTAACCTTTACATGTAAATTGCCATGCTATATCATTTGATGAGTGTCACCCCACTGTTGATCAATATGCGCATATGTTTTATGTGTCTCTTGGGTTGAAAAGGAGGTCAAGTATGTTATAGATCAGTAAATAGTTGCTCCGAAGAATCCAAACCTCGGTTTGGAGGAAACAATTGTAAGCAAATAAATGACTTAAACTGAACTTTGATTATTGTAATCTCTCTCTATATATATATATGTATGTATGTATAAACAAACAGCCCGAATTACGCCATACAGTGTTTAGGCAACCACGTCACCTTTTTGTTCAACACTGATACATTTAAGTAAGTGCCGTACTAAGAGTGAGAAATGAAATTTCGTTTCATTCTATTCCATTTATATATATATCATCATCATCATCATCATCACCGTTTTACGTCCGTTCTTCCACGCTAGCATGGGTTAGACGGGTTGTCCTGTTGTGGGCAGTGTCTGGTCGGCTGACCATGCCTTGCTCATACAGGAACTGATCTGGCTTGATTTCTACAGCTGGATGCCCTTCCTAACACCAACCTCATTTACAGTGAGTGCTGGGTGCTTTTTCGTGGCGCCTACACGTCCACTTTACAGTGTGGGCTGGGTGCTTTTTTGCCGTGGCACCTCCACGGCCACCTTGCGGTGGGGGGGGGGGGGGGCATATTGTATATATATATATATATATATATAGTAATTGTTTCTACTTTTGGCACAAGGCCACCAATTACTCAGTGCATTACTGGTACTTTATTTTATCGACCCCGTAAGGATGAAAGGCAAAGTCAACCTCGGCGGGATTTGAACTCAGATCGTAAAGGGACGTAACTATGCTGGAAAGCATGGCGTCCGACCCTCTACCGATACTGCCAATCCACCGTAGATTTATATATTTATATATTTATCCTTATTGAGCCCTCTTTGGATTTTAGTCTTCAAATTTATTATTATTACTATATATATATATAGTAATAATAATAAATTTGAAGACTAAAATCCAAAGAGGGCTCAATAAGGATAAATATATAAATATATAAATATATATCAAATATATAAGAACCGTAGAGTTTCAGAAGATCCCGTTAAGGGTGAAAGCAGCGATTCTTTGCTTAAACTTTAATCTGTTATTTTAATAAATATATATATATATAGGAAAAAAGTCAGGACCCCAACGGCTGAGCTCCGGTCATTTCGACAGCTACTTCAGAACTGTTCAGATCTAGCTGTCAATACAGCCAGAGCTCAACCGATGGGGTCCTGACTCTTTTCCTATTACCCACTCTACTACCCTAAGTATCGAGTACTCTGGTGGGTTATGGTCCACCTGGTTCCTTACCACACTTTCTTTGTTATTGATATATATATATATATATATATAGAAGTTTATCCCGGGTTCAATCGGGGGTAACCACAGTAAGTAAGGTACTCTATATTATATATATATATATATAGAGAGAGAGAGAGAGAGAGAAGGGGATGAGAGTGTGTGTTTTTCAGTATGCATGTGTGTGTGTGTTTATAAACAATACAATATGCAGAAAAAGATTCATTGAAGCTCCGACGCCTGGCAACTGACTTGGTAAACACCCACAAAATTGTTAACCATGTTGCCAACAACAACCCTGAGTGCCTTTTCGATTTCCATGTGTCTAACACACGTGGACATGCCCACAAAGTAAGAAAACAGCACAGTTCCCATGACTTTCGGAAACATTTTTTCACGCTCAGAGTTGCTGAAGCATAGAACAAACTACCTGCATCAGTTGTTAGCTGTCGAGACACTGCATCCTTTAAGGCCTCCATGCTTCCCGAGATCCGCCAACACTACAGCTAACACATACAAACATGTACTTCCCTGGCATTTGTGTATTATTCTATGTACTATATTGACGAGTTGTAGTGCACCTGAGCACTTTACACAATAATTTCATTATTATTATTATTATTTTATTATTGAAAGCAACGTTATTAATGGGTTAAACTTGTCCATGCCAAAAGTAGAAGCAATTATTGTATATATATCATTGTGTATATATTATTGTGTATATAAAACTGTGTATATAATATTGTGTATATAATACTTTGTCTATATAAAACTGTATATATATTATTGTGTATATATTTGTTTATTCTAGCAATATTCCAATACTTCCACCAGATTATTGGTTCAAGAGAAATTACAATCCAATTGTTGTTGCTTCTAGATTGAACCCATTAAGGGAATTTTTAAATGAGTAAGTTTAATGGGGATATTTTTTCTTCTATTTAATGGGGATATTTTTTCTTCTATTTAATGGAGAGATTTTTTCTTCTATTTAATGGAGATATTTTTTCTTCTATTTAATGGAGATATTTTTTCTTCTATTTAATGGAGATATTTTTTTCTTCTATTTAATGGAGACATTTTTTCTTCTATTTTATGGGGATATTTTTTCTTCTATTTAATGGAGATATTTTTTCTTCTATTTAATGGAGATATTTTTTTCTTCTATTTAATGGAGACATTTTTTCTTCTATTTTATGGGGATATTTTTTCTTCTATTTAATGGAGATATTTTTTCTTCTATTTAATGGAGATATTTTTTTCTTCTATTTAATGGAGATATTTTTTCTTCTATTTAATGGAGATATTTTTTCTTCTATTTAATGGAGATATTTTTCTTCTATTTAATGGAGACATTTTTTCTTCTATTTAATGGAGATATTTTTTCTTCTATTTAATGGAGACATTTTTTCTTCTATTTTATGGGGATATTTTTTCTTCTATTTAATGGAGATATTTTTTCTTCTATTTAATGGAGATATTTTTTCTTCTATTTAATGGAGATATTTTTCTTCTATTTAATGGAGACATTTTTTCTTCTATTTAATGGAGAGGTTTTTTCTTCTATTTAATGGGGATATTTTTTCTTCTATTTAATGGAGATATTTTTTCTTCTATTTAATGGAGATATTTTTTCTTCTATTTAATGGAGATATTTTTCTTCTATTTAATGGAGACATTTTTTCTTCTATTTAATGGAGATATTTTTTCTTCTATTTAATGGAGACATTTTTTCTTCTATTTTATGGGGATATTTTTTCTTCTATTTAATGGAGATATTTTTTCTTCTATTTAATGGAAATATTTTTTCTTCTATTTAATGGAGATATTTTTCTTCTATTTAATGGAGATATTTTTTCTTCTATTTAATGGAGATATTTTTTCTACTATTTAATGGAGAGATTTTTTCTACTATTTAATGGAGAGATTTTTCCTTCTATTTAACGAGATATCTTTCCTTCTATTTAATGAGATATTTTGTCTTCTATTTAAAGGAAGATTTTTTCTTCTATTTAATGAGATATTTTTTCTTCTATTTAACGAAATATCTTTCCTTCTATTTAATGAGATATTATTTCTTCTATTTAATAGACCAACTTTTTCAACCACTGGTTGAATGTGTTATGTAATATTTTCTATGTTAATTGAATCTGTTATCAGACTTTTATATCATTCATTGTATAGTATTGCACATGGTATAGTATATCACATGTCATTGTATAGTATGGTAGAGTATGGTATAGCATGATAGAGTAATGTAAATGCTAAAGCATTATTTAACTATATATATTATACTAACAATATTTAAGACCCGACTTCCCACGGGTACAAGCCAATGTTGAAGCATATAGATAATATGCCCCCACCTCCTACTGCAAAGTGGTCATGGAGGTGTCACGACAAAAAAGCACCCAGCCCACGCTGTAAAGTGGTCATGTAGGCGCCATGGTAAAAAGTACCCAGTTCACACTGTAAAGTGGCCGTGTAGAGGCCACGGTAAAAAAACACTCAGCACTCACTGTAAATGAGGTTGGTGTTAGGAAGGGCATCTAGCTGTAGAAATCAAGCCAAAATCAGTTCACGTATGAGCAAGACAAGGTCACCCGACCTGGCATTGCCCACAACAGGACAACCCGTCTAACCCATACTAGCGTGGAAGAATGGACGTAAAACGGTGATGATGGTGATGATGATACATATATTCTATTTATCTCTATGTCTTACTTAACCTTTATAAACAATATTTCTAAAACTGATTTTAAAATGTTTTCTTTGAAACTCCTCAAAATATTTTATTATATATCTTTATAGATGTGTCAAAGACAAAAAAATTGTATCTGATGTGGCGTTTCATTTGTTTGTCCAATCTGATCTGACAATTCAAGACATCACTAAACAACGAAAGGGTTACACACACCATTCCTATTTACCCTGTCTTTGGAATTGTGGAGGAAAAATACACACTGACGAGTAAGTATTTCTTGTCCAGTCTTGAATCATACAAATTACTACTTCAAACATGTTGGAAGCGATTGCTTCTGATAGGACCTGCTAGAGGGAGTGTTTGAGGACTCTGTCTGCCCCATCACCCTCTCAGGAATAAGTGAAAGAAGAAGTTTCTATTAATAACCCGAAGTTTAGAAATTTACTTAAAATTTCCATCTTTTTTTCAGGTTTATGTTTTAAGGGTGATAAGGACAATAGTTTAGGTTTTAAATTTAAGATGAATGAAAAAATGTAATTTGTCGATATAACACAAGGGATGATCCTTCCTATATAAAATTAACATCAGTTACACCTCATTTCTTACAGCCCCATTCCACCTAATCAAGTAGAATATGATGCCATATAAGGTAAGACATTTACAGAAAACAAAAACAAATAAATAATTATTGTATTGTTATACTTTGGTAGGGTCATGCTACCAATAAAACACACACACACCTGTTGGTTTTCACTTCAATTTATTATAAATTTCCGGTTGGTTGTTTAGTTTGAGAAACGGTAAGTTGTTTATATATTGTCAAAGCTCTTTCATCACACAATCTGTGACCTCCTCAGTGTCTAGGTTTTTATTTTGTGTCTCACCTTTGTTCTGCATGAGTCATGATTCATGATACACACACACACACACATACATGTATGTGTGTGTGTGTGTGTATGGGGAGGGGGGTATACCAGCTGTAGTGTTGGCGAATTTTGGGAAGCATGGAAATTTTGAAGGATGCAGTGTCCTGACAGCTAACAACTGAGCATGGAAATATAGCAGGGAAAGTGGACATTAAAATGACAACAATGATGATGATGGTAATGGTCATGAAGACGATGATGATGGTGGTGATGATGATGAAGATGAAGATGATGATGCTGATGATGATGATGATGATGGTGGTGATGATGAAGATGCTGATGATGATGATGATGATGATGGTGGTGGTGATGATGAAGATGATGATGATGATGAAGATGATGATGATGATGATGATGATGACGAAGATGCTGAAGATGATGATGATGATGAAGATGATGTGTCTTTTATGAAGCTCTGGAAACACTTCTTCTCAGAACTTATATAATATCCTTTACAACACTGAAACTGATTTGATTTGAAACATTTGATATATTTCATATCAATATTTTTAGCTGTTGATCAATCGATAATAAACATTGATTACCAGCTAAATTATTTATATTTAGAAATATAAAAATATACTGAAGTGAAAACCAGCCTAAACAGGGAGTGTGTTTTACTATATTTTTCTAACAATATTAGAACAACATGACCCTTCCTATATTATAACAAGATATAACATGATAACATGAAATTCTTTCTTTTTTATTTGTAGAGATATTATTGATTATGATGAATTTAAGAAGGAATTGAGCAAAAGTTTACTAAATGAGGATTCTGATTAACCCTGACTGATGCCTACAAAATAAATCTGAATAAGGAATTATCTTAAATTGGTGTCGATATATTTGTTTTGCAAGGTTTTTGATATGAAATCATGTGTTAAAACAGATATTGTTATGTTTGGGCCATATTAGGATAACATGACTCGTCCCAAATATTACAATATCTTTAATTATTTTCCTCTATATCTCTATCACACTTTCCTATCATTCACTGGAAGAAATCTGTTGTACTCAGGCCTGGAGAAGGATGGGCTCCACCAGGCTTTAAAATGCCCAAGAAATACTAGTTGCTTTGTTATGCTCCATTTCTTTAGATCTATCAAGAAAACAGACTACTTTTTGTTATAAAAAGACTTTCTTTAACCCATTAGAATTTACATTACTCTATATATACTATTGTATTTTCATGGTAAAGGCTTTATCTCACATAATATTGAAGCTATGAGATTTTTATAATATTTATTTTGAGAATAATACCTTCACATCAGTATGAGTGGCTAGTTATGGCCGGTTTAAACAGAAAGAGGTGAGAGAATTGTCCGGATACAGTCGGTTTAAATGCTAAAGGGTTAAGCCTTTTTCTCATGTGATGTCTATATCCTCAACTTGTAACACACTGACCAAGCAAGTGCCTTTTCAAACAAGCCCTACCCTGCCAGTTTAATATATCTCTATGTTTCAATGTTAATGTATTATCAAGTTCATTAGTTCATTATGTATAATAAAATATTTTATTACTGTAGTAATAATGTTTATTTTATTTTTTCCTGATGTAAAAATAATGGTTTCTGATTTAGGCACAAGATCAACAATATTTAGAGTGCGGGGAAAATCAAGTAAATAGACCCCAGTGTATTACTGGTACTTTATTTTATCGACGCCGTAATGATCATGAAAGGCAAAGCTAACCTCAGCAGAATTTGAAATCAGAACGGAAAGGGTCATAACTGTATGCCACAAAGCATGTTGTCCAATGTTTTACCGATTCTGCCAATACACCGCCCTATAAAAGTTTAGTAAGACCCTCCTTCAGAGTAAGTTGGGGTGGGTGCTTACTGACCACAATAGGGTAGAGTTGAACTGGGTGCTTACAGATCATGGATATACCACATTCTGGAGATCAAACAGTGAGATGTCTTGCAAGGTAGGGGAACTAGGTTTTCATCCCTTGTACCAAAATACCAAGACTGGTACTTTATTTATCAGCCTTAAAAAAATGAAAAGTAAAGTTGATCTCAGCAAAGAGGACACAGGAACATCAAATACTGGAAGAAATGCCACAAAGCTTTCACCTGACACTGTATCAGTTTGGGTTATTAGCCAGTTCATATGATGGTGAGTGATGTTTTGTTCATCAGTGAAATGAACTTTAGAACATGTTATTGGATATTAGTGTGTGTAGCAATAGAACTGTCCTAGATATGTAAGCCACAAGAACAAAAACTAAACATTGTAAGGTTTAAATTAACATGGAAAAATAGATGTTAAATGATGATGATAAAATCTACATGGAATGAAGATGATAAAACACAAAGTTAAAAATGGTATATACATAAGTTTATTATTATTATTTTTATTATTAAGTTTTTACAGAATCATATTCAGGCAGATATAAATCATCTTTTTCTTCCATATTTGAATCTGCAAGTACAGAAGGAGCTATCATTTTGTCGGGTGTTGTTAGATTTCGACAAATTCTGATGTTTTCTAGTATATGGGGAATAGTCCAAAATTTCCGCAGCAGAGCATGTTCTAAGGTGAAATATCCGTGACGAATGCATCGTATTTGTGTGCATACTGCACCAGATTTTAACTGCAAACCAATATTATTTATCAAAGACATCAAATATGTGGTTTTCTCACATATGGCGTGGATTTCTGAAATGGAAATATTAAAATGGTTAAACAATTCTTTCTATTGAAAGGAAAATAATTGTTTCTACTTTAGGCACAAGGCCAGCAATTACCCAGTACATTACTGGTACTTTATTTTATCAACCCCATAAGGATGAAAGGCAAAGTTAACCTCACCGGGATTTGAACTCATTGAAAGGAAAATAATGTTGCTGTTGTCGTTGGAAGTTTCTTGAGCGAAATGAGGAAACTTCTACACAGATGTGGCATGATCTACTAGAAATAGTAGCAGAATCTCACTCAAATTTTACTGAATAGATGAATATTTTTGTCAGGTCAGGCTTCTTGCCTGCTACAGGTATCATGTAACTTAGTAAAACCTGTATCAGGGTCACATAGTCAGTGACTAAACCAGCTCCCTGCCAGACCTTGGTCTGGTCTGGTCTGGTTAGGTCAGACTTCTGTCTGTTACTGGTACAATGTAACCCAGTCAAACCTGCTTCATGGTCAAGTGGTTGGTGACTAAACAAACTCCCACACAAGACCCTGGTCTGGTCTGATCAGGCTTCTTCATGCTACTGGTACCCAGTACAACCTGCTTCATGATTGAATGGTTGGCAACTAAACTAGCTCCCCCCCACGAGATCCTGGTCTGGTGAGGAAGCTAAGTGAAACCCCAGCAGCACAAAAAACAAGAGCTGTTAAAAGGGGTGGATGAACTGCTTAAAGTCAACACCCATCCACCCCAACTATGGGTTAAATAACCTTTAAAAGAAAAAAATTAAATAATATAAAAAAGAAAGATAGTTCTGGAACATCTGACTTACCTAAAGTAAAATTTGGGAGTTGAAAATCAATACATTTGATTCCATAAAGAATTGGAGGTGTGTTCTCTTGAGCTGGTCGCACCAGTCCTTTACATGCTAATTCATAAGCTTCTTGGCTTTGTAGATCAACTCTGGCATATCTGAAATTGATGGGAAATATAAAATAATTGCTCCCGTGTATTACTGGTACTTTATTTTATTGACCCCGTAAGGATGAAAGGTAAAGCTAACCTTGGCAGGATTTGAACTCAGAACGTAAAGTAAGAGATGATTTGATTCAAAGATGGAGAATTTCATGTAAAATAACAAAACTTACGCAAACGTTTGCTTCTGATGTTGAGCTTGTGCTGCAGCACAAACCTTGTCCAGCATTGATCTTTTAATATGGTCTGAAAAAACAAGGATGATACATACATGTATATGTGTATTAGTGTGTGTGCATCATCATCATCATCATTTCATTTTACGTCCGCTTTTTCCCTGCTTGCAAGGGTGGGATGGGAACTGATTCTGGCTTGATTTCTACAGCTGGATGCCCTTCCTAACACCAACCTCATTTACAGTGTGGGCTGGGTGCTTTTATTGCCATGGCACCTCCACGACCACTTTGCAGTGGAATGATAGGGACCCCAGTCCCTATCATCTCATTTCTACAGCTGAGTAAACTGGAGCAATGTGAAATAAAGTGTCTTGCTCAAGGAAACAACACATCACCCGGTCTGAGAATTAAACTCACAACCTTTTGATTGCAAGGCCAATGCTCTAACCACTAAGCCATGTGCCTCCATATATATATATATTGAGAAGTGCACTAGCACCTGAACTGTATGATAAAATTCTCTCTGTATAAACAAGAATGTGTAACCAATATTGCATTAATGTGTATAAATATATACACATATCTAATATGTAGGTATGTTTGGGTCTATATAATCAACACACCTCACCCCTGCAACACATAAATTGTTGCCCTTGTGCCCTTATTAGAAATTATTTTTTCAATCATCATCATTATCATCACTGTTTGGCGTCCATTTTTCCATGCTTGCATGGGTTAGACAGATCGTCCACGTCGGGAGACAAGTCTGGTCACAGTTGGCCACACTGTACTTTGCTCTGACGAGGACTGTAAATTTGGCCAAGGGTTTTAAAGCTGGATGCACTTCCTAACACCAACCACATTTACAGTGTACATATATATATATATATATATATCGGGTGTATTTTAGGTTTTGCTGTCTGAACAGCTCAGGCTATCTAAACTGATAGTCCTCAGTGAAATATGTATAACAAAGATTTAAATAAACCTGAATCAACTGAATATGGCCTCTGATCATTTATTAACATATAATGCTCTGACTTGTACCATTTATACAAGTCCTTGAGCGCTTCTTTTTATCTGCTTCACAACCGACAGACCATAATGTGGTCACCACATCCCTGTTCTGTTAACTCCATAAAGCGAAGAAATACCGATGATGGTTGGAAGATCACTGATGAAGGACCACTTTATTCATATATATATATATATATAAGAAACAAAGAAAATTTCAAAGATACAAAAGATTTCCTGGTGGAAGTTCAGGTGTACTCCCGGTTGGTTTCCAGTTTTGAGGTGAAAGTCCAATCAGAAAATCCAACGAATTTTGAGAGGTCCACGTAAGCGTTGATATATATATATATTTGTATATGTATGTAAAAGGTAAACAGAAATAACAACACAATCGGTACAGTATATGGAAGGTATATATTAGGTTAACGCTTGAAATAGCAGGAAGAAGGTCTTAACGTTTCGAGACGCTAGTCCCGCCCGTCCCCTCAATCTATTTTATTTCTCATTCTTTCTTCTGATGAAGGACTAGTGTCCGAAACGTTAAGACCTTCTTCCTGCTATTTCAAGCGTTAACATAATATATCCCTTCCATATACTGTACCGATTGTGTTGTTATTTCTGTTTACCTTTTACATACACATATATATATATATATCACTGTTTAGCATCCATTTTTCCATGCTTGCATGGGTGAGACGAGTCGTCCATGCTGGGAAGCAAGTCTGGCCAGAGTTGGCCACAATGTACCTTGCTCTGACAGGGGACTGTAAATTTGGCCAGGTACTTTACAGCTGGATGCTCTTCCTAACACCAACCCCATTTACAAAAAAAAGGGAGGCGACAAACATTAAAAAAATAATAATAATAACAGTCAATATATAAATACATACAGTAAGAACTCTTCTGAAGAAGGCGCCCACGTATTGAAAAATCTTCAGTTGTATTTCCAAACTGACCTTTCACATGATATACCTGAATTCATAAGAAAATACATAGATAGATAGATATATACATCTGATTGGCAGTATACCATAATACTTAAGAACTTCCTGACTATGTTGTAAAAATATAACATGAGCCCTACCTTCCCTCCTGACTAAGTAGTAAAAATATATTATAGACACAGCCTTCCCTCCTGACTATGTTGTAAAAATATAACATGAGCCCTACCTTTCCTCCTGACTAAGTGGTAAAAATATACTATAGACACAGCCTTCCCTCCTGACTATGTGGTAAAAATATAACATGAGCCCTACCTTTCCTCCTGACTAAGTGGTAAAAATATACTATAGACACAGCCTTCCCTCCTGACTATGTGGTAAAAATATAACATGAGCCCTACCTTCCCTCCTGACTATGTGGTAAAAATATACTATAGACACAGCCTTCCCTCCTGACTATGTGGTAAAAATATACTATACTTACACGTAGAAACTGGCAGTCGTTTATGACATTAATTGTCCTAATACCCTTCTGAATCCCCATGACTGGAAAAAGAGAAAAAATAACATTTATTTCATTGATTGTGTTCATAGTGTTTGGCAGTAGTATATATACTGGTTGGATGCCCTTCCTAACACCAGCACCCCTTTACAGCATGGACTAGGTGCTTTTATTTGTGCCACCAGCACTAGAGAGATCGTCTTACTGGACTCAGGGCCCTCTTTACCCCTCCATTTTACAGCATGGACTGAGTGCTTTTATTCGTGCCACCATCACTAGGGAAGTTGTCTTACTGGACTCAGGGCCCTCTTTACCCCTCCATTTTACAGCATGGACTGAGTGCTTTTATTCGTGCCACCAGCACTAGGGAAGTTGTCTTACTGGACTCAGGGCCCTCTTTACCCCTCCATTTTACAGCATGGACTGAGTGCTTTTATTCGTGCCACCATCACTAGGGAAGTTGTCTTACTGGACTCAGGGCCCTCTTTACCCCTCCATTTTACAGCATGGACTGAGTGCTTTTATTCGTGCCACCAGCACTAGGGAAGTTGTCTTACTGGACTCAGGGCCCTCTTTACCCCTCCATTTTACAGCATGGACTGAGTGCTTTTATTCGTGCCACCAGCACTAGGGAAGTTGTCTTACTGGACTTAGGGAACTTCTCTACCCCGCACCAATTTATTCGGAGTGGTAGCTCTCCTAGACGGGTTGCATACACTACGGCTTACGGAGCCTCCGTCCACCCCTTATCATCATCATCATCATCATCATTTTACGTCCGCTTTTCCCTGCTTGCAAGGGTGGGACGGGTCTTATTCAGCACAGCATCTCTCCACTCGTCACGGTCCTTCGTCATCTCCACCGTGAGCTTCAATGATCTGAGGTCTGTTCTCACCACCTCCGCCCATGTTTTTCGTGGTCTACCTCTACCCCTTATAATGTTAATATTTCATATATAAAGAAGGCCATCTGTCTAAAATAGGATCTCTGAAATAAAACCACTACAATTAATGCTTGATAACAGGAAGGGCACCTGGAGAGGAGGTGGGCTCCATCGGTCTTTAAAATGCCCAAGAAATGCTGTATACCTCTACTACACCTCTACAACTCTATCAGGAGTTACGGGACCACAGTCACCCCTAAAACTCCATCAGAAGTTACGGGACCATAGTCACCCCTAAAACTCCATCAGAAGTTACGGGACCACAGTCACCCCTAAAACTCCATCAGAAGTTACGGGACCATAGTCACCCCTAAAACTCCATCAGAAGTTACGGGACCATAGTCACCCCTAAAACTCCATCAGAAGTTACGGGACCACAGTCACCCCTAAAACTCCATCAGAAGTTACGGGACCACAGTCACCCCTAAAACTCCATCAGAAGTTACGGGACCATAGTCACCCCTAAAACTCCATCAGAAGTTACGGGACCACAGTCACCCCTAAAACTCCATCAGAAGTTACGGGACCATAGTCACCCCTAAAACTCCATCAGAAGTTACGGGACCATAGTCACCCCTAAAACTCCATCAGAAGTTACGGGACCATAGTCACCCCTAAAACTCCATCAGGAGTTACGGGACCATAGTCACCCCTAAAACTCCATCAGAAGTTACAGGACCATAGTCACCCCTAAAACTCCATCAGGAGTTACGGGACCATAGTCACCCCTAAAACTCCATCAGAAGTTACAGGACCAAGGTCACCTCTACAACTCTATCAGAAGTTATGGGACCAAACCATACCAACAAGAAGGGTATAGTCAATTAATGATAGAGAACACTAGTTTAGTTTGTAAGTTAAGTCTAAGGTGGCATTGATCGACAACATCCCAGATCTCATTCGCTTACCAAGAGGGTGGAACTTGTCAGATTGGACCAAGGAAACAATGTTCCCTTTGGTTTTTCCATTGTTGATACTATTTATTGGTTGCAATTCCTGGCAGAAGGAGAAACGTGAAATAAAGTGTCTTGCCACAAGTGACATGACACATTGCCTGGTCTGAGAATTGAACTCACAACCTCACAATTGTGAATCCAATTCACTAACCACAAAGCCACACACCTCCACTAAGTTAACTAAAGAATATAACTAAAAACAATATAGATTACTTAACTTACCTGTAACTCCTGAGGAATATCTTCCCAAACCAATACTGTATTTCAAAGATATATCTGACAATATATATCGAGGTCCTAAAACTATAAAAAAGAAAAACCATTGTCATCACCGCTACTGCAGAGGAAATAGAGAGGAGCTCTAGTCATGACCTGAATGCGGCCCAGCCCCCTTAGAGTGTAAGAAGTTAAGGGCTGAAACACTTGCTTGAAGAGGGGTTTCTTCTCTGAAGACCTTCTGCTGTCAAGCTCTACTGAAAGTGTCTTACAACTTTAATATGAAATATCAGTTGAAATGTTAACTTACCAAGTCTGTAGTCAGTGAGGTTAGAGTTAGACTGGGAGCTTATTGTCATGTAAAACTAAGAAATAGCAGTTGAGGTGTTAACTTACCAAGTCTGTGGTCAGTGAGGTCAGTTAAACCAACAGGCTCAGTTCTAATAGCTGGTAAAGTAGATCCAGTTCCTAAAGAAATGTCTTGCTTTTTAAACTCATGTTTATAGCAAGGTAATTCATTTAGACCTGAAGAATATAAAAAATAAAATTGAGTGTATATACCATATATACTTGTATATAAGCTGAGAAATATGTGAAAACATTTGATGGTAAAATAGAGGTTGACTTATATTCGAGGTCAATATTTTGATGATTTTCACCAACAGTCAAATTCTACATAAATGAGGTACTAAAATATATTCATTTTTATATCCATTTTTCCCCACTTGCACGGGTCCTATTAAACACAGCATCTCTCCACATGCTGCATAGCTCTCTAAATTTCTTCCATCCTCTCCTTATTCTAGCTATTATGTTCTCAGAGCACTCTCCTCCAGTGCTAATTAAGTCACCTAGATAGTAGAAGCTATCAACTACTTCTATGGATTCTTTATATTGATGGAAACTGCGGAGTGGGGAGACCCAAGATGACTTGGGATGAGGTGATAAAAGCCGACCTTACCCAACTACACCTCTCAAAGACAATGACACACGACCGTGACTTCTGGCGTCACGCAGTAATACAGGGTACCCGACCTCCCATGGGTACATGCTGAAGCATATAAACAATATGCCCCCACTCCCCCCACCGCAAGGTGGTCGTGGAGGTACCACGGCAAAAAAGCACCCAGCCCACACTGTAAAGTGGACGTGTAGGCGCCACGAAAAAGCACCCAGCACTCACTGTAAATGAGGTTGGTGTTAGGAAGGGCATCCAGCTGTAGAAATCAAGCCAGATCAGTTCCTGTATGAGCAAGGCATGGTCAGCCGACCAGACACTGCCCACAACAGGACAACCCGTCTAACCCATGCTAGCGTGGAAGAACGGACGTAAAACGGTGATGATGATGATGATGATGATGATCACACACACACACACTCATTAAACTAATTGTAGGATTTTCTTTTCATTTAAATTCAAGAAACAAAAAAGTCATCACTCACCATTTGAAATATTGAATTTAAGAGTGTCAAGTAATCTCTGCATTGTGACATCTTCAGGTTTATAAATACAAAATACTCCTTGGAGCTGTCGGTAGACAGAAGGGGCCCAGTTTAGCTTCATCTAAAGAGAAAATATTTCACAAAAGATTAGTCTAAACGAAAATACAAACAATTCAACACTAAGTCACACACCACAAGGGTCATCAAAACCGTCCTCTAATACTGTTTGAATCAATTCAACACACTCACAGCATTACTGCAGGTGATGGCGAGGCTAAGGCGTCGAAACAACCAAGCACCCTCACAAGCATTCCTTTTCTGGTGGAATGTAATAACTACGAGTAAGAGAGGTCAGGCGTGTTCAAACAAAGAATAAAGGTATGTGTGATTAATTACAGGTAACTAACTCTTCAAGAAACGATAACTTGGCACAATCGTCAGAGTATCGAATAAAATGTTTTGAAATGTTTCCTAACAGTTGTTAACTTCCGTCGATATCAACTTTTCCTTTCATCCTTCCGATGGAAAGAATCCGTGTTTTCATATACAATATATTTGTGACTACATTATCTAATGTGTCCCTTTTTAAGACGGTAGGGTGTGATCTGAGGGAGGTTTAGACAGCTATAGCTATGAAGGTCAAGTGACAATATTAAGGTTCCTTCGTAATCTCTAGAATATTATGAGGTATTGAATGGAATAAATAGAATAATATTGTCTTTATATATAGTTTAGTTACTTATTGTCTATATGTGTTGGACTTAAAGGATATACGTACACAAATATATACACACAGTTGGTGTAATCGGCTGGGCCCTAAATATATTTTAACAAGAGATGTCACATATTTTGGTGTTGTTTTTGTGAGGGTCCTAGCAATAGTTAATTGTATTTATTATGTGTGTATATATTTGTGTTTATCAACGACATTATATTTGTAATGTTATTCTGAAAGAATTGTGAGCAATCTGTAAAGTTATTTATATACACATATATATATATATTATTTAATAAATATTGAAAATGTATACAGATGCCAAGAAAATGTTAATATACACACAAATCCTATTATAATAGATATGTAACTATATATATAAACGAGGTTTCGTGTAATATCTACCATGAAAATATTATATACTGAAGTGACACTTGTAAATATATTTAGATTCGACTTAAAGATTATAAATTCGGTCTGTTAGTTACCCGAAATAAACAATTACCTTCGCAGACATATTGTAGCGTATTGTTCCAAAAATAGGATTGGCATTTTAACGAAAAGAATATTTTTAAAATAGAAAAATAACCCCAGTAAAACTTAACGTTACTGAACGGTTTATTAACTTTTAAGTACTTCTATTAATTTTAAAGTTTCGCTTCTTTGTTCATATTTTAAGATACAAAGAATATATATATGTATATATGAATAATATGTTAACGAAGAGTGCAACTACATCAGCGATCCTAATTTTAGATCAACTTAGTATCTATATTAATTATAAACAAGTGCTTTCAAAATTAATAATTGTTTCTACTTTTGGCTGATTGCAACACACGTACGAATGCTTAATTAATAATTAATTGAATTTTGTGTGTTTTTAGTAGAGGCACAACTCAAGATTGAATATTTAATTGAATTAAGTGTAATTTATTAGGAAATAAGAGAGTAAACCAGTGAAAACTTTACGTAAGTCAGAATAAAAACACAATTAAGAAATAAGAGGTAGATAGAGTAAAAGAAATAAAGAGAGGGTGAGAAAATTAAGTGTGTAACTAACACTGTTTTGTCTTTCTATCTCTCTCTCTATTTCTCCTTTTTCGCTGTATTATTCTC
This sequence comes from Eledone cirrhosa, assembly GCA_964016885.1. Lineage (NCBI taxonomy): Eukaryota > Metazoa > Mollusca > Cephalopoda > Octopoda > Eledonidae > Eledone > Eledone cirrhosa. The sequence continues at coordinate 13,763,803 of OZ024758.1, forward strand.
ATATAAGCAGATCGCAGCGCTACCTTTCGAGTAAATAAAGAAACTCTGTAGAAATATGGGGGATAACTCTATTTGGAAAATTGAGGAACCAGCGAGATTCGAACCCATGTAACACTCTCGTCCTGGAGTTAGTAAGCTAAGCTGCTCACCATTCGCTCACATAAGTAAATGTTCGTAGCATCCTCTTTGGGGTAAATAAAAAACAACAACTTTATCATAAGAATTGGAGATAATTCTTCTGGTACTATAGTGAAGTGAACAAGATTCGAACCCATGAATCAGGACACTTCTGAAATTAATAAGTAAGTCGAGCTGTTAACCATTCGGCCACATAGGTAACTGCTCATAGTGTCCTCTGTAGTGAAATGAACAAGATTCGAACCCGTGTAAGATGATAATACGGAGGTTGCTACTAACTCAGCCAAGTAGGACAAAAAGGTAAACGTTATTTAAAATAAGGTTTATAAAGAGAAAGCAAATTTTAAAGCGTTTCCTGAAAGAGGGGGGGATGTCTTCATTTTGTTTTTTATACTCTCTTTTACCTAAATATTTCACTGTTTTACTCTCTTATTTCCTAATAAATTCGACTTAATTCCTTTAAATATTCAGTCTTGGTCATAATAAACTAGTTTCTTTATTTATGTCACAATTAGAACTTTTATTTCGCAATGCAGACGACAAGAAGACAAACAAATACCGGAGGAAATTTTATGGCCGCTTTACACCCTTTACACCGGTCGGCGTCGAGACCTCAGCCGTCCTCGGACCCCGGACAGCCGACCTCTTCCGTAAAATCGGATCGATAGCAGACAGTCCGTCTGAGGAAGGAGCCCAACGAGGTGGGATTGCTGTTGCAGCGTATGTAGCTGGCCATTGTCCGCGGGGCACAGCCGAAACATCGCTCTGATCTAGGTGTAGAGTCTGTCACCCTCACTCCTTCCCTCTTTCTTTCTCCTTTTGTCAAGTAGTCCTTGCTCTTTCCTTCTTTTTCCTCTCATTTATGGCATTTATAGTTCTTTCCAATACTGCTTTCTTTTTCTGTATGTTTAACTAAACACAAATTACCTCTCTCTCTTTAAAAGGTCTACATTATGTAACATCTACTGTTTAAGATGTTAGGAGACGTATATTTGGATGCTATTTCTAGCAGGTCGAGCGAGCTAGTAGTGTCTCAGTAGTTATCAGAAGTACGTCTAGGGATACATTATCTGATATTTAATGTATATTTATAAATGTATAATTTAGCTGTTATTTTTGGCAGATTGAACGAGTTGGTATAATTTCAACAGTTGCCTCCCTTTACATTTTGAAGATATCGTAGAGGAATTATGAAAAAGCGATACCATTTCGTGAACTGTTGTCGCTGACAATTTACAAATTCCTCCCTGGTATGCAACATATGTAAGGGAGGCAACATAAGGACACAGATAAATATATATATATATACATGCTGTTTTACCTTTAATAGGACGAGGTTACTCCCCTCCTGTGTTTTATACTTTAGAATTTGGTTAGCATATTATATTAAGAAGGTGGTCTGTCTTTCCGTTTGTTGCGCTCACTTTATATAGAGAGGGGGAGCGCCAAGCGAGAGATATGTAGATATATATAGAGAGACAAAAGAACGCTATGTGTTTTCGAGGTGACAGAAAGTTATGACGTAACCCTCATCTACATATATATATAGAGAGAGAGGGGGGAGCGCCAAGCGAAAGAGTTGTGTATAAATAGAGAGAAAAGAAACACCATTTGTTTAGAAAGAGTGTGTGTGTGAAAATGGATGTTAAACGACGATGATGATGACATACATACATACATACATACATACATACATACATACATACATGCGTATGTTCATCCACCCATCCATACATGTGTAAATATCATTATCATTATCACCGGTTTACGTCATTTTCCAGGCTAGCATGGGTTAGACGAGTTGTCCTGTTGTGGGCAATGTTAGGTCAGGTGACCATGTCTTTCTCATACAGAACTGACTAAGGCTTGGTTTTCATTTACACTGGATACTGGGTGCTTTTTGCTATGACGCCTACACGACCACTTTACAGTACATACATACACACACACACACATATATATATATATATTTATATATATATATTGAAGTATACTCTACAAGGTTCCTCCTAATAAATTCGATATGGGATAGTTCACAAATTAAAAGACAATGGAACATTGTAACAGGATCACAGTTGATCCGGTGTTAATAATTAAAATCCCTTATCTGTAACTCTCACGAAACTAATACAAGTAGACATATTTTATGTTCTTTTACTGGGGTTTTTAAAGTAAAATTTGGAATTTTCCCTTAATATTAAAAATATATATATATATATTGAAGTATACTCTACAAGGTTCCTTCTAATAGATTCGATATGGGATAGTTCACAAATTAAAAGACAATAGAACGTTGTAACAGGATCACAGTTGATCCGGTGTTAATAATTAAAATCGCTTATCTGTAACTCTCACGAAACTAATACAAGTAGACATTTTAAATGTCCTTTTACTGTGGTTTTTAAAGTAAAATTTGGAATTTTCGCTTAATATTTAAAAAATATTCTGTATTTAAAATGATTTTATAAAATAATACATTTACAAACTGATTGATGAAAAGTACCGTATTTCCGGCGCTGAAGACGCTTCGTCCTCGAGGACGCGCCCTAATTTTGACAACCAAAAATTTGAAAAAAAAAATAATAATAATAATAATAAACAAACTTCGGCTTCCAGGATAGACTCTATGGTAGATTTTTGAGACATATTTTAGGAAAGAAGTAGCGTCTTCGACGCCTGGAAATACGGTTCAATGAAAAGCTGGAAAGCTGGTTCAATGAAAACGGAGTTTTAAAAATTAATTTTTGAAAAATCATCTTCATCTTGGTGGTGATTATGATGATGATGATGATGATGATGATGATGATGATGGAAATGATCCTACATCTGATGAGAGTAACACAGCTTACACCATTCTATTACATATCAACTTTCCTTGGGCAGTCAAGTAGTTAAACTTGAGTAACTGGTTGCAGTATCACCAAATCAGCGTCAAGTACTTTTGACCAAATATGTATTCCCCTCTTGAACCTGAAAATATATATAAGTGGCTTACTAAACCCTTCCTTCTAGACATGACTCTTCAAACAACTAAAGTGATATATTTGAAGTTGTGTTGCAATAAGTAGAAGTTATTCATAAATATGAACTATCTTTAAATAAAAGTAAAAAAGTTTTCTATACATTAAAAAAAAAATAGTAGAGACTTGACTGATATTTCTAACAAATCGAGGAACCACGTAAAGCTATTCTCACTGGTTGTATGTTCTTTGTATGTTGTAGAGAGATTGGTAAGCCAGTTAAATCTGGCACGATCCATGATGGATCTAATATATTATTTATATACAATGGATTGGCGGTATCGGTAGAGGATCGGACGCCATTCTTTGCAGCATAGAGTTACGGCTTTTTACTGTCTGAGTTCAAATCCCGCGGAAGTTTACTTTGCCTTTCATCTTTACGGGGTCGATAAAATAAAGTACCAGTAATACACTGAGGTAATTGCTGGCCTTGTGCCAAAAGTAGAAACAATTATTTATATGCTACTGTTGTTTTGTTTCATTTCTGAAGCCAAAATGTAATACCAATGGTTCTGTTAGTACATTCTTTCGTTTTCTTTATTATGTGCAGTGTTAGAGTGTTAGAGGTCTTGTATGTAGTGACGGAACGAATACCACAAACCATTCTATTCGATATTATCTAACGATTCTGCCAATTCGTAGCCTAGAGATAGAACAGGTCGAAAGAAACTGTGTTTGTGTTTATGTGGTTGTATCACGTTTGTCATTGGATCTTTGCTGGTCTACAGAGTCAAGAAATGACACTCCATCGCCAAATACCCACGTAAGCATTACTTAGCTAGAAATAGGAGAAAAATCTCCCTCAAATCACACTATCGACTAAAAAATAGGACGATACATTAGACAATATCCTAAAAACAATAAAGGACGGATAATTACGAGAGAAATGTTTTTACTTGCTAATTTGACTCATCCCAATCGTTATTCTCTCTCTCACATGCTTTATCTTTCTATCTAAACTTCACTTATTCCGGTTATAAATAACATTATAAAATTGATCCGAAAGTGAAAACAAAAGTAACAGTTAAAAAAATATTCGGAAATTGAAGTGTCACTACTTGAATGTGGTCATTATGAGAGTGAAGTTTTGACATGAACCTAATATGGTTAAAATGGTGTCGTTATTGATATGTGTGGGTGGAGAGAAGGTCAGAGATGATCGTCAAAAAGAGATGATCATCGGAAAAAGAACAAGCACCTTGTAGATTGGGGAAGTCTTTAGCAAAAGAGGTGAATATAGTGTAAAATAAAAACAAAAGTGAGTTATCACCCTTTATCACTTTACTTAGACGAGAGGGCGCAGTTTGTATTGTGTTGATGGTACACAGTAGTTTCTGCAAAATATTCTATCGAGGTAATAATTACTACTACTCCTACTACCCTTGTTTGAAATCTAGCTTGTCACTCCCCTCTCTCATATAAATATAAAGTTACCAGTGTTGCCTACCATCATTGCAGCCTCAGCAACGACGCTTTCATATATTTATACACACACTTATATA
>OZ024758.1:13773462-13783462 GCA_964016885.1 Eledone cirrhosa
TGGATGTACCCAGATGTTTCCTAGTGTTAATGGCCTGATTAATCCGGAGATTCCACCACCATTGCCTGCTAAACGGAAAACTAACCAAAGCTGTTTAGGATCCTGCAAATCTGGTGAGTTGAAAACTTTGGTTATTTTTGTAAATTTACACATATTTCTAAATGTACTCCATTATATGTTTTTATATTTTTACATTTAACCCTTTAGCATTTACATTACTCTATATATACTATTGTATTTTTGTGGTAAAGGCTTCCCCTTTCATAATTATCTCACATAATAACTAATCTGAGATTTTGAGAACAATACCTTAACGAAAGTATGAGCAGCCTGTTAAGGCTGGTTTGAAGAATAGGAGGTGAGAGAATTCTGGCTGGATATGGCAGGTTTAAATGTTAAAGGGTTAAGTACCAAGTGTCACATCGACGTTTTAGAATACCCCTAATGATAATCATTTCAGGTATAAACACAAAAACTACTTTTGTATAAGCCATTGAATTTAAACCTGTATGTTATTTATATTATTCATTTTGAAAACAATACCTTAACATAAGTATGAGCAGCCAGTAATGGCCAATTTTAACAGAAAGAGGTGAGAGAATTCTGGTTGGATACAACTGATTTAAATGCTAAAGGGTTAATCATGTTTTTATATTTATTCATTATATATTTTTATATTTGCACATTTTTTATAGTTGCTCATGTTTTTATATTATTTATTCATTGTATATATTTATATATTTTATGAAATAACAATGAAAAAAACAACAAACAAAAAACAATTTACAAAATGGGTTAAATGATTGGTTGATATGATTAAGACTTTAATTTAAACAAGAATATAAATTGAAATTTAGCTACAGGTGTTTAGCATTGTTGCTTTGGGAAATGGTAAATACTGTTACCTTGCTTGAATTGACAGGTGATTGATCTTGGGAAATGTAACAGTGCTTCCTGTAACCAATTGAAGACCTCGCAGCGTATCTAGGTCATACCAGCGTTGTAGTGTATCTAGGTCATGCCAGCTTCGCAATGTATCTAGGTCATGTCAGCTGTGTGTTGTATCTAGGTCATGTCAGTGCCGTGTTGTATCTAGGGCATGTCAGCTTCGCGTTGTATCTAGGCCATGTCAGCGTTGCAGTGTATCTAGGTCATGTCAGCTTTGCAGTGTATCTAGGTCACGTCAGCTTCACAGTGTATCTAGGTCACGTCAGCTTCGCATTGCATCTAGGCCACGTCAGCTTTGCAGTGTCTCTAGGTCATGTCAGCTTCTCAGTGTATCTAGGTCACGAGAGCTTCACATTGTATCTAGGTCATGTCAGCTTCTCAGTGTATCTAGGCCATGCCAGCTTCGTAGTGTATCTAGGTCATGTCAGCTCCATTTCAAAGACATAGAAGCAGATATTGTTATCTTTTCGTCTACATAGAATTGTTTCTCTTAGTGAAGGCACTTGGCTTAGTGATTAGAGAATTGTATTCACAATTGTAAGGTTGTCAGTTTGATTCCCAAACCAGGCGATATGTTGTGCCCTTAACCCTTTAGCATTTACATTACTCTATATTTTCATGATAAAAGCTTTACCTCACGTAAGTATCTCACATCATATCGAATCTGAGATTTTTGATATTTATTTTGAGAACAATACCTTAACATCAGTATGAGTGGCCAGTTGTAGCCGGTTTAAACAGAAAGAGGTGAGAGAATTCTGGCCGGATATGGCTGGTTTAAATGCTAAAGGGTTAAGCAATGTTGGACTTTTTCTCAAATAGTTGGAGCATTTGTAAAATAACCTCATGTATGTGCTCTGTGCTTTGATACATACATGAAGGTACGTGGATTCACAATCGCGAGGTTGTGAGTTTGATTCCCAGACCAGCCGATGTTTTGTGTTCTTTATTTTACATTTCTCTTTCTACCAGGGGTTGTGACTGGTAGATAATAATGATGTGACAAAACTGTATTTTTTTTTTTTTTTTTTTTGTCACATCACCAGTCTGAGGAGCAGATCGATACTGGAGTCGGGTCCATAACTCCTATGGGTCACCTTGAGCCAATCCTCTGTGAAACACGCGTAACAGGTCAATACACAATAAATATGTTTTATATATAAATTAATCTTTTTCTATTATATACAGTCTGCCTGTGCACTGAGTGCTTGATTTGGTACCAACACCAGTATTTCACTATATATATATATATATATATATATATATATATATATATATATATATATATATATATATATATATATATATATATATATATATATATATATATATATATATATATATATATATATATATATATATATATATATATATATAATCCCACTTCTGACAATCATAATATTATGGAGGCACATGGCTTAGTGGTTAGAGCAGTGGCCTTGCAATCGAAAGGTTGTGAGTTCAATTCTCAGACCGGGTGATGTGTTGTTTCCTTGAGCAAGACACTTTATTTCACATTGCTCCAGTTTACTCAGCTGTAGAAATGAGATGATAGGGACTGGGGTCCCTATCATTCCACTGTAAAGTGGACATGTAGGCGCCACGGAAAAAAGCTCCCAGCACTCACTGTAAATGAGGTTGGTGTTAGGAAGGGCATCCAGCTGTAGAAATCAAGCCAGAATCAGTTCCCGTCCCACCCTTGCAAGCAGGGAAAAAGCAGACATAAAAATGAAATGATGATGAAATGATGATGATATATATATATATATATATAAAGTGTTAAATGAATGTGTTAACTTAGAAGATAATACAGTTTATCTGTTGGAGTATTTTAAGTCTATATCCAACCATCTTGGTGCCATATGATCCTTTTAGTCATTACACTTAGTGCTTCCTTTTTTATTTTTGGTAGTTTTGTTATATTTTCTTATTTTTATCGACTCCTTATTTTATAGCTCTATTATTTACTTCCTTTGCTCATCTTACCCCACCCCTATCAAGAATGTTAACTATATACTGGGTGTCCTCCCAAAAATGTATATACATTTGAGTTATCTGCTTTTGAAGTGTGTATACATTTTTTGGGACACCCTGTATATATATATACATATATATATATATATATATACACTCACACACACATGGACACACCTCACACATGCACACAAACATACATACACACAAAACACATGGACACACACATGGACAAACACACAAACGCACATGGACACACGCAAACACAAACATATGGGCACACACAACACACATGGACGCACACATGGACACACACACATACACAACACACTAGTAAAATCTGGTCTGTTGCCAGGCTGTTGATTGAACAAGCTTTCTCATTGAAACTTCAGTGTGACACAAATTTCAGATATGTATCTGTCTAAAAAAATTGGCACCTTACTAAGATATAATATCAAAGAAATCCGAGGCAGCATATATCTTGTTTCATTTTAGTAATTCTACATTAATTTATTGTTATAGCAGGAAGAGGAATGGATTGGAGTATTAGAGATAGTGTTGGAATTAAAAGGTTCTTTCAGTATCTAGGCTTTCTCTACCATTCTGTGAAGGAGCATGGCTTGATGGTTAGAACATTGGGCTTGCATTTGGGAGGCTCTGAGCTTGATTCTTGGCTCGAGTGATGTCATGTTCTTGAACAAGACTCTTTCATGTTGCTCCAGTTTACTCTGCTGTAGAAATGAGTTGAGGCGTCACTGGTGCCAAGCTGTGTCTGCCATTGCCTTTTCCCTTGGTCAACATTATATATATATTATATATACTGTACACAATGTATATATATGCTGTATATATAATGTATATATAGTGTATATATACTGTACACAATGTATATATATGCTGTATATATAATGTATATATAGTGTATATATACTGTACACAATGTATATATATATGCTGTATATATAATGCATATCATCATCATCATCATCATTTTACGTCCGCTTATCCCTGCTTGCGAGGGTGGGACAGGTGCTATTCGGCACAGCGTCTCTCCACTTGTCATATATAAATATTTCACATAATATTGAATCTATGAGATTTTGATATTATTTATTTTGAGAACAATACCTTGACATCAGTATGAGTGGCCGGTTACAGCCAGTTTGAACAGAAAGAGGATACGGCCAGTTTAAATGCTAAGGGGTTAAGTTATGTTCCAAACACCAGCTTTAATATTTGGAAAGTTATATTATCCAATAACTTTACTTTGTTGATTATTTTCAGAATTATTTCTAAATCATATGCAATGTCTTTCACTAGAAATATGCTAACAAAGGTGTTAAATATTCTTTTATATGAAGATTATGTTTTGGCAAAGCACCAAAAGTTATTTCACTGTTACTGTTTTGTTTTTACATCATTTGAAATTTAAAGCTATTAGTTTTCAAAAGCAAAGTATTCAGTAGAACTCTTTTATTTAAAAACCATAGAAACTAAACTTTTTTTTTTTACATCCATTTTCCTTTGCTATTTTAGTTTTGTTAGTTTATGCAACCTCAGACATATGCATATTATCCGAGCATATTATGTTCTGTTTATGTATTTATTAGTTTTCTTTTTGTTCCTGCTCATTATGATTTGGCAGTATCGGTAGAGACTCGGATGCCATGCTTTGCAACAAAGAGTTACGGCCCTTTACGGTCTGAGTTCAAATCCCGACGATGTTAACGTTGTGTTTCATTCTTATGGGGGGGGGGGTGATAAAATAAAGTACCAGTAATGTACTGGGTTAATTGCTGGCCTTGTGCCAAACGTGAAAACAATTATTATGCTGGTGGATTGGCAGTATCGGTAGAGGGTCGGACGCCATGCTTTGCACCATAGAGTTACGCCCCTTTACGTTCTGAGTTCAAACTTTGCCCTTCATCCTTACAGGGTTGATGAAATAAAGTACCAGTAATGTACTGGGGTTAAAAGTCACCAATGATGTCACCAGTGACATTGCAACTAATTTCTACAGTTGAGTAAATTAGAGTAACATGAAATAAAGTGTCTTGCTCAAGGACACAACCCAACACACTGCCCAGTCTGGGAATTAAACTCATAATCTGATGACTGTAAGCCCAGTGCTCTAACCACTAAGCCATGCATCATCACAATAACATCTGAGCATTGCTATTCTACTAATATCCCAAGTATCAAGTACTCAACTGAATAAGGGTCTTACTAGTTTAAAACTGGTTTAATTCAGATCTGCCTCTCCAATCCCCATGTTCACCTCAGCCCTCAGTCCACACTGTATAGTGGTCGTTTTGGTGCCATAACAATAAGCACCCAGTACACACTGAAAAGTGGTCATGTAGGTGTCGTGATAAAAAGCACCCAGTCCACTCTGTAAATGTTGTTCCCATTAGAAAAGGCATCCAGCTGTAGGAACCAAGCCCGTATCAGTTCTGTTTGAGCAAGACATGGTCACCTGGTGGTTTGACTTGTCTCACAACAGGACAACTAGTCTAACCAATGCTAGCTGAGGAAAAAATGGTCATTAAACGGTGATGATGATGATGGTGGTGATATATATATATATATATATATATATATATATATATATATATATATACATATGTATAGCAACAAAGCTTAAAATAGAGGTGATGATACGTGTGTGTGTGTGTGTGAGAGAGAGTATATGTATGTTTGTGTGTCTAAAAGGAAGATAAATCTATTTGGAGGAACCTTTGCTGAGTATACTTCAATATATATAATATAAATATGTGTGTGTGTATGTGTGTATATGTATATATTGAGTGATAATATACATATATACAGAGATAACATATCTGTTGTTATGGTTTTTAAACTATCAACATGTGTAAACAAACGGAAATACATAGAGATAATAATAATAATAATAAAGGCCAGATGAGGTATAGTCACTTATGTAACATAAAAATGCAATCTTGCTTAGAGGCAAAAAAAAAAACAACCAACAATAACAACCAACAATAACAACAATAATAATAATAAATAAATATAAATCTATCAATGCTTATTAAGTGAGAGAATGAGACTTATAATTATATAAGATATATAAGGTTGTATGAATAGGAGAGATGGAGAGATGCTGAATACTGTTAAAACGAAGCTAGGCTTCTCTTTATTCCATATCACTAGTGACCTTGAATAAACTGGGTTAGATTTATAACAAAACCTGGCTTGAAGGAAGGAAGGAATAATAATAATAATAATAATAATGATTTGAACTCAGACCGTAAAGGGACGTAACACTGTGCTGCAAAGCATGGTGCCTGACTCTCTACCGATACTGCCAAGAGAAGGAGAATTATTATATGTTGGCTGTGTTGTAGTGGTGAAGTGTAGTGTAGAGTTGTGTTGTGTAGTGTAGTGTAGTGTAGTGTAGTGTAGTGTAGTGTAGAGTTGTGTAGTGTAGTGTAGTGTAGTGTGGTGTGGTGTGGTGCGGTGCGGTGTGGTGTAGCGTAGTATAGAGCAGTGTAGTGTAGTGTAGCATGGCGTGGTGTGGTGTGGTGTAGTGTAGTGTAGCATAGCGTGGTGTGTTGTAGTGTGGTGTAGTATAGTGTGGTGTAATGTAGTGTAGAGTAGTGTAGTGTAGTGTGACGTAGTGTAGTGAGGTGTAGTGACAAGCCAGTTATTATGGCAATCACTTGAAGATTCAGGAGTGAAATTCTCCTCCAGTGGAAGTGTAACAGCTGTAAAGTAAAGAAGATATTTTAAAGAACCTGATAGCAACACTTCTTTCAATCAGTTTCAGCCATTGGCATTTCTGTCTTTTGTCTTCTTTCTTATAAAAGGGGCTGGAACGATAACAAAAGAAGGAACAAGTGCCATTTGTGTCTTTTATGTTTCTTCTTATAGGAGCTGGAAAAACAAAAACAAAAACAAAACCCCAAAGAATAAGGAAGAAGTATTTTGTTCAGAGGAATATCTTTTCTTTAAGGTGTTATGTTAAATATGTGTTCAAAGGAATTCTTTCTTATTTTTTATTAGGTTAGCCAGTGTTATGTACTATCTCCTCCCATTTCTTTTTCATAAGGTTACTTGTGTTGTTTATTTTGTGTTTGTTTTTGTTTTGTCCGCCCCTTCCCTGCATCTGAGATTAGTCGGTGGAGAGGAGGTTGTAGTTGAAGGTAAAGTGAGTGCATTTATTGTTCGTGTAGACTTTTGTTGAGAGTTTAGTGATCGGAGAGAATGTGTGAGAGGGAGAGAGTGTAAAGCCGAGGTTCTCAAACCTTTTGGGTCACCGCCCACCCGCTTCACAGCCATTGTAATACCCTCATCGCCCCCCCCCCCCTCCCCCTTCACAGCCACGTAATACCCTCATGCCCCTCTCGCCCTTCACAGCCACGTAATACCCTCATGCCCCCCTCACCCCTTCACAGCCACGTATTACCCTCATCGCCCACCCCCAACCCTATTTCCAAAGAGACCTGCCTACACGCAAATTGTAAATAATATATAATAAATAAAATCGTTAATTTATATATAATAAATATAATATATACTATTTATAAATAAATATATATTTTTATTTTACTATATTTATTTATAATTGTTTCTACTTTTGGCACAAGGCCAGCAATTTCCCAGTGTATTACTGGTACTTTATTTTATCGACCCCGTAAGGATGATTTATAATATGTATCATTTGATATTTAATATACTATTATATCATATCTACCACCCTCTTAGGCTCCAGCGCTCCCTGGACCTTCTCACCCCCCACCCCCCACCCCGGGGTCAGTAGCACCCACTTTGAAAACCTCTGATGTAGACTGTTGAGAGTTTAGTGATTGGAGAGATTATGTGTGTGTGTGTGTAAAGGGATAAATAGTGTGGTGTTATAAAAAAGAGTAAAGACCCCCTTCAGTCACGAATGACCTGGAATTTGTACCTATAAAGTTTCCCTCTGAGGCACAAGTCCGGGCAAGGTTGTTTGTGGAAGACCAACAGTCACCCATGTATACCAGTCTCCCCTCTCCATGCCCCTGTGTTGTCCAAGGGAAAGGCAATGGCTGACACAGCTTGGCACCAGTGAAGTGACAGCATATATATACATTTTATACATACTATATATATATACACAATATAGTCTATATATACACTATATATACATACTATATATATATTCTTTACACACCATATATACACTACACTATATATGGTGTCCAAGAGAAAGACAATGGCTGATACAGCTTGCCACCAGTGACGTCGCAACCCATTTCTACAGCTGAGTAAACTGGAGCAATGTGAGATAAAGTGTCTTGCTTAAGGAAACAACACATCACTCAGTCTGAGAATCGAATTCGCAACCTGACTATTGGAAGCCCAATGCTCTAACCACTAAGCCATGCTCCTTCACTGTGGTGATATAGTTTCTAATGAACCATAATTTGTTCACGCTCAGAGTTGCTGAAGCATGCAACAAACTCCCTGCATCAGTTGTTAGCTGTCGAGACACTGCACCCTTTAAAATTTCCATGTTTCCTGAGATTCGCCAACACTACACCTAATATTCCCCCTCCATACACATGCACACATGTGTGTCATGACTCATACACTATTCACTTCCCTGACATTTGTATATTATTCTATGTGCTATACATGCACCTTTGATGAGTTGTAGTGCACCTGAGCACTGTACACAATAATTTCATTATTATTTATTATTATAACATAGTAATGGTTAATGTCTAAGACTAATGTCTGTCTCTAGTCCAGAGGCTTATCAGTTTCTAGATAATTAGAGAATATAAAAGTCTTACCCGTTTCTTGTACTTACTATTATTTCTTATACTGTCTTACTATTTTACTTCATATTGAGATAGAAATATTGATCACATTGGTATTCTAGCACACCAGCAGCAGTACTAGTCACTAAACTATTAAATTATGGCTAAATAATGGATTTTCTGCAAGTTTAATCGGAAGAGGGGAGAAAAAAAAAAAAACATTTTATTTATACGCTTTTGTCACAGGAAATTTTGAAATTGATATTTGTAAAAGAATTTTATACAAGTCAGGTTCTTTATATTTTTTGAAAGAGTATAGTGAAAATTAATCTTTTATAAGTGTTGTATTAAGAATGTGTTGAAGGGTTTTATTTCATATATTTCTTCATTTTATTTCAACTCTTAAAGAGGTGGAGAAAGAATTTTGTCTGCAGTTTTTTTTCTTACAGTCTGTGTGTAGTTTTGTTTTTTTTCCTGTCGAGGTTTCAGATCCTTTCTATTTCAATTATAGATTTTGTAATATTAAGTTTCTGTAGGTCACATTTTATAAATTGTTGTGGTTAGTTCATAATGGTTAAAACATAAAGAACATAAAGTCTCCATGGAATTATTATAGATGTAGGATTAGTAATAACCATTTAAGTTGTTTTCTTTTTACATTGTGTATTAGTTTATATGTGGGTTATTCGAAAAGAACTAAGGTAAAAAAGGTTTAACTTTTTTGAAACCATATTTCTAATAACTTATATTACTCGTTTGTTTCGAGGAGTTTACTAAAACAATTAACTCTTTGATTATTAACCCTTTAGCATTTAAACCGGCCCTATCTGGCCAGAATTTTCTCACCTATCTCTGTTTAAGCTGGTCATGACTGCCCCCCCCCCCCCCTCATATCGACATTAACCCTTTAGCATTTACATTACTCTATATATACTATTGTATTTTTGTGGATAAGGCTTTATCTCAGATAATATCAAATCTATGACATTTTGATGTTAATTATTTCGAGAACAATACCGTAACATCAGTATAAGTGGCCAGTTATGGCTGGTTTGAACAGAAATAGGTGAGAGAATTCTGGCCGGATATGGCCGGTTTAAATGCTAAAGGGTTAAGGTATTGTTCTCAAAGTAAATAATATCAAAATCTCATAGATTCGCTATTATGTGAAGTAAAGCCTTTACCATGAAAATACAATAGTAAATATAGAGTAAGGTTAAATGGTTAAGTAGGTTTTGAGAACATAACTTTAGAAATTTACACAAAATTATGATGGAAGGTTTTAATATAAATAAGACTTTTGAGATAGT
>OZ024758.1:13788462-13825962 GCA_964016885.1 Eledone cirrhosa
TAGTTCTGTTCATTAACGTTGAAATCCTTCCTTTCATCTTCTCTCCCGACCCACCCAACCCTAGCCCACACTCCCCCACCCCTACCCACCCACCCACACCCACCCACCCCTACCCACACTCTCCAGGGTTGTTAAAATAAGCATCAAGCATGTGCTGGTGTTGGTTCTAATGGTTGTTCTTCCCCCCCCCCTCCTTCTCCTCGCTCCTACCCCCCTCTCACACCACCTCCCTCTTGTCCCCCCTCTCCCCCTCCTCCTCCTCACACCCCCTCTATACTCTCTTACCAAATATTTGGTCTTGTGCCAATGTAAGAAATCATGATTATGTATGTAAATGTTTCAAGTCTTTCATATACAGAAGCATATATATATATATATTATATATTGTATATATATATATATATTATATATTGTATATATATATATATATATTATATATTGTATATATATATATATATTATATATTGTATATATATATATATATTATATATTGTATATATATATATATATATATATATTGTAAATATATATATATATTGTATATATATATATATATATTGTATATTGTATATATACATACAGAAGCATATATATATATATTGTATATATATATATTGTATATTGTATATATACATACAGAAGCATATATATATATATACATACATACAGAAGCATATATATATATATACATACATACAGATGCATATATATATATATACATACATACATACAGAAGCATGCATATATATATACATACATACAGATGCATATATATATATATACATACTTACAGATGCATATATATATATATATATATATATATATATATATATATATATATATATATATATATATACATATATATATTCATATGCATCGTATGTACAAGCTTATAAAGGTTTTGAACATATATCTAGGTTTCTCTCTCTTTCTATCTCTCTCTCTCTGTCTCTCTCTCTATATCTCTATCTCTCTGATTCCTTCTCTTTCTCTTTCTTTCTTTCCATACTCTCTTGTTCTACCCCCCCCCCCCCACACACACACACACTGTTCACATACAGGTACATGAATAAATTCATATATACAGGTACCCATACATTCATATGCATATTTTCATGCACAAGTGCACACTTACCATATTCATTTGCACACACACCTACACACACATATATACATAGACACACAGTTGCACTCGCACACAGTCACACCTACACACACACACACACACACCTACACATACAGAGACACAGTCGCACACACTGACACATACCTACACAGACACATACTTACACATTTACACAGACACACAGACATACACCTACACAGACTCACGCACACCGTCACACACGTACGCACACCGTCACACAGACGCACACACACGCACACACACACACCGTCACACACACACACATCGTCACACAGACACACACCGTCACACACGCACACACCGGCACACACGCACACGCAGACACCGTCACACACAGACACACACACACCGTCACACAGACACACACCGTCACACACACACACGCACACACAGACACACACCGGCACACCGTCACAGACACACACACAGACACACACCGGCACACCGTCACACACACACACACAGACACACACCGGCACACCGTCACACACACACACACAGACACACACCGGCACACCGTCACACACACACACACAGACACACACCGGCACACCGTCACACACACACACCGTCACACAGACACACCGTCACACAGACACACCGTCACACACACACACACACACACCGTCACACACACACACACACAGACACACCGTCACACACACACACACACACATACACACGCACACACACAGACACACCGTCACACACACTCACACACAGACACACCGTCACACACACACTGTCACACACGCACACACCGTCACACACACACACCGTCACACACAGACACACCGTCACACACACACCGTCACTCACGCACACACAGACACACACCGGCACACCGTCACACACACACACCGTCACTCACGCACACACAGACACACACCGGCACACCGTCACAGACACACACCGTCACACACGCACACACAGACACACACACACACACAGACACACAGGGGGTTAAAAGTGAAATGACTAAGAACATAATGTGGTTATTTAGGCTGCAGAGTTCATTGAATGGTCTTAAGTTCAAATTTATTGCCTGTATTTTGTAATGTATTGGGGTGGTAGTGTATGGTGATAGGGGGGTGGGGACTGATGGGGGGACTAAGGGAGGGGTAGGAAACTGAGGGAGGGAGGGAGGTGGGAGGCTGAGGGAAGGAGAGGGAGAGAGAGAGAGAATGGAGGGAACTAAAGTAGAGAGAAAGAGGGAGGGAACTAGAGAAAGGAGGGGGAGAGATTGGTGAGAAATGTGGTGAGGTGGGGGAAGGGGAGGTGGGGGTCACAAGAAGTGTGAAGAGAGGTAGACAGGTAGATACCATGATGTGAGGAGAGAGTGAGTGAGTGATAGAGAGGGAGTGTGTGAGAGAGAGAGGGAGATATAGAGGAGAATGTATGAGAGAGAGAGGAAAGTGTGTGTGTGAGAGAGAGAGAGAGAGAGAGAGAGGGAGGAAAGTGTGTGAGAGAAAGAGGAAAGTGTGTGTGTGAGAGAGAGAGAGGGAGGAAAGTGTGTGAGAGAAAGAGGAAAGTGTGTGTGTGAGAGAGAGAGAGGAAGATATAGAGGAGAATGTAGAAGAGAGAGAGAGGAAAGTGTGTGTGTGTGTGAGAGAGAGAGAGAGGAAGATATAGAGGAGAATGTATGAGAGAGAGATAGAGAGAGAGGAAAGTGTGTGTGTGAGAGAGAGGGAGATAGAAAAGGAAAGATAGTAGTGTGAGAGAAAGAGATAGATAGAAAGGGAGATACAGAGGAGGGTGTGTGAGAGGGAAATAGAGGAGAGAGTGTGTGTGAGAGAGAGAGGCAGGAGAACTGAAGTAGAAAATAAGGAAGAATGCCTTAGTGATGGTAGGGGTGGGGTATGGGGAGGTGTTTGTTGTAAACCCCCCCCCCCCCCCCCACACACACACACACATACACACCCCACCACCACCACCCATTTCCTCTACATTGATCCAACAAACCAATATGATCAAAGACATTCCAGTGATGAACATCCTGTCTTTTTAGGAATATTTATTATTATATTATCCAGTACCCCCCCCCCCCCTCAACCCCTCCACCCCGCCACCTCTTCTACAGGAAGTCCTGTAGAAATGGCTTCTACAGGACTTCTACAGGACTAATGGCTTCTACAGGACTTCCTGATGATTTCCTTCGAATGAAATAGATCTAGTCCTGTAGGTGTCATTTCTATATTTAAAAAAAAAAAACATAAATATATATATATATATATATATACACACATATATATATATATACACAACACAACACGCACATACACACACGCACATACACACATGCACACTAGTGACTAAGGACAATATATATTTTATGATAGTTTAAACATTCCTTTACTTTTCTCTTTCTTTCTTTCTTTCTTTCCCCCTTTTATCTTATTCTTGGTTGATTTGCCAAAATAAAGATTTATTCTGCAAGATTCCTCATTATTGATTGATTCTGGGAATTCTTCAGAGAGAACATCATTATTTACTTTGCCTTTCATCCTTACGGGGTCGATAAAATAAAGTACCAGTAATATACTGGGTAATTGCTGGCCTTGTGCCTAAAGTAGAAACAATTATTAGTACTGGGTAAAGTACTGTGAAAAGTACCAGTAATACACTGGGTAATTGCTGGCCTTGTGCCTAAAGTAGAAACAACTATTTACTATGCCTTTCATCCTTACGGGGTCGATAAAATAAAGTACCAGTAATGCACTGGGTAATTGCTGGCCTTGTGCCAAAAGTAGAAACAATTATTTAGGGCGGTGGATTGGCAGTATCGGTAGAGGGTCGAACAATATGCTCTGTGGCATAATTATAGCCCATTACATTCTGAGTTCAAATCCCGCCGAGGTTAACTTTGCCTTTCATCCTTACGGGGTCGATAAAATAAAGTACCAGTAATGCACTGGGGTTGATTTAATCGACTTTCCCCTCATCCACAATTGCTGGCCTTGTGCCTAAATCAGAAACCATTCTTATTATTAGAGTTGTTAATTCAGGTTTTCTACCATCTTTTTTCTCTTCAACTTAGTTTTTGGTAAAAGACTTAGTTTTGGGATTTTGTTGTACTATATTGGTTGTTGTTTTTTTTCTTCTTCTTTGAATCTATTTTTTGATAGTCATTAGTAGCTTTATTATTACTGGTGGTGCTAGTAGTAGTATTAGTAGTATTAGTAGTAGTAGCTCTCTAGCTATTGCTGGTTGTCAGGGGCCCATAAGAAGATTGTAATAATACACCCAGGTCAGGTGTAAAACATAGATCTTCGCCCTTGTCTCGTTTCAAACTACTTATTTAATATTTTAGTAATCAGTTCTAAATACATGATTAATGTATGAATTACATGTATATACATGTATATACATATGTATATATAGTCTACACACACACATATATATATATATATATATATATATATATATATATAGTCTGCAAGCAAGGAAAAGTGGACATAAAATGATGATGATGATGATACAGACATATATATAGTGTACTTATATATACATGTACATACATGTAAATATATATAGAGTATATATATGATATATTTACAAATCACACAACAATAAATGAGGTACATAGGTAGATAGATAGATTGGCAGATAGGTATGGGGGTGGGTAGGTAGATAGGTAGATAGGTAGGTAGATAGATTACTTTCTTTATATTTGCCATAGATTGGCAGATAGATATGTAGGTAGATAGCTAGAATGGCAGATAGATATGTAGTAAGGTATGTATTGAGATAGGTATGTATGTAGATAGATAGTTAGATAGTTAAATAGATATGTTTCTTTATTAGCCACAGGGGCACAAAAGAAGGGGACAAATACAAAGGGGGAAGTTTACATACAATAAAAACGTGTAAAATGTTATCACAAATGTAATTTAAAAAATTAGTCGATTTTCCCCAATAGGGGGAGACATTACATATGGGTAACCTAACACATACCCCCGAAAAAAATGTGCAACCCTCATCTCCAGGAGTACGTAGAGTTTGTACCCCTTTCTCTCCTCCTCTTTTTCCTCAATCTACAGGCTGATATAGAGAGAAGGCCCATTCACTCGGGCAATTCTCGCCACTTTCACCCACCTTTCATAAAACTTGCTGGGGTACATCACCTCTCTCTCCATCCTGATTCTTCTTCCAAAGTGGTATTTGAAAAAAAGAATGTATGTAGATAGATAGATAGTTAAATAGATAGATAGCTAGGTATGTATGTAGATAGATAGAGAGTTAGGTATGTATGTAGATAGATAGGTAGTTAAATAGATAGATAGTTAGGTATGTATGTAGAGAAGATAGATAGATTGGCAGATAGACATGATAAAGTAAGACATGTAAACAGTTTCACTGAAGTTAGAGATACAATTAGATTCTGATATAATGTTAATGTTCTTTGACCTTCTAAATGAAACAACTTAAACTGTTCCAACATATTTTATACAATTTTGTTTTGTTTATTACACATTAAAAAGAAAATAATCTTTACATCTGAATTTCTTTGGAAATTTCCAGAAACAACTCTACAAAATATATATGTTTATTACTTACTGTCTAATGAAAAGAATATATAGAGAGAAATTTGACAAAATCAGACAAAATACTTGCGGTGTTCTGTAGCTTTATTTAATGTTCTTAGTTCAGATCCTGTCTAGGTCAGCTTACCCTTTAGTCTGCTAAGATTGATAGGATATACACTGAAATTCCATTATAACGAAATTCACAGGGTATAGAAAAGAGATTTGTTGTAATGAAAAATTCTTTATAACGAGATCGACCAAAACAAATCGAGCATTTGTTTGTTATTACCTCACAGATTGAAAAATATTTTGTCATACTGAAAAATTCATTATAATGGTATTCGTTATAATGGAATTTTACCTGTATATATATATACAGGTGAGCTTAAAATCTTTCTCTTTTTGTTTCTGAAAATGACAACTACTTCCTGTAGAAGAGAAAATATAAATCATTTTCAGAAAAACGTTAAAGTTGAAATTTATAAATTAAAACAATGAAAAAGTAAAATCTTAAATAGTATCTGGGATATGGTATTTTATAATCAGGGAAAGACTTTATGCTCACCCAAGACTTCATGCTTACCCTGTGTATACTCTACAAATACTTGGATCAATATAACCAACTAAATCCAATCGAGGACCTTCTCGTTCCTGTTGGAGGAACCCCTCTCTCGTTGACCTCCACTGCTTTCTGTTTGGTTTTGGTCATGTCAGGGGTGTAGCTGTACTCATCATGCTTGGCCAATTGCAGATTGGTGAGGCTATTTAACCCATAGTAGGGGTGGATGGTTGGTAACTCTGAGGAGTTCATGCACACTTTTAACAGCTTTTGTTTTCTGTGCTGCTGGGTTTTCCACTTATCCACCTTACCAGGGAGGGAGCCAGATTAGTCCCCGACCACTCAACCATGAAGTTGTACTGGCTTACAATTACAACCATGGAAGTGATCACAGTTCAATGACCAAAACCAGAAAAATAATAAAATATAAAAGTAAAACTAAAAAATAAAAAAAATCATTGTTTTTGCTTGGATACCAAAACCTGACTGAATTAACTGTTGAATTCCTGATAATGCAACAACAAAAACTCAACAAAACAAGGCATCCTCTTCCACCTCATTATCATCATTTAACATCCATTTTCTCTCCTTATAAGGTTAGACAGGTTGACGGGTTTTCATAGACCATGTGATCGGAGCCATTGATCTTTCAGATAGGTCAGTGGTCATCTCACATTCTATAGAGTCAGGAAAAACACTGTTTGCTCAGAACAACAACAACAGCAACAACAGCAGCAGCAGCAACAATAATAATAACAATAATAACACTAATAACAATAATAATGATGATGATAATAATAATAAATCTTGATATATTTTGATGTTTATTTAGTTATTTAATAATAAATGGAAATAATTTTGTAGAATAAATTTTTTTTTTCATACAAGATTTCTAATTATTTTTCAGTTTTAATTCACTGTTGAGAGAGAGGGTGTGTGTGTGTGTGTGTGCGCGTGTGCGTGATAGAGAGCGAGAATCAAACACTACACCACCCTCACCATACCACCATCACTACACCACCCTCACCATACCACCATCACCACACTACCCTCACCATACCACCATCACCACACTACCCTCACCACAGTTGTCATATGTTCATGTCTCCCTGCTATAAAGCGTTAAATATGTAGTTTATTTATTTTCCCATATTGATATTTCATTGAAGTCCTTCTCTGTTGAGTGTCACATTACACTCTCCTCTGTTGAGCGTCACATCACACTCTCCTCTGTTGAGCGTCACATCACACTCTCCTCTGTTGAGTGTCACATCACACTCTCCGCTGTTGAGCGTCACAACACACTCTCCGCTGTTGAGTGTCACATCACACTCTCCTCTGTTGAGCGTCACAATACACTCTCCGCTGTTGAGTGTCACATCACACTCTCCGCTGTTGAGCGTCACATCACACTCTCCTCTGTTGAGCGTCACATCACACTCTCCTCTGTTGAGTGTCACAACACACTCTCCGCTGTTGAGTGTCACAACACACTCTCCTCTGTTGAGTGTCACATCACACTCTCCGCTGTTGAGCGTCACATCACACTCTCCTCTGTTGAGCGTCACATCACACTCTCCGCTGTTGAGCGTCACAACACACTCTCCTCTGTTGAGTGTCACATCACACTCTCCTCTGTTGAGTGTCACATCACACTCTCCTCTGTTGAGTGTCACATCACACTCTCCTCTGTTGAGTGTCACAATACACTCTCCGCTGTTGAGTGTCACATCACACTCTCCGCTGTTGAGTGTCACATCACACTCTCCGCTGTTGAGTGTCACAACACACTCTCCTCTGTTGAGTGTCACATCACACTCTCCTCTGTTGAGTGTCACAACACACTCTCCTCTTAATGATTCCACCAGAACATTCTACAGTCTGTTGCTGATTGCAGGATATACAGCAACAACAACAGCTACAACAATACAACAACAGTAGCAACAACAACAACAGTAGCAACAACAACAACAGCTACAACAACACATACAACAACCACCACAACAACAGCAACAACAGGCATACATACAAACATGCACATAACATTCTACATTGTTGCTGATGTCAGAATATACGATAACAGCAACAACACCAGCAACCACAACAACAACCACAACAATAAACATACATAGAGCATTCTATAGAGTGTTGCTGATGTCAGGATATACGATAACAGCAACAACAACAACACCACCACAACAACACAACCACCACCACCACCACCACCACAGCAGCAACAACAACAAACATACTAACAAACTACATGCAAATCTATTTTAGATTTGGTAGGATGGGGTGTTGTGGGGTGTGGTGTGGTTGGTGTTGTGTGTGGTGTGGTTGGTGTTGGGTGTGGTGTGGTGTCGTTGGTATTGTGTGTGGTGTAGTGTAGTGTGGTGTGGTTGGTATTGGGTGTAGTGTAGTGTGGTGTGTGGTGTGGTGTGGTTGGTGTTGGGTGTGGTGTCGTTGGTGTGGTGTGTGGTGTAGTGTAGTGTGGTGTGTGGTGTGGTGTGGTTGGTATTGGGTGTAGTGTGGTGTGGTTGGTATTGGGTGAGGTGTGGTGTAGTGTGGTTTGTATTGGGTGAGGTGTGCTGTGTGGTGTGGTGTATGGTGCGGTGTGGTTGGTATTGGGTGAGGTGTGGTGTGGTGTGGTGTGGTGTATGGTGCGGTGTGGTTGGTATTGGGTGAGGTATGGTGTGGTGTGGTTGGTATTGGGTGAGGTGTGGTGAGGTGTAGTGTGGTGTGGTTGGTATTAGGTGAGGTGTGGTGAGGTGAGGTGAGGTGTGGTGTGGTGGAATTTAGGAATGTTCAACCTGTAAAGCTTTAATTCAGAATATTGGGTATTTTTTTTCTTTTTCTTTTTTTGAATATTATGATTTATATTGGTTATTGATTTTCCTTAATAAGGACACAACAGAAATTGTGTGATTAACAAGGGAGGAGTAAAATTGAGATGCTGAGGTGGTTATGACCTTTTGTTGGTTTATATTTTAGAGATTGCTGTTGTTGTTGCTGTTGCTGTTGTTGTTGTTGCTGTAGCTGTTGTTGTTGTTGCTGTTGTTGTTGTTGTTGCTGGTTAGTCTTGTGTAAGCTCTGATTGAATAAATTTAAGATTGAAAGCATTCCGAGTGTGACCACCTTGTCTTGTCTTCTGTTTTTCCAAATAGTGTGTGTTGTGTGTGTGTGTGTGTGCTTGTGTGCCTGTGTGTGTCTTGTATGTGTGTGTGTGATGTATGTATTGTGTGTGATGTATATGTGCCTGTGTGTGTCGTATCTGTGTGTGTCTCTGCCTGCCTATGTGTGAGTGTATCAGTGTGTGTGTCTTGCATGTGTGTGTCTTGTATGTGTGTGTGATGTATGTATTGTGTGTGTTGTATGTATGTGTGTGTGTGTGTGTGATGTATGTATTGTGTGTGTGTGTGTTGTATGTATGTGTGTGTGTGTTGTATGTATGTATGTGTGTGTACTAATGAAAGTAGAGGATCTACAAGCTCAGCGGATTCTGCTAGTTACCTCTTCTATAATTTTCGTTTAGGTATGTACAAGGCAGTCAACTCTCTCTCTGTATATATATATATATATATATATAATTAAAATAACAGATTAAAGTTTAAGCAAAGAATCGCTGCTTTCACCCTTTATATATTTTTATATATTTTATATATTTTTATATATATTATACATATTATCCTTATCGAGCCCTCTTTGGATTTTAGTGTTCATATATATTATTATTACTATATATATATATATATATATATATAATATGGTATATATATATATATAATATGGTATATATATATATATAATATGGTATATATATATATATAATATGGTATATATATATATATAATATGGTATATATATATATATATATATAATATGGCTAAGTGGTGAGTCTTGAGAACATGCCTAAAAGGATTGGGAGGCCCCTTCAGTTGTGTCGGAGTCATGAGAACCTTTCTAGGATTTCAGTAACCCCATTTCAGTACACACTTGGTGTGTGAAGACCTGTCCGATCCTTGCTAGAGGGTGAAAATGTATTTTTAACAATGGTTGAAAAGTTAAACATACATTTTTCAGAGAAAGTGTATAATCAATTTGAATTAACCCCATTAGATCACTGGAAGAATGAAAGACAAAGTTTGATTGAAAGCATGATGCAAGTCACAGTAGGCCATGAAAGATATACTGTTCCTGCCATTTCAATCATCTGAAAGATTGTAAATATAATATAAATATAATATAAAACAATATATATATATAATATAAAACAATATATATATCATATACTTAGTGGTGAGTCTTATGTTTTAAGGTTAACATTTCCACTCCACTATGGCTACATAAGTATTTTATTGTAACATGCTGTGTAGGAAAACAATTTCAGATGGGTTTTTTTCTAACTTCTAAAGGGCACCGAGACATTTTGCAATATTTCTTGTCCATATATATATATATATAATCAAGGTTTAGCAAATAAGAAAAAGTTTTAAAATAAATTTCAAAAAATTCACTGTACTTACTATGGTTACCTTTACCAAAACGGTTTTGAGTCTCAAAAATAAATGGATAGTCTTTGCGGGCCTCCATTGAAAAAATAAACTCTCGTCAGAAGGTTCTTTTCACTCGGAGAATATAAAATTCCCGAGTTCGAATTACGAACTGGCGCTATTCAAAATTGTTCCCGAGATGAGAATGAATGATGTGGCAGCAATTCTGTCCAGTGCTGTGTGCAAAGATAGAAGGCAAAGGCAGGGAGGTCAATCTACTACCACTATAAATAGCAGCAGTCAAAACGACCAAATTTTATCTCGCCAGCGGGAAATTAATAATAATAAAGTATATATCCCTACATACATACATCGACCCCGTAAGGATGAAAGGCAAAGTCAACCTTGGCGGGATTTGAACTCAGACCGTAAAGGGACGTAACTATGCTGGAAAGCATGGCGTCCGACCCTCTACCGATACTGCCAATCCACCTTCTTATATACACACTATATTAATAAATGGAAACTATATTTATAAAACCATATTTATGTTATTATACATATTTCAAGATAAAATACAATACAGATTTGTTTTATAAATAAATATTGACATACCCTGAAAAAAGACAACCTTAGCGGTTGTAGCTTCCTGGATAGTCCAGGAAGCTCCAACCGTTAAGGTTGTCTTTTTTTCAGGGTATGTCAATATTTATTTATAAAACAAATCTGTATTTTATCTGATGAAAGCGCACCATAATTTGCCTTGGTTGCCCTTGAAATATGTATAATAAAATATATATGGTTTTATAAATATAGTTTCCATTTATTAATATATTATTGGTGGATTGGCAGTATCGGTAGAGGGTCGGACGCCATGCTTTCCAGCATAGTTACGTCCCTTTACGATCTGAGTTCAAATCCCGCCGAGGTTGACTTTGCCTTTCATCCTTACGGGGTCGATAAAATAAAGTACCAGTAATGCACTGGGTAATTGCTGGCCTTGTGCCAAAAGTAGAAACAATTAATATATTATATATATATATATATATCATATATTGAGTTATAAACTCAAAATAGTCTTTTACAATTAAATAGCTCAAAGAAGGGAATGTTTCCGAGCCGTGTAATACAAATGAACATATGAAAGGGATGAACACCAATACAAGTGTACATGTGTTCCAATTGCAAATGACCAAGTTAGCTAGGTTGAAAAATACTAATTTCAAATAATATGGTTTGCCTTAGTATTTTTCAACCTAGCTAACTTGTTCATTTGCAATACGAACACATGTATACTTGTATCGGTGTTCATCCCTCTCATATATTCATTTGTATATATATATATATATATATATATATATATATATATATATATCATCATCATCATCATTTCATTTTACGTCCGCTTTTTCCCTGCTTGCAAGGGTGGGACGGGAACTGATTCTGGCTTGATTTCTACAGCTGGATGCCCTTCCTAACACCAATCTCATTTACAGTGAGTGCTGGGTGCTTTTTTGCCGTGGCACCTACACGACCACTTTGCAGTGGAATGATAGGGACCGCAGTCCCTATCATCTCATTTCTACAGCTGAGTAAACTGGAGCAATGTGAAATAAAGTGTCTTGCTCAAGGAAACAACACATCACCCGGTCTGAGAATTGAACTCACAACCTTTCGATTACAAGGCCAATGCTCTAACCACTAAGCCATGTGCCTCCATATATATATATATATATGTATTTTCGATTTTATTTTTGTCTTTTCTATGACCCTTTTTTCTGCTTCTCCTTTCTGATCCTGTCTCTATTTGTACTCCTGACGAAGGGCTAAAGCCCAACGCGGCAAACTTTCATTCCTCTTTCCTTCCAATATAAAGCGTGAAACTAATAAGACTTTTTGTACCTCTGTTTGTTGTCTCCTTGAACTATATATATGAGTGTATATGTGTGTGTGTATCTTCTGCTTATCAACTTCAGTATGAGTGTATATGCATATGTGTGTATGCATACGTATGTACATATGTATGTATGTATGTATGTAGGTATACACTATGTATCAATAATTGTCACAAGTGTAGTGTTTGTACCAGAGTTTTCAAGTCACTGGCTGGACTAAAAAGTCACACTCGTTCAGCGCATTGGTAGGGGTTCTCCTACATGGATATAAAGTAGTGGCCGTACTCGAAAACGAGTTGGCAGCCACCATGTAGGTATATATATATATATATGTAATTTTTGTGCTCATCAACACCAGGGTTTTTGTTCATATCTCCCTCACAAAGTAGATTATCTGGAAGATTGCAAACAAAATGACATATCTACTCTCAAACTTATCTCTTATCACTCTGATTAAAGTAAAGACGACCCCTCCCCCACACACTCTCCCTCCCTCCCATAGGTATAACATTCATTTCATTTCTTTCATTTGTACAGTTATTTTGTCTTCAGTCTTTTTTTTCTTACTAACAAAATGGAACTGAATTGGTGTGTTATGTATATAGTTTGATAAACTATATATATGTGTTTGTGTCTATATTGTATCTGTATTATTTTTGACCGTTGGTCAGTCAATGGCAACATTGAGGACCGAAGAAATTAGATTACCGATATAAAAGACACAGAAGCGAAAACCAACCAAACAGTGAGTGTGTTCTGTTATTAATTCTGGCAATATTACACAAATATGACCCTCCCCATATATATATATATATATATATATATATATATATAATGTGTGTGTGTGTATTTGTGTGAATGCATGCATACATACACACATGATTATAGTGTGATAAAAAAAAAACTATATACATGTATATTCATTCTGTCTAACCCATGCTACCATGGGTTAGACAGAATGAATATACATGATGATGATGATGATGATGAATATGATTATACTCCGGGAGAAATATATATATATATATAGACAAACACACACACACACACACACATATATATCTATACATCATCATCATCATCAGGTTTAGCGTCCGTGTTCCACGCTTGCATGGGTTTGGACGGGGGTTTTCCCACTTGAGGCAAGAGTGGTTGTCTTGCTCGCATAGGACTGTCTGGCGGGTTTTCTACAGTTGGATGCCCTTCCTAACACCAACCACATTTACAGTGTGGGGCTGGGAGGTTTTTACCGTGTTGCCTACACGTACACATACACATATATATAGATACATACACACACACACACATGAATATATATCCAAGTTTGAGTATTGGCAGTTAAGAAATAGTTGAAGAAAATATTCTTAGGGGTTAAGGAAGATAAATTGGGGTTTATATTTATTTGGGTTTATATTAGAGATTGAAAAAGGCTCTTGAGGTTGAATAAACAAAAAACATTTCTCATCTGTAAGATAAATTAAAGTAGATAAGGAATTTTGTGTGTGAGATCCTCAGCTTAATTTTTGTCATTACTATTGAACCCTAGACCAACTGTGAACCAGTATACTTACAGTCGAACACATTCCACTCATACCAGCTACATCTTTTTTTAATATATAAGCCGACCTTACCCAATTACACCTCTCAAAGTCAATGACACACGACCGTGACTTCTGGCGTCACACAGTAATACAGGGTACCCGACCTCCCATGGGTACATGCTGAAGCATATAAACAATATGCCCCCCCCCCCACCGCAAGGTGGTCGTGGAGGTGCCACGGCAAAAAAGCACCCAGCCCACACTGTAAAGTGGACGTGTAGGCGCCACGAAAAAGCACCCAGCACTCACTGTAAATGAGGTTGGTGTTAGGAAGGGCATCCAGCTGTAGAAATCAAGCCAGATCAGTTCCTGTATGAGCAAGGCATGGTCAGCCGACCAGACACTGCCCACAACAGGACAACCCGTCTAACCCATGCTAGCGTGGAAGAACGGACGTAAAACGGTGATGATGATGATGATGATGAGTGTATCTGGATTTATGTTATCTCATATGTAATTTTTTAAATTTCATTTAATACAGCAGGGTCTTATCTGAGGGAGATTTGGCTGCAGTTTTTAACAGGTCAAGTGATTATATTTGTATGAGAAGGGTATTTCTTGTCGGTGTTACTATTGAAGTATTACAGGTGCCCCCAAAGAATAAAGATCTACAAGTTAGGAATGTTTTAGTTGACAGGAAGCTGTGTTTGTGGAGGCACTTGGTCTAGTGGTAAGGGTGTTGGACCTATGATCATAATGTCGTGGGTTCGATTCCTGGGCTCGGTTCTGTGTTGTGATCGTGAAAAAAGACTTAATTTCACATTGCTCCAGAAGATGAGTACCATCAGCAATAGCTGGAGGTTTAACCCTGTGATGGACTGGCATCCTGTTGAGGGGGGACTCTTGTACTCTGTTTCACTCCACCGAAACCTGGGTAAGCACTGGCCTGATGATCCACCAAGCTCGAGACCGATTTTAGACCTTTTAGACATATATAAAGCAATGTATTAGAAACCATAAAGGTATTCTGAGAAACATGTTAACGCTTGTATACATTTATTCTATATTTCCATTTTATGTTGTATTGTACTTCGGTCCATTTGTAGATGGTTCCAGTAGCCTTTTACAGTTTAATTTCACTGATATCTTACAATCCACTTCCCCGCAAACCTGTGAACTTTTCTCAGAATAATTTAATGACAGAAATTTAAGGAAAATTTATCTCCATTTAACAGACATTTACGACAAGTTTTATGTTGTATTTTGTCTCTTTGTTCCAGTTGTAACAGTATTTATCAGTCTGAATAACACCACACTACTTTTGTCTAGTTGTAGCAACCTCTTCTAACTGAAAACAGCTGACCTTTATCATTTGACTAATCTATCAATCACTGCTATTGGTCCGTTCATAATAGTTGTGAGACATTACTTTAAAATCTGTGTTTTGATTGGTCCATAATCACTTCTTTTGTGAAGAAGACTATGGAATGTGAACTGTTGTTTGTTTTGTAGCTCAGAAGTTAAGAACACTGTCGTTAGACTGTGAAATTATATTTATTCTATTTCATTATAGTTTTTTTGGCAGTGTAATTGATATTATTTGATGATAGCGGTGGATTGGCAGTATCGGTAGAGGGTTGGGCACCATGCTTTGCAGCATAGTTACAGCCCTTTATGATCTGTGTTCAAATCTCGCCGCGGTTAACTTTGCCTTTCATCCTTATGGAGTCAATAAAATAAAGTACCAGTAATGCACTGGGTTAATTGCTAGCCTTGTGCCAAAAGTAGAAACAATTTTATATATATATATATATATATATATATATATATATATATATATATATATATATATATATATATATATATATGCTTCGCAGCATAGAGTTACAGCCTTTTACGTTCTGAGTTCAAATCCCACTGAGGTTAACTTTGCCTTTCATCCTTACAGGGGTCGATAAAATAAAGTACCAGTAATGCACAGGATTAATTACTGGCCTTGTGCCAAAAGTAGAAACAATTATCATTTCGGCCCGTTGTGGCCAATGAATGAAACCATTATTTTTTTTTTTTTTTTTTTTTTTTTTTTAGTTATAAAGGCAATAAAAAAAACATGAGAAGATTGTAATCATCGATGCAGTATTTCTGTCTCAGTGGGAATTCTCAACTGAGACTTGACTTTCAGAAAAAGAAGAGTTCTAACATTTTTACACCATACTAAAGATCTTCAATGAGGCAGAAGGGATGCTTCTATGATTAAAAATCTTGTTATTTTTTAAAAAATTGTTTTTGTTACTAAAACAATAATATGAAATAGCTTATGAAATTACAATAAATGACAATATCTGATATCTGTGACTAAACTGAAGAGGGATGAGAAACATACAGTTTTGTATTTTGTTGTCTATTTTTTTCTCCTTAACCCTTTAGCATTTACAGTGTAAAAAGTTCCCAGTTCCACACTGTAAATGTGGTTGGTGTTAGGAAGGGCGTCCAGCCGTAGAAAACCTGCAAGATAGTCCTATATAAGCGAGACACGGTCATCCGACAAACTTTGCCTCAAGTGGGACAACTTCCGTCTAACCCATGCTAGCGTGGAAGATGGACGTTAAACGAAGATGATGATGATGATTACTCTATATATACTATTGTATTTTCACGGTAAAGGCTTTACCTCACATAATACCTCACATAACATTTACATTACTCTATATATACTATTGTATTTTCATAGTAAAGGCTTTACCTCACATAATACCTCACATAACATTTACATTACTCTATATATACTATTGTATTTTCATGGGAAAGGCTTTACCTCACATAATATCTCACATAACATTTACATTACTCTATATATACTATTGTATTTTCATGGGAAAGGCTTTACCTCACATAACATTTACATTACTCTATATATACTATTGTATTTTCACGGGAAAGGCTTTACCTCACATAATATCTCACATAACATTTACATTACTCTATATATACTATTGTATTTTCATGGGAAAGGCTTTACCTCACATAATATCTCACATAGCATTTACATTACTCTATATATACTATTGTATTTTCACGGGAAAGGCTTTACCTCACATAATATCTCACATAACATTTACATTACTCTATATATACTATTGTATTTTCATGGGAAAGCCTTTACCTCACATAATATCTCACATAACATTTACATTACTCTATATATACTATTGACTTCTGGCGTCGCGCAGTAATACAGAAGACCCGACTTCCCACGAGTACAAGCTGAAGCATATAGACAATATGCCCCCCACCCCCTCCCACTGTAAAGTGGTCATGGAGGTGCAATGGCTAAAAAGCACCCAGCCCACACTGTAAAGTGGTTGTGTAGGCGCCATGGAAAGAAAGCACCCAGCACTCACTGTAAATGAGGTTGGTGTTAGGAAGGGCATCCAGCTGTAGAAATCAAGCCAGAATCAGTTCCCGTAGGAGTCAGTCGACCGGGCACTGCCCACAACAGGACAACCCGTCTAACCCATGCTAGTGTGGAAGAACGGACGTAAAACGGTGATGATGATTTTCACGGTAAAGGCTTTATCTCACATAATATCGAATCTATCTTATTTTGATATTATTTATTTTGAGAACAATATCTTAACATCAGTATGAATGACCAGTTACAGCCAGTTTGAACAGAAAGAGGTGAGAGAATTCTGACCAGATTCCGGCCGGTTTAAACCCTTTAGCATTTAAAGCTGCTGTCTCCAGCCAGAATTCCTTCACCTCTCTATGTTGAAACTGGCCATAACCGGCCACTCATACTGATGTTAAGGTATTGATCTCAAAATAAATGATATCAAACTCTTAGATATTAGATTCGATATTATGTGAGATAAAGCCTTTACCGTGAAAATACAATAGTATATACAGAGTAATGTAAATGCTAAAGGATTAACAAAAATGTTAATGGACCATTTGAAATAAAGAATTTAGTATTGTGTGAATCTATTGAATGTTTTGGTTCCAAAATATAGAAAATTGTTTGGTTTCCAAAGAAAGTGAAAGCCTTTTGGCAAGATTTTGAATTTATATATATTTTTTTCCTTTCTAAAACTGAGTCAGTACAACATCTTAATGTCAAACTGTGCAGTTTTCTGAAACCAGCCTTAGATTTATTCACAAAGCCATAACTGTACAATATTACACCTTTATCATCACCATCATCATCATCATCATCATGATCAGCACCATCAGCAGTAGCAGCAGCACCATCACCATCATCATCATCATCATCATCATCATCATCATCACTTTCAACCCCCCCCCCCCACCACCATCCTTACATTCATCTTCGCCATCTGTAATGACCATTACAATCCTCTGTTGTTAAAGGGAAGCATCATCTATTACTCCTACCACCACCACCATCACCACCACTACTACCACCACCACTACTACCACTGCCACCACTACCATCACCACCTTTTGTCATGACCACCACCACCACCACTACCACCACCACTACCACCGCCACCGCCACAACCATCACCGCCACTACCACTACCGTCACTACCACCGCCACCACCACTACCACCGCCACTGACACCACCACTACCACCTCCACCACTACCACCACCTATCATATTCCACATCTCCATTTACTACCATCTCCTATTACCATCACCACCATCTCCACATACCACCACCAACCAGTACCACCACCACCACCACCACCACCACCACCAACCAGTACCACCACCACCAACCAGTACCACCACCACCACCACCACCACCACCACCTGCACCACCACTACTACCACTACTACTACTATGTTAAATTGAGGAAATGTATGATCTGGAATTCAACCAGATGGAACTAATGAACTATAACCACATAGTGTAGTAAGACATCTTCCATTATCCTACTAACTATAACCACATAGTGTAGTAAGACATCTTCCATTATCCTACTAACTATAACCACATAGTGTAGTAAGACATCTTCCATTATCCTACTAACTATAACCACATAGTGTAGTAAGACATCTTCCATTATCCTACTAACTATAACCACATAGTGTAGTAAGACATCTTCCATTATCCTACTAACTATAACCACATAGTGTAGTAAGACATCTTCCATTATCCTACTAACTATAACCACATAGTGTAGTAAGACATCTTCCATTATCCTACTAACTATAACCACATAGTGTAGTAAGACATCTTCCATTATCCTACTAACTATAACCACATAGTGTAGTAAGACATCTTCCATTATCCTACTAACTATAACCACATAGTGTAGTAAGACATCTTCCATTATCCTACTAACTATAACCACATAGTGTAGTAAGACATCTTCCATTATCCTACTAACTATAACCACATAGTGTAGTAAGACATCTTCCATTATCCTACTAACAACAATTTTACATCTCACTTATATTGTCTATGTGCTTGTTGCTTTTTCTTTTTAGTATATTCAATAAGCACCTATATATGTATGTATGTATGTATGTATGTATGCATGCATGCATGCATGCATGCATGCATGTATGTATGTATGTATGTATGTATGTATGTATGTATACACACACACATATATACATCCACATACATATATATATATATATATATATACACATATACATATATATATATATATATACACATATACATATATATATAAATATATATGCATATATATATATATATATATATATACACACACACACGCCCACATATACATATATAAATGTTTATACACACACACACACACATATATATTCATACACGCACACACATATATAAATTTTTATACATTCACACACACACATATATAAACCCATGCAAGCGTGGAACACGGACGCTAAACCTGATGATGACGATGATGATGATACATACATGCGTGCGCACACATAAACACACACACACATATATATACATACATGCGTGCGCACACATAAACACACACACACACACACATATATATATATACATACATGCGTGCGCACACATACATACATACACACACACACATATATATACATACATGCGTGCGCACACATACATACACACACACACAACCATATTTCATATCATATATATGTGTGTGTGTGTGTGTGTGTGTATGTATGTATGTGTGCGCACGCATGTATGTATATATATGCGTGTGTGAATGTATAAAAGAATATACATACATACCCATATTTCATATCATATATGTGTGTGTGTGTATGTATGTATATTCTTTTATACATTCATACATGCGTGCGCACACATAAACACACACACACATATATATATATATATATATACCTCTCAAAGACAATGACACACGACCGTGACTTCTGGCGTCACGCAGTAATACAGGGTACCCGACCTCCCATGGGTACATGCTGAAGCATATAAACAATATGCCCCCACTCCCCCCACCGCAAGGTGGTCGTGGAGGTGCCACAGCAAAAAAGCACCCAGCCCACACTGGAAAGTGGACGTGTAGGCGCCACGAAAAAGCACCCAGCACTCACTGTAAATGAGGTTGGTGTTAGGAAGGGCATCCAGCTGTAGAAATCAAGCCAGATCAGTTCCTGTATGAGCAAGGCATGGTCAGCCGACCAGACACTGCCCACAACAGGACAACCCGTCTAACCCATGCTAGCGTGGAAGAACGGACGTAAAACGGTGATGATGATGATGATTGATGATATGAAATATGTGTATGTATATTCTTTTATACATACAGCCTTTCTGTATATGAGATGTGGAAGAGGTTTATTCATAGCTGAATTCAGCCCAATATGCCATCATACACAAGTGTTGGTATGTTTATATCTATGGAGTAGAATTAGATAAATAAAAATACGTCTTCAGATTGCTGCCACTTCCATATGTTCTAACATAAATAAATAATTGTTTCTACGTTAGGCACAATGCCAGCAATTACCCAGTGTATTACTGGTACTTTATTTTATCGACCCCGTAAGGATGAAAGGCAAAGTTAACCTCGGCGGGATTTGAACTCGGAATGGCAAGGGCCGTAACTCTATGCGTCAAAGCATGGCGTCCGACACTCTACCAATACTGCCAATCCACCGCCTAACACAAATAAATAATAGCTATGTTGAGGTATTCATTAGTTCTTGGACAAGTGGCAGGTGGAATTTAATGCCTTTATCAAGTGAAAGGCATCAGGTACATATTTGAAGGGAAATAGGTTCATTGTGGAATTGAAACCACATTGCAGAGTTGATCTGTCAGTAGCTTTAACTCAGGCATGTCAAACATGCGGCCTGCATGCGGCGCTTTACAAGCACACCTGCGGCCCACACAAAGGTTTTTATAGCGCGAGCATGTTTTACCTTTGTAATATAAATAAAAAATTAAAAAATAGTTGTAATGAGTGCAATTAGCTGTCGTCTGTGTGGCCCTCGGACAACACATATGTGACCTTTCTGGTCCTCGGGAGACCCTCAGTTTGACATGACTGGCTTAACTCATAATGTATGACTACACTTGTTAGATATCAGATATCATCACCCTCCTCTGCCTACTCCTCCTCCTCTTCAGTGTTTTGGAGAAAGTGGTTATTTATTATTGTCTCTATCACCTTTGAGAAGAAATGAGAACAGTAGGTTAATAGTAGGCAAGGCCAGAGAGGTTGCCCTTCTTGGGAACGACACCCGGTAATGTAGGTACTTCCACAGATCATTCATTATATATCTCAGTAGAAAGACAGTTTTGGATGTAAAGCAACTATCCTGATATTTCAGCTAGAAACTGTTTTTTTTTTCAAGGGTTCTTTTATAATATACCGTATTTCCCGGCATCAAAGACTCTATTTTTTTCATAAAATAAGTCTCAAAAATCTACCATGCGTCTTGGAGGCCAAAGGTTGTTTAATATTTTTTTTCAAATTTTTGGTTGTCAAAATTAGGGTGTGTCCTCGAGGATAAAGCGTCTTCAGCGCTGGGAAATATGGTACATAAATTGATATGATAAAGAAAAGGCTTTTTTTTCCTCCTCAAAGACAAAATTCGGTATATGTATATATCAGAAATTGAACTTGTTGCTTGCAAACCACAACTTAAGCATTTTAAACCCTGGCTACTACAAGTCTGTTTGTATATAAGCTAAGATCGTGAAAACAAACAGAATAAAACAAGATAAAACAAGACTTCTGTATCTGCATTTACATTTGGCAAGAAGCTCTTTAGTGAAAATTCTTCTTCTAAATAAATTCCCTCCCTCTGCTGTTATTCCTCTTCCTTATATATTTAATATTTGTCTGTTCTTGTTTGAATAACTCTGTAGGATTTCTGCTCCACTAATACAACTATTGATGCCGTTTTCACATATTTCTTTGTGGCTAATTTTAGTGGGTTTTCGTTATCGTTGCCGACTAAGTTAATCGCTGAGACTGAATATGATTTGGTGCTAATTAGATAGGGGCTTTTTTTTGTCTATTATATGAACCCACAGCTGCCATTTGATTCATTTGCACTGAGCTTTGTTTAGTTGGAAGGGAAGGAGTCATATGTCGTTATAGAAATCTCCATATTTACTCAAACAGCTTATTTCCTTTTTCCATCTGGCTATTGGATTAGTATCTAATTTCTCTTGTCATCAGAAGAGCTTTACCTGGTGCCAATAATAGGAGTTGTTTAAGGGTGGAGAAGTTCTTTTATTTTTGTTCCGTTTTCACAGCTTGCTGCTAATGTTACAAACTACTTTTCTGATACACTAAGCTATCATGGAGATTTGAGCTGACTCCACAAATATCCCAGTTCGTGCTGTTGGCAAGTAAAATTTAGCTATTAATTTTCCAAAGTTTATCGCTAGACGAATGGGGAAATAATTAGAGTATTTTGACTTTCTCCTTTCTAAATAGCAATATTATATCTATGTTGCTTCTTTCTTTTTCTTCTTTTCTTTGTTATTTTCTTCTTGTACTATGGGAATATCTGTGCACAGAAATGTAGAATATTTTTTACAATTTCGGGCAAGTTATTTAGATCACTAATGCCTTGTGTGAAAGGCAGCAGCATTACAAGGTCCAACCATCATCATCATCTCCAATCATCTCCAATCATCATCATCGTTGTTTTTACATCCGTTTTTCCATGCTTGCATGGGTTGGACGGATCCTCTTTAACACATGATGCCCTTTGAGAAAGACAACACTATCGTAAGGTCCAATCCCCCATATCATCACCATCATCACAACCACCACCACCACCACCACCATGATCATCACCATGATCATCACCATCATCATCATTATCATCACCACCACCATCATCACCATCACCATCATCATCACCATCATTGTTTTTACGTCCGTTTTTACATGCTTGCATGGGTTGGACGGATCCTCTTTAACACATGATGCCCTTTGAGAAAGACAACACTATCGTAAGGTCCAATCCCCATATCATCACCATCATCACAACCACCACCACCATGATCATCACCATCATCATCATCATCATCATCATTATCATCACCACCACCATCATCACCATCACCATCACCATCATTGTTTTTACGTCCGTTTTTATATGCTTGCATGGGTTGGACGGATCCTCTTTAACACATGATGCCCTTTGAGAAAGACAACACTATCGTAAGGTCCAATCCCCCATATCATCACCATCATCACAACCACCACCACCACCACCACCATGATCATCACCATCATCATCACCATCATCATCATTATCATCACCACCACCATCATCACCATCATCATCACCATCATTGTTTTTACGTCCGTTTTTACATGCTTGCATGGGTTGGACGGATCCTCTTTAACACATAATGCCCTTTTAGAAAGACAACACTGTCACACGGTCCAATATCCATATCGCATCATCAACATCATCATCACTGTTTTTATGTCCATTTTTCCATGCTTGCATTAGACAGATCCTTTTTGGCACAGCATCTCCCCACACACTGTGACCCCTTTTAGTACATATGTTATCCTTGGAAAACACTAGTTACACTTGTAATTGATATTATTTGATGATAGCGGTGGATTGGCAGTATCGGTAGAGGGTCGGACGCCATGCTTTGACGCATTGAGTTACAGCCCTTGCCATTCTGAGTTCAAATGCCGCCGAAGTTAACTTTGCCTTTCATCCTTACAGGGTCGATAAAATAAAGTACCAGTAATACACTGGGTAATTGCTGGCCTTGTGCGAAAAGTAGAAACAATTATTTGATGATAGCAGATCTTAAATGAAAGTTGCAACAGTAATAGTCTTACAGAAAACATGAACTACTATATCACATTTTACCATCTCTCTAGTTGTATATATAGAATTATAGTTATCAAGTCACTTATTAAGCTGTCATTGTTACTATATTGATTTTCTAATGGACATTACAAGGCCAAATGATTCTTATGAGGGGTGGGTTGGGGTATATTCCGGTTATATTGACCCAGTACTTGATGTTTGCTTATTTAATTGACTCTGAAAGAGATAGTTCAGCATAAAATAACTCAACTAAATAATACTGCATTGTATTTTTTTTCCCCATTGTTCTCCATAATTCTCTCAATTGACCTCAATTGCAATTAGTTCTATATTTAATTTACACTTTTAGTATCAAATTCCAACTAGACTGGTGAACTTACTAGAGTTTGAAATCATGAGCTGTGAGACAATAGGTCTATAAATTAGTTCAATATTTACTGGTGAACTTGCTAGGGTTTGAACTCATGACGTGTGAGTCAATAGGTTTATAAATAAGTTCTATACTAACTTTACACCTATAGTATCCAATTTCAGCTAAGCTGGTGACCCTGCTAGGGTTTGAACCCCTGGCCTGTGAGACAATAAGTCTATAAATTAGTTCTATATTTACTTTACACTTTCAGTATCCAATCCATCTAGGCCAGCACCACTGCTAGGGTTTGAATCCCTGGCCTGTGAGACAATAAGTCTATAAATTAGTTCTATATTTACTTTACACTTTCAGTATCCAATCCATCTAGGCCAGCACCACTACTAGGGTTTGAACTAATGGCCCGTGAGACAATAAATAGACAACTTAACTATTGGAATTCTTTCCATTAATAAATATAACCAAGAACATAATTCTAATAGAATTTCTTCCATTTGCTATTTTGTTGTGAAACTCTTATCTTGATATAATCCTCCTCTCCTTGATATATTCTGTTTAAAAGATTAATGGATTTAACAACAAGCTTAGACTAAATTTCATTTTTGATCTTCTGGAATATTTCTGCTACATTACCATTTAAAATGTTCTTATCCAGTCTCAATTGCCTATTGATTACATTAGTATATAATGGTAAAGCTTTTGATTAAGCAGTGACCATTCCACTGTAGACTATGCCATTAAGTGGTCTCTGTATTTGTTTAGTTGTCTACTTAGCATTAGGAAATCACCGAAATTTCGAAACATTGAATCAATGTAGATAGAAGATTGAAATTTTAAATTCCTGCTTGTTGTAAAGACCTGTTTTTATTTGATCTTTGCCACCACTGCTGCCACTGCTGCCACTGCTGCTGCTTGGTTTCTGAGATTCGAGTAGAACTAGAGTATATCTGTATGGCAGTATTGTGTGTGTGTGTGCATACTGTATGTTGTGTGTGTCTGTGTTATATATGTGTGTATGTATGTGTGTGTATGTATGAGTGTCTGTCTGCTCTGTAATTTATACTTTACAGCCATTACTATGTAGTGAGTTGTTAGAAGTTTAAACAGTTTTAGATTCCCAGTGTCTCATAAATGGAACTTGTAAAGATATAAACAAAATAGGCTTCTATTATGTTGTTGTTGATGTTGTTCATGTTGTTGTTGAGCTGTCCTATTCATCTATGCTTCGGCATTTTAAGCCTGGCAGTCTATCCTATCCCTCTCCAGGCCTGAGTAGAGCAGATGTTGTCCAGAGAGAAGAAGAATCGACCCCAGTACTAAACTGGTACATTTTTTTATCAACTTCGAAAGGATGAGAGACAAAGTTGACCTCGGCGGGATTTGAACTCAGAGAGCAGAAAACCGGAACAAATACCATAAAGTATTCTATCCGACGTTCTGATGACTGCCAATTCATTGCCTTATCAAAAATATTACAAGTTTGTCCTCAGAAAAATACTGATAATTTGTGAAAAAGTTAGATTCTTATCAGAACATCAAAACCTAACTGAATCTAGTCAAGGTTATTTTCAGAATTACATTAGTCAGCTCATTTTAATACATTTGATAAAATTGAAACTAAAAGTCAAAGTGCACGAGACTTATAAATGTCAAGCAACAATCTGAACACTGCATGAAAGCATTAGATTGTCTTCAATGTGGAGATCCCAGGCATAATATAATACTTGCATAGAATTGGTCCAGCAGTTGGTAATGATTATAAAGGAAACAATTGTAAGAATGATCTGGATATCTGACTGTCACGTGTTGATAAAAAACAAGTAAAATCTATCTTAGCTGCCATAAATTGGATTAGAAATGTTGTGTTTGTAACTATATCCATTTACCATTAGAGTCTTGGTTTTTAAGAAACTTTTATTAATTGTCGGGAAAAAAGCAGGGAAATGAAAAGGGAAAATTGTGTTTACGAAATTGGCATAAAATGATTACAATGATCAATGTGAGACAATAATGTTACTGGTAGAATGTAAATTGGCACCAACAGTCAGGTAACTCTAATACCTTAGTTTTTTGGGGTGTTTTTTTTTAAATTTATTTGAATAAACGAAAATCGAGATTTCAAACTAAAATAATTTGATGGAACATTCATTGAAATTTTTGGGGAAATATATGCCACATTGATGGAAATTGATAAGGGAATGGATGCTGTGAATGTCATTGTTGGTGAATTTAAAGAAAATTGTGTTGACATGATGGCATGATTAATATTGATTATTAAACATTAATTCATGAAATTGAAGCTACAGGATAATTTTGAAAATTAAGTGGATTTACAATTAACTTTCTTCTCAAAAGAAATATCAGACCACATTATTTTGAAGTGAGATCATTATCAATACACATTAAACCATTAATCATAACGAAGCTGAGAAGACTAATTAATGCAGTTCTTGTAATTGTTGCTCTCTAATGGTAATAAACGAACCTCTTCTGTGGTTCTGTTAAGAGATGATGATCTTGGGATATGTGGATAGGCCTGGTTACACCCATGTGTAAATAAAGGATTTCTTCAGATTCTTTAACCCTTTGATCTTGAGACATATGGATGGGCCTGGTTACACCCATGTGTAAATAAAGGATTTCTTCAGATTCTTTAACCCTTTGATCTTGGGACATATGGATGGGCCTGGTTACACCCATGTGTAAATAAAGGATTTCTTCAGATTCTTTAACCCTTTGATCTTGGGACATATGGATGGGCCTGGTTACACCCATGTGTAAATAAAGGATTTCTTCAGATTCTTTAACCCTTTGATCTTGGGACGTATGGATGGGCCTGGTTACACCCATGTGTAAATAAAGGATTTCTTCAGATTCTTTAACCCTTTGATCTTGGGACATATGGATGGGCCTGGTTACACCCATGTGTAAATAAAGGATTTCTTCAGATTCTTTAACCCTTTGATCTTGGGACATATGGATGGGCCTGGTTACACCCATGTGTAAATAAAGGATTTCTTCAGATTCTTTAACCCTTTGATCTTGGGACGTATGGATGGGCCTGGTTACACCCATGTGTAAATAAAGGATTTCTTCAGATTCTTTAACCCTTTGATCTTGGGACATATGGATGGGCCTGGTTACACCCATGTGTAAATAAAGGATTTCTTCAGATTCTTTAACCCTTTGATCTTGGGACGTATGGATGGGCCTGGTTACACCCATGTGTAAATAAAGGATTTCTTCAGATTCTTTAACCCTTTGATCTTGGGATATATGGATAGGCCTGGTTACACCCATGTGTAAATAAAGGATTTCTTCAGATTCTTTAGTTAACCTTTAGCATTTACATTACTCTATCTATACTATTGTATTTTCACAGTAAAGACTTTACCTCACATAATTATCTCACATCATATCGATTTTGATGTTATTTATTTTGAGAACAATGCCTTAACGTCAGTATGAGTGGCCAGTTACTGCCGGTTTGAACAGAAAGAGGTGAGAGAATTCTGGCCTGATATGGCTGAATAATGCTGAATAGTTAAGACGGCCATAATTCTATAGAGAGGGAGAAGTTACTGTGATAAGTACACCAATGGGACTTTTAAGATGACCATAACCTCTATACAGAATTCAAATAGCCAGTACCATGTTTCAGAGAGCAATTAGACATGTCGGAAATTACATTGATGTTGTCATCGTTTATGAAGATGATGTAATGTATTGGTGGTAAAACTGTTAGAAAAATCTCTAGATCAAGATGTAGATAATAGGACAATAAAGAAGGTTTCAATTATCAATAAAGTTACATGTGTTAGAGACTGGTGAATTGTGATTTTGGATATATAGACTAGCAAAGGAGAGGATGGATGTGTGTGGGTGTGTGTGTGTGTGTATATATATATATATATATAGAGAGAGAGATAGAGAGAGACTGGCAAAGAAGAGGATTATATATAGACTGGCAAAGAAAAGGATTAAATATATGTATATGAGAGAGAGGCAAAGCAGAGGATATATATATATATAATATATATAATATATATATATATAGAGAGAGAGACTGGCAAAGAAGAGGATGTATAGATAAACTGGCAAAGGAGAGGATATCACCAAATTATTATTTATTACTGAGAATTATGGATATATAAATAGCAGAAGACGAGCAATATGTTTCTGAGGCCTGTCAGTTTCTATGGAAGATTTATTGGCCACAATTTAGACTACATATTGCTATTAGTATCACTTTGTAAATGTGATGTACCATTTTCATGGGAAGTCACACAACAAAAGGTATTTGAGCATATAAAGCTGAGCATACAGCACAACTCTTGGCTTATTACAACACTGTACAGCACAGCTCTTGGCTTCTTACAACACTGTACAGCACAGCTCTTGGTTTATTACAACACATTCAGCACAGTTTTTGGTTTACTACAACACATTCAGCACAGCTCTTACCTTCAACGCTGTACAGCACAACTCTTGGCTTATTACAACACTGTACAGCACAACTCTTGGCTTATTACAACACTGTACAGCACAGCTCTTGGTTTACTACAACACTGTACAGCACAGCTTTTGGCTTCTTACAACACTGTACAGCACAGCTTTTGGTTTATTACAACACATTCAGCACAGCTCTTGGTTTACTACAACACTGTACAGCACAACTCTTGGCTTACTACAACACTGTACAGCACAACTCTTGGCTTATTACAACACTGTACAGCACAACTCTTGGTTTACTACAACACTGTACAGCACAACTCTTGGCTTATTACAACACTGTACAGCACAGCTCTTGGTTTACTACAACACTGTACAGCACAGCTCTTGGTTTACTACAACACTGTACAGCACAGCTCT
Organism: Eledone cirrhosa; assembly: GCA_964016885.1. Classification (NCBI taxonomy): domain Eukaryota; kingdom Metazoa; phylum Mollusca; class Cephalopoda; order Octopoda; family Eledonidae; genus Eledone; species Eledone cirrhosa. The sequence continues at coordinate 13,818,107 of OZ024758.1, forward strand.
TGGTTTACTACAACACTGTACAGCACAACTCTTGGTTTACTACAACACTGTACAGCACAACTCTTGGTTTATTTCAACACTGTACAGCACAGCTCTTGGTTTATATCGATAGTATACAGCACAACTCTTACCTTATTACATCACATTCAACACAGGGTAGACGTTGGATCAAGTTATTTTATCAATAGGACGGCCATCTTAACCAGTTTAAGTTAAATGAAAGGTTAGATAAATTGTTTCTTTTAAAAGTTTATATTAGAATAATCGTATGACTTCTGTAGAGAATCTATTTTTAAATTCTTTTCACAGTCACCATGCTGCGATCAATCATTTTCACTATTACATTTTAATGCATTCAATTATATTACATTATACATCACTTAGTATGGGATAAATTATACAAATCATTGAAATGTGTGTGTGTGTGTGTGTATGTATGTGTATATGTATTTATGTATGTATATATATAAGTGTATGTGTATATATGCATGTATATGTGTATATATATATATGTATATATTTATAAGAAATGGAAAAAGCTAAGTATTAACGTACAGGTATGTCAATACTCATCTTTTTCCATTTCTTATTGGGGTTTAGAACCCATTATCAGGCTAAAATTTCTTTAGTCAAAAATCCAGCAAAAGCTTCTATTTCTATTTTCAAACTTGCTCACTGTTTCAAAAACATACTTACTTGATATATTATATATATATATATATATATATATATATATATAATTACATAATAAACAACACAATATAATTATTCCATTACCAAAGGTTTCAGGAGACTTGACAATCCTCACAGAAACGTCCGTCTTCCACACTAGCAAGGCTATTAAAGGTTTCAAACGACGAATAGCCATTTTTTTTTTTTTTTTTTTTTTTTTTAAATTCAGGAATAGTGTATCTAGGACTACATTATTTAATGTCTTATATTTTAAGAGGGTGCAGAGAAAAATTCCGTTCCTATTTTCAGAAGGTCAAACAGAGATGCTGAAAGTCATTTGATATAGATTCTAACCTTTTATCTTTTACTTGTGCACAGATGAAAATATTTTATGTCACTTAAACATCTAATAAACGTTTTATGGTAAAATATGTATTTTATCCTTTAATGTCCATTTTATTTACTTATTTATTTACTTGTAATTTTTTTTTTTTTTTTTTGTCCGGTTAATTTTAAGGAAAATTTTCAAAGACTTCAGTTTTTGAAAATTCTCAAATGTTTGTAAGTTCTTAGCACAATATTCTGTTTTTCTTTTGATATACAGTTAGTTCCTGCATATTTCTGCTTTATATTTTCTCTTATAAACAAGATATAAACCAATTTTCTTGGCAATTATGTTTACAATGTCGCTGGTTCCTCACCCCATTATAAAACATTAAAATCACAACTGTACTTTGTTCGATGTATATTTTCTGGTGATAAAATAACATAACTACTTTCTTGAGAAGGGTGAGAGGAGCAAAAAATATAATTTAATAAAAATGGCTGGGTGGTTAAAGAATTTGCTTTGTATATAGTTAGTTATGGAAGTTATGGAAGCTCTGTAGGAATGTGTCCTCTTTGATTTTTACAGTTCAGTCTTACTTTTCTGCATTCATTTCTATAATTCTTTGTTTTTGTTAGCATGTAATTCCATACTATAGTTCAAATTTAAGTTGACATCTTGAGGGGAGAAAGAAAGAAAATCTTGATAAAGAAATTACTTTTAAATCTAATCAATGTAATTTTTTTTTTTCTCATTTTGTTTTTCCTTAAAATCTAAATTAACTGAGTTAACTAATTTAATTAGTAATTAGTATTATAATTTAACTAGTAATTAGTATTATAATGCAGTAAGATATGCTGAGTTAGTAGAAAGTTGAATAAAACATGAAGTAATTTTAACACCATCTATTTCAATACCTTACAGTTCTGAGTTAATTTATTGGTGAGGGTTACATTTACCTTTTTAATTCTTCCTCTGGTGTGAATACTTTGTTTCCTATTTTGTCTCGTAAATCCTGAGTGGTGCATTGACATACTCCATTTCTAGGGTAGTTTTTAAAACCAGGTGGACCCATCTCCTCTCTCCAGGTCTGGGTACAGCAGATTTCTTCCAGAGAAAGATAGAAAGGGAGAGAATGGAAGGGAGAAAGAGATATAGAGGAAGAATTGGTCCCAGTACTTGACTGGTACTTTTTTATCGACCTCAAAAGAATGGAAGGCAAAGTTGAAAACTGATGAAGAATAAGGAGAGAAAGAGGACAGCATATCCGTGGTCTTGAGGTTGCAAGGTGTGTGTGTGTGTGTGTGTGTATATATATATATATATATATATATATATATATATATATATATATATATACACACACACATTTAAAAATATTATTACTCCGTGATCTTCCACCTGGATATTATAATCTGATCCCTTCTTTTTGGACAATTACCATAACCTATAAAAGGACCATGTTGAGAAAAATACTTTGTACATGTTTTATTTTTGTTTGTACACTTATCTACACAAACAAATTTTATTCGTACATATATATATATATATATATTCGTTCATATATATATGTATATTGACTGATCTTAAAATCAATTGATTTAGTTAGGCTTCCATGATGAAAATTATGATTGACATAGTTATTGTTAACTGACAACAACTATGTCTCCTGTATTTCTCTTTGTTATTTCGATAAACCTTTTACTGCTTATATTTCAAGATATAATAGATTTCTTGTGTTTATAGTATTTTCAAAATATGAAGAGTTTATATACAATATCTAAAATGGTTTTCTTTCAGTTCCATATTACTAGTGAAAGACTGCCAATGATTTTTTTCAAATCACGTTGTAAAATAATCAAATTTATCAATATCAAGTTGGTGTCTGGAGTGTAACTTAACAAAGGTTTTTTTTTTGGTTTTTTTTTACATAAAACTATGATGGATGGTTTTTAGATAAATATAAACACTACTATACAGTTTTTATTGTATAACCAAGGGCTGTTTCGGGTGGTTTGGTATCGAAAGGGTTAATAGAATTATGAGCTTTCATTCAACGATGATTGAATAGCAGCTTATATTTTCTTGTTTTGTTCCTCTATAGGTTCTTTTTCTCGTCATTGGACTGTGGCCATACTGGGGCATAGCTTAGAGGGGTTTTACTTAGTCGATCATATCAATCCGAACATATATTTCAGTTTGGTATTTATTTTATTGCTATCTGTTTATTCAAATGACTTAACCCTTTAGCAATTAAACCGACCATATCTGGCCAGAATTGTTTGACTTCTTTCTGTTCAAACTGCTGCTCATACTGAAGTTAAGGTATTGTTCTCAAAATAAATAACATCAAACTCTTGTAGATTTGATATTATGTAAGGTAAAGCCTTTACCACAAAAATACATTAGTATATATATATAGAGAGTAATGTAAATGCTAAAGAGTTAAGTTATTGATTTAGAAATACCTACAGAATCAAACCCAGAACTGTGTGGTTGTAGAGTTAACTGCTTAACCACACAGGGGTTAACCACACAGCTATGGGTTAACTACACAGCTATACCTAACCACCCAGCTATGGGTTAATCACACAGCTATGGTTAACTACACAGCTATGGTTAACTACACAGCTATGGCTAAGCACTTAGTTATGCCAGCATCTGCAACAATTAATTTTCAAAATTACATAGCATATAGTATTCAATATATTCATTTCTATGGGGTGGGTGTAAAATCCATCAAAATGAAATTCTATAAACAAACCTAAAATTGTGATGTGATGTGGTTAACCATTGTCAGTTCAGATTGAAATGAATGGCTTAATCAGTTTTAAATAATTCCATCTGTAATAAACCTGAAAATTTATACATGCCATTATTGATTTTAAAAACAAAACAACATTTTTTGAAATCCATATTGATTTCTTACAATACATGACAGTATTAATTTCTGTTTAAATTTCTGTTTTGTTGTACTGATATATCTATCTTTCTGGGTTTTTTTTTCTCTCTGCTAACACTTGTATTGCTTTCTACCACTGCTATACAACCATCCACCCACTACCCACCCTTCTACCACTGCTATACAACCATCCACCCACTACCCAGCCTTCTACCACTGCTATACAACCATCCACCCACTACCTACCCTTCTACCACTGTTGTACCACCGTCCACCCACTACCCATCCTTCTACCACTACCATACCATGACCCCCCCTTCTACAACTGCTATACCACTGCCATACCACCTCCCACCCACTACCCACCCTTCTATTACTGCTATACCACCACCCTCTCTTCTACCACTGCTATACAACCATCCACCCACTACCCACCCTTCTACCACTGCTGTACAACCATCCACCCACTACCCACCCTTCTACCACTGCTGTACAACCATCTACCCACTACCCACCTTTCTACTACTGCCATACCATGCACCCATCCACCATAGCTGTGTGTCAAAGAAGGGCGAGAGAGAGAGAACTTTTAATTTAAGCTACTGCAGTTTCTCCTTGAGACTGATGATTCCACTGTCTCTCTATCACATACACTCATGCACAACCACAAACTCTGCCTATCTCTCTCCAATATATATATATTTTTTTTTTTTCTTGATTTTTTTTAGTTAATTCTATTGACTGATGAATAGCTTTTGTTAATTTTAAAACCATTCTGTTGAGAGCTTAATTCGTTTTGTGATATTTTGCAATTTTGCAATAATAACACACATACTGAATTCATCTGCCAAAACTGAGGGTTGCCCCCCTTGTCGAGTCCCATGTGGGTTTTGATAACAGTCAGCCTTTCACTTGGCACTTGAACTAAAAGCCTGTTGAGAAAGTAACTACCTTGTTCAATCATCTTACCAAAAGCTTAACATTATTTGTCTAAACAGACAAATGAGTTCAAATCCTGCCGAGGTTAACTTTGCCTTTCATCCTTACGGGGTCGATAAAATAAAGTACCAGTAATGAACTGGGTAATTGCTGGCCTTGTGCCTAAAGTAGAAACAATTATTTGTCTAAGCAGAAAGTACTTGATTTAGGAGTTGCAGAAACCCAAATGCTGGATATTTCACCAACCATCCAGGGGTCCGGGTATAGTTTTCAATCATATTTTATTTGTTTGACCCGGATTGCTTGGTCGTTTCTATGGCTGTGCGGATAATGGTTTAACCATCGTCTCAGTATGTTTGGCCTTTTAACGTATGTTGTAGCTCTAGTTTATAGCTTCTATGGAGCGCTTGCCACACATCTCGGCAGTTGTTTTTCGCTAATTTCCAATAACTGAAATACGATTCTTGCTAATTTATATTTGTATATATATATATATAAGAATTAAAATATTAAAGTGTGTTGGAGTTAAACACCCTCTTCATATTATAGAAATGACAGTATAAGATATAGCTCAATGTAATTAAATAGAGCCGAAGAATTATAAAAAATAAACCAAAGAAGCCTTCAATACATCAAAAGTCTTTATTAGCCAACAATGTTTCATCCTATTAAGGACTCATCAGGGCAAGTAAAGCTACAAGAAGCACTATCGGCCAATACAAGCCAAAAACTCAGAAGAATATGGAGTATACATCTATTAAAGCTTATATATATATACACATACACACAAATAAAAGGCAGAGTTAATAACTCATATTGATACCCTGAAATTAACAAGCTCAAATTATAAATACTGAGCATTATATAATAATGTATGTAGTAATAAACACAGTAAATCACGTGTCTAAAATATATATATTTATATAATCGTGTGTCTAAAATATATATATATATTTATAAACACACACACTTATCTATCTATCTTTCTATCTTTAATGTTACTATTATACTGAATCTCCATTGTAACTACAAACTACGAATGTTGAGAGCTTTCTCCTGCTTGCTCCTGTTTTTCACAAAACAATCTCTTCAGATACTATATCTATATATATATATATATATATAGGTGTGTGTGTATATATGTGTGTGTGTGTGTATATATATATGAGTGTGTGTGCGTATATATATATATATATATCACAATAAATTAAAGGAACCATAGGCCCTCGCCATTCCCTGTAAATAATTTGCTCAAAGGAGAAGAAATCCTGAGCTCTTTAAAATACAATATGTTGGAAAGGTAACACACCAGAGAGAGATATACAGTGCGCTATCAATAAAACAGGGAAAAACCACCAGTGTCTATAGTATGCCTTTCATAGGTTATAGATTCCATAGACTGGTGGTTTTTACCCTGTTTTATTGATAGCGCACTGTATATCTCTCTCTGGTGTGTTACCTTTTCAACATATTGTATATATATATATATATGTGTATATATATGGCACATGGCTTAGTAGTTAGAGCATTGGGCTTGCAATCGAAAGGTTGTGAGTTCAATTCTCAGACCGGGTGATGTGTTGTTTCCTTGAGCAAGACACTTTATTTCACATTGCTCCAGTTTACTCAGCTGTAGAAATGAGATGATAGGGACTGGGGTCCCTATCATTCCACTGCAAAGTGGTCGTGGAGGTGCCACAGCAAAAAAAAGCACCCAGCACTCACTGTAAATGAGGTTGGTGTTAGGAAGGGCATCCAGCTGTAGAAATCATGCCAGAATCAGTTCCCGTCCCACCCTTGCAAGCAGGGAAAAGTGGACGTAAAATGAAATGATGATGATGATGATGAATGATATATGTATAATATATTTACACACACACACACACACACACTCACACACCCACACCCACACGCACACCCACACACACCCACACACATATACACATACATCTAGTATTTACAATGTTTACAATACATGATCATTATAATGAGTTTGAAACTGAATAAGTTGTTGTTGTGTTTCTCCACCTGAATCTTTAATGAAATGTTAGCCTGAAGCTAATCTGTGAGAAATGTCCACTGGTAAGAACCATTGGTAAATGGTAATTTATGGTAGAATCACTGCAGGCAATCAGAAATAGGCTGGTAGCGTATTACAGCAGGTATTCTTACCAGCCAAGTCAACAATCTGTAAACAGGAGCATTCTTGAGGGGTTTGTGTATTTGTGTGTGGGTGTTTGTGTGTGTGTGTCTTTTGTGTGTGGGTGTGTGTGTGTGTCTTTTGTGTGGGTGTGGGTGTCTTTGTGTGTATGTGGGTCTTTTTGGGTGTGTGTCTTTTGTGTGTCTTTGTGTGTTTGTGTGTCTTTTGTGTGTTTGTATGTCTGTGTGTGTGTATGTGGGTCTTTTGTGTGTGTGTTTTTTGTGTGTATGTGTGTGTGCGTTTGTTTTTTGTGTGTGTGTGTAATCAGTCATTTTTAGGCGTGTGTGTGTGCCTTTTGTGCATGTGTGTGTGATTACAGTTATTTTTATGTGTGTGTAGATTGGTTATCTTAGATTGATAACATATCGCCAGAAGCCAGTTTCTGTTATGTTGACATATACCGGATTTAATAGACTTTATTTAAATAATGATTTTTAATTTAGGCACAAGGCCAGTAATTTACATTTGACAAGAGGGTATTAGCCCCGAAATATGTTGAAATATATTGGGTACATTGACACGTTTCCCTAACATGTTACTGGAGACCAATTAGGACCTAAAATTAAATGTCTAACTTCATTCATCAGAAGAACAATAATTTCTATTTTAGGCACAAGGCCAGCAATTTTGTGTGGAGGGGAAAATCCATAAAATCGAACCCAGTACATTACTAATACTTTATTTTATCGACTCCGTAAGGATGAAAGGCAAAGTTAACCTCAGAAGAAGAATTTTCTGTTGTAAAGAAAATATTTCTTGAATTTTAGGAAATATTTCGAGATTTAACTGATTTTTTTCTTGTTTTTTTTTTTGTTTTG
>OZ024758.1:13830962-13838462 GCA_964016885.1 Eledone cirrhosa
TATAAATGTGGTTGGTGTTAGGAAGGGCATCCAACTGTAGAAAACCCGCCAGACAGTCCTATGCGAGCAAGACAAACACTCTTGTCTCAAGTGGGAAAACCCCCGTCCAAACCCATGCAAGCGTGGAACACGGACGTTAAACGTTGATGATGATGATATATATACAATGATATTAAATAAATGGAAACATTTATATTTGTTGTATTTCCAACAAATTAAATATCCCTTCTACTTATATATATATATATATATATATATATATATATATAAGTAGAAGGGATATTTAATTTGTTGGAAATACAACAAATATAAATGTTTCCATTTATTTAATATCATTGTATATATATATATATATATATATATATATATATTTATTTATTACTATATATATATATATATATGTGTGTGTGTCAAGATAGCACTAGTTGAACTTGGCTATTGAGAGTTAAATGTCTTGGCTAGCAACATCACAGATTAGCAACAATGTCGTATAAACCTCTAATCTCTTGTCTGATTCTTTCTTATCCAATCAATCAATCATCTGTGCACTCCTTTAGTTCAATTGGGAAATCAAAATTCTAAGACTTTTTAATATATCATAATTGTTATTCCCTAAAGAAATGTTTTGCTGATGTTCCTTGATTATGTTACTATCTCACTATATACTCTATAGCTCCTATAACTGTTACTATCTCACTATATACTCTATAACTCCAGTAACTGTTACTATATCACTATATACTCTGTAGTTCCTATAACTGTTACTATCTCACTATATACTCTATAACTCCAGTAACTGTTACTATATCACTATATACTCTATAGCTCCTATAACTGTTACTATATCACTATATACTCTATAGCTCCTATAACTGTTACTATCTCACTATATACTCTATAGCTCCTATAACTGTTATTATCTCACTATATACTCTATAACCCCAGTAACTGTTACTATATCACTATATACTCTATAGCTCCTATAACTGTTACTATATCACTATATACTCTATAGCTCCTATAACTGTTACTATCTCACTATATACTCTATAGCTCCTATAACTGTTACTATATACTCTGTAGTTCCTATAACTGTTACTATCTCACTATATACTCTATAGCTCCTATAACTGTTACTATATACTCTGTAGTTCCTATAACTGTTACTATATCACTATATACTCTATAGCGCCTATAACTGTTACTATATCACTATATACTCTGTAACTCCAGTAACTGTTACTATATCACTATATACTATGTAACTCCAGTAACTGTTACTATATCACTATATACTCTATAGCTCCTATAACTGTTACTATCTCACTATATACTCTATAGCTCCTATAACTGTTATTATCTCACTATATACTCTATAGCTCCTATAACTGTTACTATCTCACTATATACTCTGTAGCTCCTATAACTGTTATTATCTCACTATATACTCTGTAGCTCCTATAACTGTTACTATATCACTATATACTCTGTAGTTCCTATAACTGTTACTATATCACTATATACTCTATAGCTCCAGTAACTGTTACTATATCACTATATACTCTATAGCTCCTATAACTGTTACTATGTCACTATATACTCTATAGCTCCTATAACTGTTACTATATCACTATATACTCTATAGCTCCTATAACTGTTACTATATCACTATATACTCTGTAGTTCCTATAACTGTTACTATATCACTATATACTCTATAGCTCCAGTAACTGTTACTATATCACTATATACTCTATAGCTCCAGTAACTGTTACTATATCACTATATACTCTGTAGTTCCTATAACTGTTACTATATCACTATATACTCTATAGCTCCAGTAACTGTTACTATATCACTATATACTCTATAGCTCCAGTAACTGTTACTATATCACTATATACTCTATAGCTCCTATAACTGTTACTATCTCACTATATACTCTATAGCTCCTATAACTGTTACTATATCACTATATACTCTATAGCTCCTATAACTGTTACTATATCACTATATACTCTATAGCTCCAGTAACTGTTACTATATCACTATATACTCTATAGCTCCAGTAACTGTTACTATATCACTATATACTCTGTAACTCCAGTAACTGTTACTATATCACTATATACTCTATAGTTCCTATAACTGTTACTATATCACTATATACTCTATAGCTCCTATAACTGTTACTATATCACTATATACTCTGTAGTTCCTATAACTGTTACTATCTCACTATATACTCTGTAATTCCAGTAATTGCTACTATCACCAATGTCGAAAGTAAAACTCTCAAACAACAATGTTACATTAGCATACTTTCAAAATACAATACATCAAGGCTCTTTACCGAAAAGTGACTACATTTGCTGCTTTAGTCATCTTCATTTGCTGCTTTAGTCATCTTCATTAGATTGGTAGAATTCTCTCAGAAGCCTTTCTTCCAAGAACCTTTTGATAATATCTTATTAGAAGTATGCTTCGTTCTTTGGCGACTAATTACAGTCACAGTACATATAAGAAACAGAAAGTACCTACTTCACTTAGTTAAATATATGGATAATTGTGGTGTTGGTTAGTCTGCAATATACTTGTGAGAAATGTATGATAGCCATGTACATCTTTTTTGTGTTAATGTACGTCCCTAGAAATATGTGTGAGTGTGTATATTTGTGTGTATATATGTATTTGTATGAAAATATGTTTGTGTATGTGCATATATATATATATGTATGTGTATGGAAATATGTTTGTTTATGTGTCTATGTGTGTGTGTATTTGCTTGCTACTGTTGCTACCACTTCCACTTACTACCATTACCACTGTTACTTCCACCCTTAAACTATACCTTTCCTCTTACCCCAGGGACGTGATACTAAGCAAGGGTTTGTCTTTCCTCTTGCTCCCTGGTTAGAGTGTTTGTCTGTTTTGTTTTGTTGCCTGCTGCACTAAAGTATGTAGTCCTCTCTTTCTTGTGCGAAATCACAAGGCCGGATGAGAGCTGATGAGGTTACGACATGTCTGTGCATTGGTACATGTTGTGTAACTTATGTAACTTTGATCTCCATTATTTTCCTTTTTATTCTCCTTTCCTTATCACTCCTCTTTGCCAACATACCCCTCTCTTAATCATTTCTACGTTTCACCCACCCAGCCTCACAACTTTCTCTCTCTCTCTTTCTTAGCTCCTCCTTCTCATGACTACAACTTCTGAAAGATATGGAAATCATTTCTCCATAGCAGTCACTTTCCACTATTTTCTGTCCTTAGGGGTATTTTTACCTGACTTCCATGTTATTATTATTGATAGTATTTGACTCTTTTAACAGTTATTTCTCGCATTTGAGTTTCCCACTTTCCCCTGAACTTTAGAATAAACAGTTTTGTAACATGAATCTAAGCCAGTTTCAGGCAATTTGGTATGAAAAGAGTTAAAGATCTATCAATCTGTATTACATATATGTATAGCTGATTCTTTCACTTCTTAAAAAAATGTCCTCAATAGTTCTTCATCTATAATAAAATTTTCATGCTATAAAAATATGATTTATTTCCTCATACTATCAAACATTCTTTTTTTTTTTATATTTCTTCTTTCATTGATCTTTTTTTATGTCTTCTATTTGATTCTTTAATAAAACATTTTCCACAAATGCAGAGAGATATTATAGGAGAGGTTCTTGAGAGTGGTGCATGTCTGATATGATGAGTTCAATAGCCAAGTTCTGTGAAATCATATGAACTTAGTAAATCTCTCTGATCGATCGACAAGATCCCAGACCTCATTCGCTTGCCGAGTGGGGTGAACCTTGTCAAATTGGACCAAGGAAGCACTGTTTCCATTGCTCTTTCCATTGTTGATACTATCTACCAGTCATAACTCCTGGCAGAATGTGTTTGGTGTTAGAAAGGACATCCAGCTGTAGAAACCAAGTCGGAAATTGTTCCGTATGAGCAAGACACTGACATCTGATCTGACTTGGCTCACAACGTCAGGACAACTCGTCTAACCCATGCTAACATGGAACAATAGAGATTAAATGCTGATGCTGCTGATAATGATGATGAATCACAGTGGAAATAAAGTAAAATTCTAAGAAGCAGTATATATGTAGCATTTAGTCATAAACCAGACAGTAATCCCCCAGCAGTAATTTCATTTCAATTGAGATGCCATTACTCGAAAATTAGAGTTAAATAGCCTGCAGAGGCACTATATGTAAATGTTGCAGTGAAATAATGTATTAAGACATTAATGCTGTGTATTTACAAACAAAGGTTTCAAGTTAAAACCTAGCCTAGAACAATTTTATATATATTCAACTGATTCAAACATTGTGTAAATAGAAATATGGATATGGTGAGATAAATCAGTCCTGAAGATTTAAATCATTTTAATAATTCATTTAATAACCCTTTAATAACCCTTTAATAACCCTTTAATAATTCATTTAATAACCCTTTAAATATAAAACTGCCTGAAACTACTCATAGTTCTACGATAGAAAGCTATTTATTATTCTAAAGTCATCATCATCACTGTTTTACATCCATTCTTCCATGCTAGCATGGGTTAGATGAGTTGTCCCCTGTTGTGGGCAATGCCAGGTCTAGTGACCATGTCTTGCTCATACAGAACTGATTCTGGCTTGGATGCCCTTCCTATTTCCTAAATAGCTGTTGAGATGGCAGGAGCTCAGCCGTCGGGGTCCCGATTCCTTCATATTATATCATCATCACCATTTTACATCTATTCTTTCATGCTAGCATGGGTTAGACTGGTTGTCCTGTTGTGGGCAATGCCTGGTCGGCTGACCTTGTCTTACTCATACGGAAACTGATTCTGGCTTGATTTCTACAGCTGGATGCCCTTCCTAACACGAACCTTATTTACAGTGAGTACTGGGTGCTTTTTTTGCCATGGCACCTACAAGCCCACTTTACAGTGTGGACTGGGTGCTTTTTTTCGTGCCTGCCACCTCCATGACCATGTGGGAGGGTGAGGGGGGATATATATATATATATATATATATATATATATATATAAATAACAAAATAAGATGCTGAGGTTACATAGATCATTTAATCATTATAATGATTAAACGAACCTCAGCATCTTATTTTGTTATTTTTATAAAAATCTCCATTGTAGCTAAAAACTACGATTGTTGAGAGTTTTCACCCCTTCTGAACAAATATATATATATATATATATATAGTTGAAGCTGGTAGGGAATTCAGTGTAGTATATTTTTTCTACCCCCTGCCATGACATGACACAAAAGTGTGTAAGAATTTCAATGAGTCTGAATATGTCATTAATTACCCAATTACTGTCATTTACTTTATATCTACAGCACCAACTCTTGTCATTGACATCACTTGGCAATGATTCCCTCTCCGTGGGAAACTGGATTCAATTATCACCCAATTCAGACTATTTCTTTTCTTTGCAACTTTCACCATTAATCACTCTACTTCTACCCTGGTTTAACTCTTTAACATTTACATTACTCTATATATACTATTGTATTTTCACAGTAAAGGCTTTACCTCACATAATATCTCACATAACATTTACATTACTCTATATATACTATTGTATTTTCACAGTAAAGGCTTTATCTCACATAATATCTCACATAACATTTACATTACTCTATATATACTATTGTATTTTCACAGTAAAAGCTTTACCTCACATAAGATCTCACATGACATTTACATTACTCTATATATACTATTGTATTTTCACAGTAAAGGCTTTACCGCACATAATATCTCACATAACATTTACATTACTCTATATATACTATTGTATTTTCACAGTAAAGGCTTTACCTCACATAATATCTCACATGACATTTACATTACTCTATATATACTATTGTATTTTCACAGTAAAGGCTTTACCTCACATAATATCTCACATAACATTTACATTACTCTATATATACTATTGTATTTTCACAGTAAAGGCTTTACCTCACATAATATCTCACATAACATTTACATTACTCTATATATACTATTGTATTTTCACAGTAAAGGCTTTACCTCACATAATATCTCGCATAACATTTACATTACTCTATATATACTATTGTATTTTCACAGTAAAGGCTTAACCTCACATAATATCTCGCATAACATTTACATTACTCTATATATACTATTGTATTTTCACAGTAAAGGCTTTACCTCACATAATATCTCACATAACATTTACATTACTCTATATATACTATTGTATTTTCACAGTAAAGGCTTTACCTCACATAATATCTCACATAACATTTACAGTACTCTATATATACTATTGTATTTTCACAGTAAAGGCTTTACCTCACATAATATCTACATTACTCTATATTAAAGACACTGTCTATGTCTTTAACCCTTTCATTACCATATTTCTAATGAAAGGGTTAAAGACATAATCAGTGTCTTTCACTAGAAATATGGTAATGAAAGGGTTAACAATACTTGATTGAAAGTTTGTTAATTCCTATCTCTAATGTCTATCAGTGTCTTTAGTCAAGATATCACACCATCATTCTCATCGCTTTAGTGGCCATCTTTTTCTCACACTAACATCGACTGGATCAGATCGACATGGAAGGAATCAGTTATCAGTAGAACATATTGTCACTTATGTCACTCCTCTGTCATATTGTCATCTCTCTCGATAAACATCCTCACATCTCATTTCACCTATTTTAACTCACATCTTATTTTTTTTCTCCTCATTTGTCAAGGTCGATTTCAATTATCAGTTTACACACACACACACACACAGACACACACACACACACACTCAGACATTCACTGGCACACATGCACACACACACACATGCATATACATTCAAACATTCACTAGCACACACACTCACATACATATACAACACACATGCACTCAGACATGCATAGGTACACGTGCACTCACACACTTGCATGCACATCTACACATACATATGCACACATACACTCATACACATGCACATACACATGTGCATATAAACAAATGCACACATACACATGCATATATACACACACACCAAAAGTCACTGCACTATTGAAAATAACTGTACATACATATAAAGAAAGTTGCAATATATTGTATATCCATATGGAGGATATATTTTCTTGATTTTATTTAATATCTTCAATTATGATTGATTCAATAATCAGAAATATGATAGAAAATCTAAGTAGGTTTTATTTGGCTTATTCCAATGTTTTATTTTACATTTTTGGTTCAATAAGCTCTTTATATTTTATATTTTTTGGTTCAATTAGCTTTTTATATTTTATATTTTATATTTTTGGGGTAAAATTAACTTTTTATGTTTTCTTTTCTTTTCATCTTTGAATATTCATCTCATGAATTTATGATTGGATTAAACATAAACGTCCTTATATTACTTCTACTTCTTCTTCTTCTTGGCCTACTTATTCCTGAGTGGGTTGTGGGAGCAGAGTCCTCAAACACTCCTT
>OZ024758.1:13840962-13845962 GCA_964016885.1 Eledone cirrhosa
TGTGTGGGTGTATATGAGTGTGTATATATATATATATGAGTGTGTGTGTGTATACATAACTGTTAACAATTTACTGATTTTCTGCGTTGTAGTTTGTTTACTTTAGTTCCTACTGAGAGATTGGTGGAAGTATGACTGTCTAAACTAACATGTAATAACAACTTTTATTTTAATCAAATATCTGCCAGGTGTTGTCACCTGTAGACAGTTCCAGCAATGGAAACTGATTCTGTTTGTCGCACCAGCTCATAGATTTAAATATATAGAAATGGCAACTTCCCCTATCCTGGAACCACAATATAGAATGTACTCATAGTGCAGGGACATATGTAATGAAGAGGCAGGCCCTCACCGACCCGGCAGTAGTGTGTAGGGGTATATGTAAGTAAGATGCAGGCCCCTACTGGCCCACCTGAGAAGTCAGTAGCATGTAGGGGTATATGTAAGTAAGATACAGGCCCCACTGGTCCATCTGAGAAGTCAGTAGCATGTAGGGGTATATGTAAGTAAGATGGAGGCCCCCCACTGGTCCATCTGAGAAGTCAGTAGAGTGTAGGGGTATATGTAAGTAAGATGGAGGCCCCACTGGTCCATCTGAGAAGTCAGTAGAGTGTAGGGGTATATGTAAGTAAGATGCAGGCCCCTACTGGTCCATCTGAGAAGTCAGTAGAGTGTAGGGGTATATGTAAGTAAGATGCAGGCCCCACTGGTCCATCTGAGAAGTCAGTGGAGTGTAGGGGTATATGTAAGTAAGATGCAAGCCCCACTGGTCCATCTGAGAAGTCAGTAGAGTGTAGGGGTATATGTAAGTAAGTATATGTAAGAGAATGCGAGCACTCCTCATTGTTTCGACCGCGGACGGCTAACATAACCCCATCGCCCCCCGCCCCTCACCGCCCCCAACCCCCAAACGCAATCCAAAACTTCAGAGTTGGTACCATAAATGTAGGCACCCTAAAGGGTCGCGCTAACGAGGTTGTAGAAATGCTTGAACGTAAGGAGGTCGATGTTTGTTGTATTCAAGAGACCAGGTGGAGGGGTGGGTCTGCTAGGTTCATTGAGGGTAAAAAACGTTGTTATAAGCTTTTCTGGGTGGGAAACGACGATGGGCTGGGTGGAGTAGGAATCATGGTAGCAGAAAAGTGGGCAGATAAGATAATAGACGTAAATAGAGTGAACGACAGAATAATTAAAATACGACTTGTCCTCAATAGAACTACGGTGACAGTAATATCTGCGTACGCACCCCAATCCGGACTGCCCGGCACTATAAAAGACAGATTCTATGAGACACTGATGCTAACTACCTCCCAAATATCCGACAGTGACTATATAATTATCGCAGGCGACCTAAATGGTCACGTTGGACAACATTGTGACGGCTACGACGAAATCCATGGAGGCTATGGGTTTGGTACTAGAAATGAGGAAGGCTCCAGAATCCTGGAATTCTGTGATGCAAATAACCTAACTATCTGTAACACTAACTTCAAAAAACGTGACAATCACCTGATCACCTATAGATCCGGGGAACACACAAGCCAGGTAGATTATATCCTTACCAGAAGACGTGACAGAGTGTCTGTTGTTAACACTAAATCCCTCCCCCATGAAGAATGCACCTCCCAACATAGACTGATAATTAGCGACCTCATAGTCAGGACGAGACGTACTCGACAACAGAAGAGGACTATCCTCAGGAGGAAAATATGGAAGCTAAAGGACCCCACAGCCAGGAATAAATTTCAAAGCATATTACTTGATGCTTTCGACAGTAAGGAAGAACATTTAGAGTCGGACAATATAGAGGGAGAGTGGGAATTTCTGAAAGCAAACCTGCTGTTGGCGACAGACGAGGTCTGTGGCTGGAGCAGGCCTGTAGGCAGGAGGAGAGTAACATGGTGGTGGAACAGTAAGGTGGAGGGGTCAATTAAGGCCAAAAAGCAGGCTTGGAAAGTATGGCGGGATGGGGGAAGTAGAGAGGACTATCAAGTGGCCAGGAGGGAAGCTAGGAGACAAGTGTACTTAGCAAGAAGGGAAGCTGAGGAAAGAAAGTTCAAGCATGTTCTACAACGCGATGACCAAAAACGTGAGGTGTTCAGGATTGCTAGGCAATGCGTCAAGGAAAACCGTGATATTGTCGGGGAGAAGTGTGTACTAAATGACGATGGCACACTTGCCATCACCGACGCTGATAAGAAGGTAGCTTGGAAGTGTCACTATGAAAGGCTTCTAAATGAGGAGAATAATTGGGAGAAAGGCAGTCTCCCCCATATCGACCCAATAGAGGGACCAGCAGTGTTAGTCGAGGGGAGTATAATAAGTAAGGCAATCAAGGATATGAAGACTGGTAAGGCGGCTGGGCCTTCGGAAATAGTTGCTGAGATGCTGAAGGCATCTGGCACGGTGGGACACACCATGGTCACCCGCATAGTTAACCAAGTCGTACAAAACGGGGTTGTTCCGAAGGACTGGCATAGCAGCATCATCGTTAACTGTTATAAGGGTAAAGGAGACGCCCTAGATAGGAGTAACTATAGAGGCATTAAATTAATCGACCAGGTCATGAAGGTCACGGAAAGAGTAATAGCGCAACTAATCAGAGAGAGAATTGACCTAGATGAAATGCAGTTCGGGTTTGTGTCAGGCAAAAGTACCACAGACGCTCTTTTCATAGTACGACAACTACAAGAGAAGTACCTAGCTAAAGGTAAACCCCTCTACTTAGCTTTTGTCGACTTGGAGAAAGCCTTCGACAGAGTCCCCCGCTCCATTATCTGGTGGGCTCTTAGAAAACTAGGCGTTGACGAATGGCTTGTGAGGGCTATACAAGCCATGTATAAAGAAACAGTCAGCAAGGTTAGAATTAACAACGAATATAGTGAAGAGTTTAGCGTAAAAGTCGGCGTCCATCAGGGCTCTGTTCTCAGTCCACTACTATTTATTATTGCCCTTCAGGCCATAACAGAGGAGTTCAAGACAGGCTGCCCATGGGAACTCCTATACGCAAACGACCTGACACTCATAGCGGAATCAATGGCCGAGCTAGAGAAGAAATTCCAAACATGGAAGCACGGCCTAGAGTCAAAAGGACTTAAAATTAACCTGGCTAAGACCAAAGTACTAGTTTGTAGGAAAGAAAACAAGGCGGCGGTCCCTTCTGGGAAATGGTCGTGCTCGGTGTGTAGGAAAGGCGTAGGTAGAAACTCCATTTTATGTCCTAAATGCAAAGTATGGGTGCATAAAAGATGTAGTGGGATCACAGGTAAGCTAACTAAGAACATAGATTTTACATGTGGCCGGTGCTCTGGTGCAATAAGTAGCAGCAAGTGCCCACAAACTACTAGCTCTTTCAATTGCGCAGAGGGTTCTATAGAAATAGTGGACAGCTTCCGTTACCTGGGCGATAAAATCAGCAGTGGGGGAGGGTGCTCTGAAAGTACTGTAGCTAGAGTCAGAACTGGTTGGAAAAAGTTCAGAGAGCTTATACCACTATTAGCTGCTAAAGGGTTCTCACTAAAAATGAAAGGCAGGTTGTACGATGCCTGCATACGAACAGCAATGCTGCATGGCAGTGAGACCTGGGCATTGTGTGCAGAGGATATACGCAGACTAGAGAGGAACGAAGCTTGCATGCTCCGCTGGATGTGTAACAGTAATATACGTGAACGGCAAAGCATAAACGAACTAAGGAATAAATTAGAGATAAGAGGGATCAGATGTTGTTTACTCGAGAGAAGGCTACGTTGGTATGGACACGTGATGCGCATGAAAGTCGATAGCTGTATAACAAAGTGCAGGGCAATAAAGATAGACGGTAGTCACGGAATAGGCAGACCTAGAAAAACCTGGGACGAGCTGATAAACTCCGACATCACACACTTACACCTCTCCAAGACAATGTCACTGGACCGAGACCTTTGGCGGTACTCAGTAACAGAGAAGACCCGCCTTACCTAAATATATAGTAAAACCTACTCCAGCCAGTAGGCATCTCTAACAAATACACCCCGTCCCACCACCCCCACCCGATCCACACCACCCCGTTCTATGTAAAGTTATGTTGGTGCCGCGCCATCGAGGCCGAAACAAATGAGATCGTGTAGGTGTCACGACAAAAAAACACACAGTCCACGCTGTAATGTGGCCGTGTAGGCAACACGGTAAAAACCTCCCAGACCCACACTGTAAATGTGGTTGGTGTTAGGAAGGGCATCCAACTGTAGAAAACCTGCCAGACAGTCCTATGCGAGCAAGACAATCACTCTTGCCTCAAGTGGGACTACCCCCGTCCAAACCCATGCAAGCGTGGAACACGGACGTTAAACGTTGATGATGATGATGATGATGATGCAGGCCCCAATGGTCCATCTGAGAAGTCAGTAGAGTGTAGGGGTATATGTAAGTAAGATGCAGGCCCCACTGGTCCATCTGAGAAGTCAGTGGAGTGTAGGGGTATATGTAAGTAAGATGCAAGCCCCACTGGTCCATCTGAGAAGTCAGTAGAGTGTAGGGGTATATGTAAGTAAGATGCAGGCCCCACTGGTCCATCTGAGAAGTCAGTGGAGTGTAGGGGTATATGTAAGTAAGATGCAGGCCCCTACTGGCCCATCTGAGAAGTCAGTGGAGTGTAGGGGTATATGTAAGTAAGATGCAAGCCCCACTGGTCCATCTGAGAAGTCAGTGGAGTGTAGGGGTATATGTAAGTAAGATGCAGGCCCCTACTGGCCCATCTGAGAAGTCAGTAGAGTGTAGGGGTATATGTAAGTAAGATGGAGGCCCCCACTGGCCCATCTGAGAAGTCAGTAGAGTGTAGGGGTATATGTAAGTAAGATGGAGGCCCCCACTGGCCCATCTGAGAAGTCAGTAGTGTAGAAGCATATGTAACATATAGAGTAATGTAAATGTTGTGAGATATTATGTGAGATAAAGCCTTTACTGTGAAAATACAATAGTAAATATAGAGTAATGTAAATGCTAAAGGGTTAAATGATAGTGAG
>OZ024758.1:13853462-13855962 GCA_964016885.1 Eledone cirrhosa
AAAATAATTTTTAAAAATATATATTTTTTATTTAAGAGAAATGTTCATTCTTCTCTGTCTTTTTTTTTTTTTTATTATGTTATGTTAAATAAAAATATGAAAACATTTTATTCCTGTCTTGTTAAATATAGAAAATTTAACAATTTAAGAAAACATAAGCAAACTGGAAGAATGTCTGTTTATATAAAAGTAATTGGAAACACAACTGAAGCATTTGTAAATGTTTGAAATATTCTATATTTTCGCAAGTGCTTTTGGGTTATGGGTTGAGGTTTTGGTGGGGGAGGTGTTGTTTTTTTTTTTTTGTTTATCAGTGTTTATTTTTCAATTGTGTTATTCCCCACACCCTACCCTATTTATCTTCATCTTCATCTTCATCTTCTTCGTCTTCTTGCATGTTAATATGAAAAATTTAATAATAATAATAATAATAATAATAATAATGATGATGATGATGATGATGATAATAATGTTTTCTTTATTAACCACAAGGGTTTACATAAAGTAGACATTAAGGACAGTACAGGACAATACAGGACGGTACAAATGGGCATTTCTGCGTGTAAAAAAAACAGAGGATGAAATAAAATAACAAAGAAAAATTCCCCTGATGATAATAATAACGATAACAACAATAATGACAATAACAACAACAATAATAATAATAATAATAATTATTATTTCTACTTTTTGGCACAAGGCCAGCAATTATCCCAGTACATTACTGGTACTTTATTTTATCGATCCCTGTGAGGATGAAAGTTAAAGTTAACATCGGCGGGATTTGAACTCAGATCATAAAGGGTCGTAACTCTATGCTGCAAAGCATGGCGTCTGCCAATCCACCACCGTTAATAATAATAATAATGCTTTCTTTATTAACCACAAGGGTTTACACAAAGTAGACATTAAGGACAGTATAGGACGGTACAAATGGGCATAATAATAATAATTGTTTCTATTTTAGGTTTAGGCACAAGGCCAGCAATTACCCAGTACATTACTGGTACTTTATTTTATCGATCCCGTAAGGATGAAAGGCAAAGTAAACCTCGGCGGGATTTGAACTCAGACCGTAAAGGGACGTAACTATGCTGGAAAGCATGGCGTCCGACCCTCTACCGATACTGCCAATCCACCGCCCTACAAAGATAATAAAGATAATAATAATGATTTTGAGATATAAATAAAGATGAAGAAAAAGTTTCCCTTTTGGCAATAAGCTAATTTCTTTAAAAATGGAAACACTGAAAGTGAAGTGAAAGCTTCGTGTATAACTCTGGTTAATTCTTGAAGTCAAATCAGAATGATGTTGTTTTTTTAACTAGGTAGTTTTGTTATGTGATATCTATTGAGAACAAGTTACAAATGGTGGTTAAAAATATTAATGTCACTTCTGCAATGTCAACTGGAAAAGCTTGAGTGATGAAAAATACCCTTACGGGGTCGATAAAATAAAGTACCAGTAATGTACTGGGATAATTGCTGGCCTTGTGCCAAAAGTAGAAACAATTATTTCTTATATGGCTACAATAATGGTTCCTGCGGGAATATCAGGTATAGTGTTGGTGAATATCGGGAAGCATGGAAGTTTTGAAGGATGCAGTGTCCCTACAGCTAACAACTGATGTTACCAAAAATCATGTGAGCTGTACTGTTTTCTGATTTTGTGAGCATGTCCATGGGTGTTAGACACATGGAATTCAAAAAGGTGCTCAGGGTTGTTGTTGGCAAGATGGTTAATAATTTTGTGATTGTCTACCAAGTCAGTTGCCATAGCAATTGTCAGTGGTAGCATTGTAAAACTGATGCATGTTTGGTTAACATTGCTGAGTTATTCCTGATCAGAAAAGGAGTTTGCTTTCATCGATCTTATCTAGACAGAAGTCTGGTCTACTTATTGATTAGCAAAATTCAAGTAATTCACTCAATTATTGACTAAGGAAGAAAGAAACTATTCTCTCTTTTTTTTTTTCTTTTCAGCTTTTCATCTCTCTATTATCTCTCAAGAAATCTTAAATTTCTTTTCATTTGTACTGTTTGGAAATGTGCTCTATTTATTTAGAACGAGAAGAAAAATATTTGTTTACCTTTAAAATCTTATTTCCTTCTGATTCTGATAAGATAGTTGATGCAACATCATATTCTATTTTTAAGCTGTGTTTGGGGTAGGAAGCAAACATGCTGAATTTCTCCCAGCCCTAGATGTATATCTAAGTTAATATATTTATCTCAAAGTTGAAAAACAGATTAACAAGTATTTTATTGAAGGCTATATATTGATGCTGGTTTATACAGCATTAAGCCTTCCATTACTGCCCCCCCCCTCCCCACCTCCTATACATCTTCACTCTATATCTTGTTATCTGTGAAGCCAATTCTTCTCAAATTTGATCAGTTCATTCTGTTTTCTCCTTGCCCTACCTTAATCTAAGTTACCTTCTGCCTGCAGTTCAGGCCTCACCTAGCTGGCTTTTATATACATTACTGTGTATGTATT
>OZ024758.1:13858462-13870962 GCA_964016885.1 Eledone cirrhosa
CTACTAGTGGTAGTAGTAGCAGTAGTGGTGGTAGTAGTAGTAGTAGTAGTAGTAGTAGTAGTAGTGGTGGTGGTGGTAGTGGTGTAGTAATGAAACATGGCTGAAGAATGCACCCAGTACACTCTGTAAAATGGTAACATTTAGAAGAGTGTCAATCTTCCCCAGTTCTGCTGTCACCACAATCATTAGTACTATCAGTGGTGGAATCATTGCTACTAGTGGTAGTAGTGGTAGTAGTAGTAGTAGTAGTAGTAGTAGTGGTGGTGGTGGTGGTGTAATGAAACATGGCTGAAGAATGCACCCAGTACACTCTGTAAAATGGTAACATTTAGAAGAGTGTCAATCTTCCCCAGTTCTGCTGTCACCACAATCATTAGTACTATCAGTGGTGGAATCATTGCTACTAGTGGTAGTAGTGGTAGTAGTACTATCAGTGGTGGAATCATTGCTACTAGTGGTAGTAGTGGTAGTAGTGGTAGTGGTGGTAGTAGTACTATCAGTGTTGGAATCATTGCTACTACTTTAACTCAGCTGTAAGGTCAGCTCATCCTTTAATGTTTTCTCAGCAATCTCCTATAACATCAGTCTGCTTCAACTGAGACTATTGAATAGATTGACAGTAGAATCAGTAGAGCATTGGTCACCGTGCTGTAGTGAAATGACAAATAAGTGAAACAAAGCAAAAATATAAACAGCCAAATTGAAATCGTCTAAAGCTAAAAATGAAATAAAATAAAATAAAATACAATAAAATAAACGCAAAAATCCCCCTCAAGGTCAGCTCACCCTCAAATATTTTCTCAGCCATCTCCCTATAACATTAGTCTGCTTCAACTGAAATTACTGAGTGGACTGGTGGTAGGATCGGTAGGGCATCGGACACCATACTGAAGAGAAACTCTTTAAAATTTATATACACATTATGTACACAATACATTTCCGATAATTTTCAAGTGGCTTCTATAACATGTTCCCAAATCAGAAAGTTCTAGATTCTAACCCCCTAAATTAGTCGCTGTAAATAGTTATTTCTCTAAATTTTACTCCTACATTCAATCCTGGGCAAATAACTGAAACAAAGCAAAAATATAAGCAATGAAATCCAAATCTCCTGAAGTTAAAAATAAAATAAAATACAATAAAATAAGACGCATAAAAATGTCCCTGAGAAGAATATATGTGTAGGAGCATGTGATGACATGTATTGTAATCTTTTAGAGAAACATTACAAGTTGTTTAACCACCAGTAAAGTGGGCTCTGGTTGACATCTGTAGACACCAGAAGACAGTTACTCTTTTGCTTTAACCCTTTAATGTTCAAACTGGCCAAAACCGGCCAGAATTCTCTACCTCTTTCTGTTGAAACTGGCTGTAACTGGTTGCTCAAACTGGTGTTAAGGTATTGATCTCAAAATAAATACTTTCAAAATCTCATAGATTCAGTATTATGTGAGATATTATGTGAGGTAAAGCCTTTACCATGAAAATACGATAGTATATATAGAGTCATGTGAATGCTAAAGGGTTAAGAAGGGAATAGTGGCTGGGTGTGTGTGGCAGGTGTTTTCTGAACTACCACCTTACAGAGTGGACTGGGTGTATTTTTATCCTGTCACCAGTACTATCACTTCACAGAGGGGACTGGGTGTATTTTTATCATGACACCAGTACTACCACCTTACAGAGTGGACTGGGTGTATTTTTATCCTGTCACCAGTACTATCACTTCACAGAGGGGACTGGGTGTATTTTTATCATGTCACCAGTACTACCACCTTACAGAGTGTACTAGGTGTATTTTTATCATCTCACCAGTACTACCACCTTACAGAGTGTACTAGGTGTATTTTATTTTCAATCAGGAACCACATGCAGCTTCCCTCATAATCTGTGTTAGGAATAGCTGAGTATATGTTATGTTCTCACTTATCTGACTTTCCCCAATTTAAAATAGTGTCCCAAAAGTCACTAGACAATTTTATACAAATATATATAATTGTCTAGTGACTTTGTGGACAGCCTGTATGTAATGTGTCTGTGTGTGTTTAGGAGTAGATGTGTATAGCCTATATGTAATGTGTGTGTGTGTAGGAGTAGATGTGTAATGTGTATAGCCTGTGTGTCCTGTATTCTAAGTTTTTCCAATTGAAACATTTGTAGATGAGGAAGAAGAGAGGTGTATGATATCAACTTGTGAATGTCTATATCAATTGTTTGCCGTTGTACAATAGTTATATCTTTGTATACTTACAGAGTGTAAATATCATCCTATCTAGTAGATATTGATTGTCACTCATATTTTTAGCCGAGAGGAGAAGTTTTATTATTTACTAATAATGGAAGTGAAACGGGACTAAATTGGAAGTCTTGGGGAAACTAAACAGTGAAGCTTTCCTATTACTTTACATTCTCAAACTTAATATGAACATAATTTTAACTTTTCAATCAGGGTCTATTTTAGGAGAAAAATGTTAGAATTCTCTTCTTCTATTCACAGCACACTGACATAAGTATTATACATATTTTTGGGTTGTACTGGTGCCATGACAAGAAAGAAAAATCAACTAGCCCACTCTGTAAAGTAATAGTGCCGATGCCTCAAGAAAACCACCCAGTCCACCCTTTAAAGTAGTAGTGCTGGTGCCACGAGAAAACCATCCAGTCCACCCTGTGAAATAGTAAAAATAGAAGTGCTGGTGCCATGAAAAAAGCACTCAGTCCACCCTATAAAATAGTAGTGCTGGTGCCTCAAAAAACCATCCAGTCCACTGTGTAAAATAGTAGTGCTGGTGCCACGAAAAAACACCCAGTGCACCCTGTAAAGTAGTACTGATGGTGCCACAAAAAAAAAAAAAACACCCAGTATACCCTTTAAAGTAGTAGTGCTGGTGCCACGAAAAATGAACCCAGTGCATACTGAAAAGTGGTTGGCATTAGTTAGGGCATCCAACCTTAGAAAACCAAGCAACTCCCCCCGCCAAAAAAAAAAAAAGATTGTATGAAGAAGACATGTTAACTTGACCTGTCTAACCTCATTTCCTTACATGACAGCCCCTCTAACCCATGCTAGCATGGCAAATAGAGGTTAAGATGTAATGATGATGATGATGGTGATGGCGATGATGCTGATGATGATGCTGGTGCTGATGTTGATGTTGATGATGATTGAACATGTTGGAAGCCATTGCTGAAAGCCACATGTGAGTTCAAGAAAGCCTGAACAGTTGGTATCTCAACTGAAGCCACAATTCACCAATAACTCTGTTATTTCTCTGCCAGAATTGGTCTCATCAATCGTCGACAGGCACATAAAAGCCAATTGTATTATAACCAATCATTGTCTTCATTGGTCATCAATAGATGATCTCTCACACACAACTACAGGTTTATAGGAAACTGGGGTATTGTCAACTATATTGATCTCTGTCACTCTTCCTCTCACACTCCCTCTCTCCATCTCTCACACTCCCCCTCTCCATCTCTCACTCTCTCTCTCCCCCTCTCTCACACACAACTACAGGTTTATAGGAGAGCGGTGCATTGTCAACTATATTGAACTCTCTCACTCTCCCCCTCTCACACTCCCTCTCTCCATCTCTCACTCTCCCTCTCTCCATCTCTCACTCTCCCCCTCTCCATCTCTCATTCTTCCTCTCTCCCTCCCTATCATTCTCTCTCAATTGATAAAAAAAACATGTTCACCCTATCTCTCTCTCTCTCTCTCTCTCAATTGATAAAAGACATGTTCTCCCTATCTCTCTCTCTCCCTCCCTATCTCTATCTCTCTCCCTCCCTCTCAATTGATAAAAGACATCTTCACCCCCTCTCTCCTCTACCCTTCCCTCACAATTGATAAAAAAACATGTTTTAATTGTTGAAACCACTGGTTGAAATATCAACATTTTAATCATATCTCAAAAGGAGTAAAAATGATAAATAAAAGTAATTATGTTAATTTCTAACTTTAAATTATTGAATTCCTAGGAATCGTAACTTTTGTTAATCACTTGTGAATTCAAAATTATTATTCTATAATAAAGTAATTTTGTTTTTAATCTAATGAAATAGAAATATATTCTCTCCTGAATTTAGTTAAGAAACTGCTTCAGTTTAATAAAACTGATATGGAAATAAAATTGCTTTTCACCAGTTTATTTATTATTATTATCATTATTTTTTAGATTACTTATATAATAATTTTAACCATAAATATTCATGCAAGCCAAGAAAGTTTTCTAAAATATCTGAGGTTGTAATTTTTTCAGACTATTAAACTCATCTTTATAGACGAAAGATTGTATTTAATATTTACATCTATTCTAGATTTCAATCAATTCAATTTCCGATTGTCATAAAATAAATTAGAAACCTTTTCAGATGTAGGCATATGGAAGAAGACTTTGGGGAATATTCTAAACAGAACACCAAAACCAATGATGGAAGTTAGAAAAAAAAAAAAAGAAGTGGCAAATAAACTAAGGAAATTTTATTAGATGCCATCAAAGAGAAAACTAAAATATTTTGTACATCTAATTAGAAAAGATAGTTTACTGTGACTATTAATAGAATGGCAAATGAATAGGAAGAAGTGGTGGTGTGGGTGGCAGGGTGCTAAAAGCCAAATAAATGGGAAGTGGTGGTGGTATGGTGGTGGTGGCAGTGTGAGTGAGGGGGGGGGGGGGAGTGCCAAGAGTTATGTGGCTGGATAATATCAATAATTGGACAGGCTTGAAATACAGTGAATGTAAAAAGGACAGTAGGGAAAAAAATAAATAAATGAATAAATAAATAAAAAAAATAATAAAATGCTGCTGAGATGACACATGATGATGATAAATAATGTTAGTCAGGTGTTTTATTTGTAGATGTGTAAACAGTACCTGACTAGTGGGTGAATAATGACATTATTCAACCATACTTTATAAATCTGTGTGTATAGGTATGTATATATCATCAGCAGCATCATCATCGTTTAACGGCCATCTTCCACGCTAGCATGGGTTAGACATATATATAATATATAGAAATGGCTTCTACAGGACTAGAACTGTTTCATTCGGAGAAATTCCTGATGGTTTCCTGAGAATGAAACAGTTCTAGTCCTGTAGAAGACATTTGTATATTAAATATTTATACTCTGCTATGTATTGAGTACCTTACTTACTGTGGTTACCCCCAATTGAACCCGGGATAAACAACGTTTTGTTCTCTACATAAGGAGAAATATATATATATATATATATATATGAAAAAATGGGGAGAAGAATACTGCAGGTTGCACATGGATAACATGTTATAAAATGAGTCCCTCATCAGTGATTTGCCGATGATCATAGATATTTCATTGCATTAAAAATCATATACCTCACGTCGGTGCAATAATAACTAAATTAAGTTATTAGGACAATTAAAACGCGTAAAGCGAGTGAGACAAGTAAACAACAAAGAGGAAAGCTAACCGTAGAGAGGAAGGGAACAAGCTACATAGTTATTCTGTTAGCATAAGCTAGGTGAATATATGAGCACTTAGAAAAAAGACCTTTCGAGATGAATCCATATATATATATATGAATTTTCAAAAGCTGTGGTCTTGTCACTGGTATTCTTAACAACATAGAGAGACCATTCTGACAACACTGTTCTGAATTTTTATCACTGCTAAGACAAAATAAATTGAAAGGTTACAGTTTTTTTTTTTTTTGCTTATGAACATGAGCTGATGATGCTCATTTACATACAGTGCAAAAGCTGGGAGGCTCAAATTAATGAGCTGTAGTAATGCTCTGACACAGCATTAAATGTAAATGCGGTGAATTGGCAGTATCAGTAGAGGGTCGGACGCCATGCTTTCCAGCATAGTTACGTCGCTTTACAATCTGAGTTCAAATCCCGCCGAGGTTGACTTTGCCTTTCATCCTTACGGGGTCAATAAAATAAAGTGCCAGTAATGCACTGGGTAATTGCTGGCCTTGTGCCTAAAGTAGAAACAATTAAATGTAAATGGGGTTATATATTGCAGTATATACAAAACGTTTATGTATTATAAACATCCTTTTAGTGCAATATATATATACTCTACATCATTTTATTAGAACCTGAAATTTGATATAAAATTTAGACATTCTATTTACCTTATACATTGAATACCCCTCCCTCCCCCCTCTCTCTGTAAGAGAGATGTGATGTCTATATGTATATATATATATATGTGTGTGTGTGTGTGTGTGAGGGAGATACGATTGTGCGTGTATATGTGTGTATATGTATATATAAGGAAGATGTGATTGTACATTAGTTTGTGTGCATGTGTGTGTGTGTGTGTATATATGTATATATATGTGTGTGTGTGTGTGTGTGTGAGGAAGATATGATTGTACATTTGTTTGTGTGTGGTGTGTGTATAAATGTGTTTGTCTATATATATATATATATATATATGTGTGTGTGTGTGAGGGAGATACGATTGTGCGTGTATATGTGTGTATATGTATATATATAAGGAAGATGTGATTGTACATTAGTTTGTGTGTGGTATGTGTATATAAATGTGTTTATGTCTCTCTCTATATATATATATGTGTGTGTGTGTGTGTGAGGAAGATGTGATTATTCATTTATTTATATGGCCATGTGTGTGTGTGTGTATATATATATATATATATATATATAATGTGTATATATATGTGTGAGGAAGATGTGATTGTATGTGAGTGTGTGTTATTATATCACACAGATGCACACATGCCTATATCATCATCATCATCATCATCATTTTACGTCCGCTTTTCCCTGCTTGCAAGGGTGGGACGGGAACTGATTCTGGCTTGATTTCTACAGCTGGATGCCCTTCCTAACACCAACCTCATTTACAGTGAGTGCTGGGTGCTTTTTTGCCGTGGCACCTCCACGACCACTTTGCAGTGGAATGATAGGGACCCCAGTCCCTAGCATCTCATTTCTACAGCTGAGTAAACTGGAGCAATGTGAAATAAAGTGTCTTGCTCAAGGAAACAACACATCACCCGGTCTGAGAATTGAATTCACAACCTTTCAATTGCAAGGCCAATGCTCTAACCACTAAGCCATGTGCCTCCATATATGTGATATATATGTGAATCAATTGAAACTATTATGAGTACATGATGTTTATAGGGGAAGTGAGGTAAAATCTATATGTAAAGTTTCTCTCCCAGATAACCTACATTTCACACTACTCTATCATGTCATTTCATTGACAAAATATATCATTTGAATAGTATATATATATATATATACATACATATATATATATGTTTGTGTATGTATGTATATATGTATGTATATATGTACGTGTATATGTATTTATATATATATGTCAGCATATGTGTGTATATATATATATATATATATACACACACACAAATGCTGACAGCTATGAACTTCAAAGGTTTAACAATTGTTAGCTTAAGAAGTTTATATTCATCAAAATTCAGTTTGAATTTTGCATATATATATATACATATATATATATATATATATATATATATATATATATATATATATAATACCTTTTTTATTTGTTTTATTCATGGATTGTTGTTGTTTTCACTGTCATGTCAAAGACTTTGCTGACATCAACTATTTTTTTTTTTTTTTATGTTTCTTTGAAATAATCCAAATTTCCTTCTGCTGAATGTGTAAAACTGAAGTTTATTCCTTTTCAATTCCTTTTCATGTTTGGTTTCATTTGTTTTGTTTGTTTTGCACCTTTTTTTTTTACCTCTTAGCATTTTCTAAAATTCTATTTAGAGTTCATCAAAAACAATATTAGAAAAGAAACGTAAATGTCATTATAACCTTAACATTGACCATCTTTAGCTATTATAGTTACATTTAACCCTTTAGCATTTACATTACTCTCTATATACTATCATATTTTCACAGTAAACCCTTTACCTCACATAATATCTCTCATAGCATTTACATTACTCTATATATACTATCATATTTTCACAGTAAACCCTTTATCTCACATAATATCTCACATAACATTTACATTACTCTATATTTACTATTGTATTTTCATGGTAAAGGCTTTATCTCAACATAATATCTCACATAATATCAAACCTATGAGATTTTGATATTCTTTATTTTGAAAAAACTACCTTAACATAAGTATGATTGGCCAGATACAGCTGGTTTGTACAGAAAGAGGTGACAGAATTCTGACTGGATATGGCTAGTTTAAATGCTAAAGGGTTAAACTCCATTCTATATTTTTATGGCTTCAAGGGATGTATGTTGATATGTTTTAAAACTCCTTCTTGTTTCTGGTGAATTGGTAGAATCATTGGAGCGTCAGATAGAATGTTCTGCAGTATTGGTTTTGGCTGCCAACTCTCTCCCTTCAAATCCAAATTGTTTTGGTGTACGACATTCAGTACACCAGGCATCGAATTTGGTAGAGTCGTTAAAACATTAGCTAGAATGCTTTGCAGTATTTGTTTTGGCTCTCTGATCTCTGATTTCAAATCTGCCAAGGTCAACTGCTCCGTTTATGTTTAATCATTTGATCAATTGAATCCGTGCTTCAGGTTCACTGAAGGTGATCTGTTCAAGGAACAAGTAATCAACAAGAACAATTCTTTAAGTTGTGTATTATTATTGTCATTACCATTTTATGAGTTCAAATCATACTGAGGTCAACTTTGCCTTTCATTCTTTCAAGGTCGATAAATAAAGTACTGTCTCATACTTTATATCTCTTCCTCTATATCTCTTTCTCACTTCCTTTATTTCACTTTCTCTATACTTCTCTGAAAGAAATCTGGTGTGTTCAGACCTGGAGAGGAGATAGGTTCCGCCAGGTTTAAAATGTCCAAGAAATGCCGTATGTCACCTTTATGGCTACATCAGGATGCTGTGCTGAGGAGGACCTGTCAAACCCATACAAGCATGGAACAACAGACGTAAAATAGTGATAATGATGATGATGATGGATGGCACAAAACTATGGCTGAATAACTTTCTGATAATATCTACCTTGTGTATAAAATGGTTTTATTTTGATGCAATACCTTAGCATATTTATTTGTTTAAAAATAAAAAAAATCCCAAAGGATTTAAATCTTCAAAAAGAGCAAGTAACAGCTTTTGTTTCCCTAATGTGAAAAGTCTGATGGGAAAAAGTAAAACTCGTTTGTGTTCTAAAGATGTCAAAAGTTTACCTGTTCATTACTTGGCTAATACAAATGTGTGGATAGCAAGTTTATCATCATCATCATTTCACGTCTGCTTTTCCCTGCCTGCAAGAGTGAGATAAGTTCTCTTCAGCACAGCATCTCTCCATTCATCACCGTCCCTTGTCATCTCCTCTGTGAGCTTCAAAGATCTAAGGTTAGCTCTCACCACCTCCACCCATGTTTTTTGTGTTCTTCCTCTACTGCGTCCATTATTTTTAATAATTGGTTATAGAAATGGAATTAGGAATGATAGCACCAAACTGTCCTATTAGTTGACTGTACACAGAAATAATTTGGCATTAAAGAACATCAAAGCAATTCTCTTGTCTTCAAACACTACATTACTAATTGAACTATGGGACTAGAGCACCATACAAAATTTAGGGGTTTATTATCAAAAATAAATTTGTACAAGAATTTTAACAGAATCCAATACTCAAAGCCAGATTGATGCAACTATAATTGTAAAATAAATTTCCCTTCATGATTCATGTCACATGTTAGTAATGTTGGGGAAGCAAGTCTTGGAGAGAACTATTCAAAATTGTTTGAAATATGGTGTTTTTCTTCTTCTAAAATCAGTGCAGAAACTCTTGTTAACAAGGAATTCAAGTTTATTACAAATTGATTTCTTAATAGAACCCTGGTTAATATAAAAAGGTTTTGAAAATTGGTTGTCTATTCATGGCAAAGTTAAAAGGAGGAGTTGGAAATATGTTAAATAGTTACTAATGTAGATTTTACTAAATAAAAAGAGAATGGACCAAACCTAGAGGAAATTTCAGAAACCCCTCTAGCTACAGCTAAAATGTAAGGATCTCCTCCAGCTAGAGCTAAAATATAAGAAACTCCTAGCTAGAGCTAAAATATAAGAAACTCCTCTAGCTAGAGCTAAACTATAAGAAACTCCTCTAGCTAGAGCTAATAGGAAACAACTCCAGCTAAAATATAGGAAACTCCTCCAGCTAGTGTTAAAATATAAGGAACTCCTCCATCTGGAGCTAAAATATAAGAATCTCTAGAAATATTATTCAAGCTGATATTACTTTTGAAATTCTGCTATGTTGTAAAATGTCAAGAGCAATATTCATATGAAATGTTAACTAAATATGAACATTATATATTTCAAACATTGGATAGGTTTTTTTTTTTTATTTCTAAATAAATAATTTTCAATAAATTAAAATAACTGAAATAAATCAATTCCAAGTTTTATAATTTTCCTGATATTTTTTCTAGAATGTTCTTTATAACAATGAATACAAACTAATTGAACTTGTGGAAATCTCGTGTTACGTGCTCATCTTCACTATAAAATCTACATTACTGAATATATACAGGGTGTTCCCCAAAAATGTATACACACTTCAACAGCAATTTAATAAATATTGCCAGTGCAGGTAGTCAAAGTATGTATACATTTTTTGGGACACCCTGTATATTAATCTAGGGTTATATATATGCAATATTAATGTCTTGCAAATCTCATTTTATAATTTGAATATCAGCTAATTTGGTACTTGTTCGTTTAAGCATGAAGCCCCACACTCCCCTCTAAATCTTTTTATGGTACCTTTCTAGAATGGTCTTTGGATTTTGATGTTTTGAACATCAACTTAAAAATTTACCAAAAAAAAAGGGAAAAAATGTTTTTGTTTTTTTTCAATCAGAAACTAATTTATTTCACCTTTTCTTTTTTTACACTTGTGTACATTTACAAATATAAAGTGTGTGTGTGTGTGTGTGTGTGTGTGTGTGTGTGTGTGTGTGTGTGTGTGTTATTTACGTTTGAAGTGTAGAAATAGATTTTGTGTGTTGTGAGTAATTACATTTTTATCCTTAATGAATTAAAACATTTAAAGTTTTCAGATAGTCAAACAGTGCAATAGTAACACACTTTCATTAATAAATTAGACATTAGTTTCACTAATTTGTAACTGATACTGCTATTACAAGGTATTAGTGATCTGAATAGAAATACATTTAGAAAGCATTACATTTAGATTCCTTAGTATTTTATTGTTTTTTGGTTCCATTTTTTAAATGTATTTTTTATATTGTTAAAAAAAATTTAAAAAATTTTTTTGTTGGTTTTGAAACTGATTGTCAAAATGTAAAAATTCCTAAGACTGTATTTAAAAAAAACAATAAAATTTAATAAAAATAAAAGTTAGAGGTGGGGAGAATACAAATAGGTGCTGCTAATTCTTCAAAGCTTTTGGTATTTGCTTGAAAAGAAAATACAATTTAATAAAATACAATAAAATAAAAAATAGCTTTTTTAATTGTTTCTATAAATATAATGCTCATCATCATCATCATCACCATTGTTTAATGTCCATGTTTCCACGCTGGCATGGGTTAGATGGGTTGTCCCGTTGTGAGAAATGCCAGGTCAGGTGACCATATCTTGCTCATTCAGGACCGATTTTTGCTTCGTTTCTACAGCTGGATGCCATTCCTAAAATCAACCTCATTTACAGTGAGTACTGGGTGCTTTTTTTTTTTTTGTCATGACACCTACACGACCACTTTACAGTGTGGGCTGGGTGCTTTTTTTCGTGACACCTACACGACCACTTTACAGTGTGGACTGGGTGCTTTTTGTCATGACACTTACACGACCACTTTACAGTGTGGGCTGGGTGTTTTTTGTCATGACTCCTACACAATCACTTTACAGTGTGGGCTGGGTGTTTTTTGTCATAACACCTATACGACTACTTTACAGTGTGGACTGGGCACTTTTTTACCATGGTGCCATCAGGACCACTTTACTGATATATTTTATAAATACTAAAGGGTTAAATAAAGTCGGTCAGTTTCCCCAAACCTCTTTGTCTCGAGCAATGGAACCAGTGGAGTTGGAGGATAGAGTGTCAAGTCAACTTCTACTTCAGCTTTCCACTCCATGTATTGTTTGGATAATCGTTGATGTTGGTTGAGTCCATGGCGGGTTGATTACATCTTTTGCTACTCTGTGATAAATGGACAAACAAAAGCTGTTGCGTTATTACAGTGTGTTGAGATCACTAGAAAGTTGCCATGTTGCAAGAACAGAAGCATCGTGTCTAGACCTAGGTATTCATTATGCAAAGTCAGCTCAGTTTTGTTGTAATTTAAGAACAATGTAAATGATTCACATCTTCAGCTTAGCAGCAGGGGGGAGAAGCAGTTGTAGAGGAAGGAGGTTGTGAGGTTGTGACGATGTGCTGACTGTTGCATACTAAATGAAGGGCCTGCAGGAATCCACAAAAAAAAAAAAAAAAAAAAAAA
>OZ024758.1:13875962-13890962 GCA_964016885.1 Eledone cirrhosa
GATTCAGCTGTCAACTCCAGGTAATAAAGCCATTGGTATTTATACCAATGGTAGTTAAGTTAGTTAATTACTATGTTTGGGAAAGATGCATAATTAAAAACAAAAGCTGATTCCTGAAGTATCTCTTTGAAGTCTTCTGATGTTATATATATATATTTATATTTATCTCTGCTGTTATGGTAAATCACAGACACTTCATGTCAACCCTGTTCTGCTTCAGTTTCTGTTAACCAATCTACTTCAGGTGTCTATGAATTATTTATGACACTGAATCTTAATTATTAGATATAATTTTTTGCAGACTGTTAACCACCTCTTTTAGACACAAAATATTCCTAAAATATTTAATATTAACCATTTAAATTATCGCTTTATCTCAGAATATTGGCGGCAGGTGTTTTATTCTTCATTATATACACAGTTCGAGCTTCGATTTGAACTAGGAACATTTATTGCTATCTTAGTTATCTTCTATAATATTGTCGTTATGAATATAATCTGTTCTCTTCTCACTCTAGTTTTGGTTTTGAAAAAAGCAACTGGTAAATTATTTATGATTTTATGTAAAATAAAGATTTTTTTTTTAAATCAAAAACCAATACAATTTTTAAATAAAAGAACAAGTTTGTCTGGAATTTTTTTATTTAATTATTTTACTAAAGTGTTTGAATTATATTAGAAATTTTAATCCATTTTTCACTGTAAAATCTTTATTTTAACATGTATAGATGTATGTACCCGGTTGATAAAGGAGGTATATCTATAGAATATGTCGGAATATTTATTTAGCTCTAATAGCTTCGTGTTTTCTCATTTGGTATCTTCTATTTTCTGAATTCGAACCTTGCAATGGTTAACTTTTGACTTTCAAATCTCCATTATCACTTATTCACTTACAGTTTAATGTATATTTATTTTGCATATTGATATACAACTGTTATGGCTATTTCAATATAAAACTGTTATGACTATTTCATGAATAGAACAGTTTTATATATCCATGGAACAACAGGTTTTGTAAGAGGCTTTGAAAGGCTCCTGCAGAACAACTATAAGAAGGTGGGAACTGGGAGTCCAATAAGGTACCCATTCAACCATTTAGTTTCCAAAGTCTAAAGTATGTCTCAACCCTAGAAACTCATTAGGCCGGTGCTTATCCCAGTTTTGGTAGTGTTAAGCAACTGAGAGTACAAGACTTCCTCCTGGACAGGACACCGGTCCATCACAAGGTTAAACCCCCAGCTACTACTGCTGCTACTCATTTTCAGCTGAGTATACTGGAGCAACATGAAATAAAGTGTTTTGCTCAAGAACACAACATACAACCCAGTCCATGAATCAAACCCATAATGTTATGATTGTAAGACCAACACCCTTAACACTAGGCCACTACATAGTGTTGCAAGGGTCATGTTTTTAATATCTAAGACAGCTGTTCCAATCTTGCATCAGTTGCTAGTGTTTCTGGGGCCAAACACTTTGAATTTCTCTTGCCAGAGTCTTCCTGCTTAACTGAGAAGATGATGAATCTCATAACCTAGCAGATCCCTGAAACAGTCCTGATAACTTGATGCAGTGTATCGAGGATAAATCAGTCTTGTTGGGCCCATCTGTCCCTAAGGTGTAATATCACTGAAGTTGAACACAGCACAGCAAGCAAGCTGTTTGTCATTTCTGCTGTGCTCCCACTGCTTCCAGCAATGAATTCAGCCATTTTCCTGTTAATAATTACCACGTAGACAGTGTGAATTATTTAGTGTTAAGTGTCTTAGATAGATTGTAGGAAATAGCAACTCTCCAGCCATCTCTTTCACACTTTTATGTCATCACAGTCAACTACAGCTTCAGGTTAATCAAGAATCTATTTTAATTGCTACTGCGATTGTGTGATTGGTTGAGTAAATTTAATGTTTAATTAGCAATGAAGATATCTACTCATTATTGTTTGGAATAGTATACTTGATATTACAGACAATGCTTTTCTTATATTTCCTAATTTTAGGCTTAATTTGAACAATTATTTGTCACAGGTTTAACTAACTTTTAATACTGTTCTGTTGAACTTATTACATTAAACTGTTGTT
This sequence comes from Eledone cirrhosa, assembly GCA_964016885.1. Classification (NCBI taxonomy): domain Eukaryota; kingdom Metazoa; phylum Mollusca; class Cephalopoda; order Octopoda; family Eledonidae; genus Eledone; species Eledone cirrhosa. Next base: position 13,878,047 of record OZ024758.1, read on the forward strand.
GTATATATAATATATCTACAATATATGTAGCATTGCTAAAACAACACCCCGGTGGCTCGTTAGGCTTCTTTCTTAATTTCTTTTGTTTTCTATATCTTTCATGTTCCCTGCACCCATGTCCCCTGCTCCTCATGTTCCTAGCTCCCCATGATATCTAACATCCCTACTATCTCTGTATGCCATCTTTCCTACATGTCTGTCTCTCCTCTTCTCATTCCATCACCTTTCTTTCTCTCTCTCTTTCTTTCTTTCTCTCTTTCTTTCTTTCTTTCTCTCTTTCTTTCTCTTTCTTTCTTTCGTTCTCTCTCTCTCTCTCTCTCTCTCTCTCTCACCCTTCTATCACCCCCTCTCTCTGTCTCCTATTACCACCTCTCTCCTACTTCCCACAACCTCTCTCTCTCCTACCTCCCACCAACTCCCCCCCCCCCCCCCCCCACCACCCGTCCTATCATCCTCCCTCCCACCTCAGCCAATATTCTCCTCCATTAAAACAATCCTTTTAAACTGTCAGAATCTACTGACAGACTCTATCGCTACATGTCCTCAAATAAAGAACTAATATCGCTGCTCTCTCTCTCTCTTTCTCTCTCTCTCTCTCTCTCTCTCTCCCCCACATGTACACATACATGAACATGTGAAAATTACTGCATATACACACACACATGCAGGTACTCTCACACAGCAACAAGTGTTTACACGCACGCACACACACACACACACACACACACACACACACACACACACACACACACACACACACACACACACACACACACACACACACACACAAGCATGCATGTACTCTCATACACAGCAAGTATTTACATGCATACACACACACATGCATATACTCCCATGTGCAGACAACTTTCCATGCAAGTGCACACATAAGATTTACATATGATGACATGCACAAAAACACACACACACACACACACACACACACACACACACACACACACACACACACACACACACACACACACACACACACACACACACACACACACATATATATATATATATATATATATATATATATATATAGCAGTTATACATACATGCATCACACACACATATATAAACACATATATATATATATATATATAGCAGTTATACATACATGCATCACACACATATACATATATATAGATATATATATAGCAATTATACATACATACATCACACACATACCCACACACACATATATATATATATATGTGTATATAGATATATATAGCAGTTATACATACATGCATCACACACATACACACACACACATATATATATATATATATATAGATATATATACCAGTTATATATACATGCATACACACACACATACACATGCATATATATATATATATATAGAAGTTATGCATATATATATAAGTTATACATACATGCAACACACATATACATATCTCTACACATGTATATGCAAATTATACATGTACATGCACACAACTCTATAGATGTACATATATATATTCCACACACATATAGAAGTTATACATACATGCACCATACATATATACACAAGTTTTATACATCTATATGCAAATTATACATACACATACATAACTGTGTAGATGTACAAATATATTCCACACACACACTAACACTAACACACACTCAAGTCTATCCACATACACACATGTATATGCAAATTATATATATACACCACTTTTACATCTACATGCACACAACAATTATATTAAACACACTCACACACACACTCTACACACACACACTCTCAAGTCTATACACATATACACAACTCTACACATGTACATATATATTCCACATATATACACACACACACTCTCTCTACAGATGTATGTATATATTCCACATATACACACACACACTCTCAAGTCTATACACATATACACATGTTTATGCAAATTATATGCATACATGCAACACACACATACACACACTCAAGTCTATACACATACGCACAGCTCTATAGATGTACATATATATTCTATACAAACACACACATACACACACTCAAGTCTATCCACATACACACACTCAAGTCTATACACATACACACACTCAAGTCTATACACATACACACACTCAAGTCTATACACACACACACACTCAAGTCTATACACATACACACACTCAAGTCTATACACACACACACACTCAAGTCTATACACATACACACACTCAAGTCTATACACATACACAGAGCTCTATAGATGTACATATATATTCTATACAAACACACACACATACACACACTCAAGTCTATACACACACACACTCAAGTCTATCCACATACACACACTCAAGTCTATACACATACACACAGCTCTATAGATGTACATATATATTCTATACAAACACATACATATACACACTCAAGTGTATACACATACACACACTCAAGTCTATACACATACACACAGCTCTATAGATGTACATATATATTCTATACAAACACACACACACACACACACACACACTCAAGTGTATACACATACACACACACATATACCCTCAAGTGTGTGCATGTACACAGTTTCTGTATTTACTAGAAAAATGAACTATACAGTGAAGTATAGACCATGTTTTACCTACAAGAAGTATTGTCATGTTGATGTAACGAGATATTTGTACAGTTTAGACAAGAGGAAAAGAATATATATATATTTCGTTTCTGAATTTGTTTAGCAAGATTCTTTATCTGAAATCGTGTGTTGAAACCGATATTGTTATACTTTGGGAGGGTCATGTTGCCAATAAGAAACACACGCACCAGTTGCTTTCACTTCAATTTATTATATATTTATAAATTTATAAATTTACAAATCTACAAACTTATAAATTTCTGGTTGGTTGGTTGGTTGGTTCCACAACCAGATAGTTGTTTATATATAGTCATAGTCCTTTCGTCACACACTCTGTGACCTCTTCAGCGACTGGGGATTCCTTTCTTTGTTTCTGTGCCTTTCCTTTCTTCTGTCCTACGCCATTTTGTTTTTGTGTGTGTGTTGTGTGCTCAGTTTGCGCATGCGCCACATGACCCTCCCAAAGTATAACAATATATATATATATATATATATATATATATATATATATATATATAGAGAGAGAGAGAGAGAGAGGTATTTGTATATATATGTCTAACCCATGCTAGCGTGGAAAGTGGACGTTAAACGAGGATGATGATGATGATATATATGTATATATATAGATGTATGTATGTGTATATATATATAGATGTATGTATGTGTATATATATATGTATATATATATAGATGTATGTATGTGTATATATATATGTATATATATATAGATGTATGTATATGTATATATATAGATGTATGTATGTGTATATATATATGTATATATATAGATGTTTGTATGTGTGTGTATTTATATATGTGTATATATAGATGTATGTATGTGTATTTATATATGTATATATATAGATGTATGTATGTGTATTTATATGTATATATATATAGATGTATGTATGTGTATTTATATATGTATATATATCTATATATATATATATATATGTATGTATGTGAATATGTACATGTGTATGTATGTGTGTGTATATATATATATATATATATATATATATATATATATATATCAATGAATTAAATCAAACATTTCTACTTAAGCCTCATCATAGCTTCTGGACAGCTTTTGTTTCTCTCTATCTCTCTCTCTCTCTCTCTCTCTCTTTCACTCTCCTGTAATTTCCTTGTCTTCTTCTCCACAGAGATATTACTTGCAATGAAATGAAAAAACAAACAAAACCAGTCTAGTTATTATATTTACTCTCTCTCTCTCTCCCTCCTTTCTCTGTTTCTTTCTCCCTCTCTTTCTTGTTATCATCTTCCTCTCTCTCCTTTCTTTCTCCTTCTGTTTCTTGTTATCATCTTTCTATCTTTCTCACTCTCCTTCTTCACCCTCTCTCGCTCTCCTTTCTCTGTTTCTCCCTCTCTTTCTCGTTATCATCTCCTTCTCTCTCTCACTTTTCTTTCTTTCTCTCTCCTCTCTCTCTTTCTGTTTCTTTCAACCTCTCTCCTTCCCTTCTTTCTCTCTGTCTCTTTCTCCCCCCCCCCCCATCTCTAATGACAAGTTATTTCTTTTGCACTGAATTTTTTTTTTCACACCCACCACCAACTCACCCTCCCTCCACACTCACCCTTCCTCCACACTCACCCTCCCTCCACACTCACCCTCCCTCCACACTCACCCTCCCTCCACACACACCCGGAATACAGCCCCTCCTTCACACCCATCCTCCCTCCACACCCACCCTTCCTCCACACCCAACCTCCCTCCACACTCACCCTTTCTCCACATTTTTCTATTCATTTTCATTCTTTATTTTCCTTCTTTATTTCCTTCTTTGTTTCTCTCCTTCCTTCCTAGTTTCTCTCCCTCCACCTCCCCCTCCCCCCATTTACCATACATGGGATCTACTCCAAGATCTGATTAATAGATTACCAAATAAAATAGTAGAAGCTATAACAACAACAATAACAACAATAACAACAATAACTCCATGACAAAAACTGAACAAAACAAAACAGAAGACATTTGATATTATATACCTGTGTGAGTTTACCATTTATAGTGTGTCTAGATTATAGTTTGGCATCATCATTATCATTAGCATCATCATTATTAGCATCATCTTTATCATTATCATCATTGTCACCACCACCATTATCATCATCACCACCACCACCATCATCATCACCACCACCATCATCATTGTCACCACCACCACCATAATTGTCATCATCACCACCACTACCACCACCACCACTACCACCATCGTCACCACCACCACTACGACTACCATCGTCACCACTACCATCGTGACCTCCACCGCTACCACCATCACCACTACCACCATCGTCACCACTACCACCACCACTACCAACATCGTCACCACTACCACTACCACCATCGTCACCACCACTACTACCATCGTCACCACCACCACTACCACCATCGTCACCACCACCACTACTACCATCGTCATCACTACCACCGCCACCACTACCACCACCACTACCACCATCGTCACCACCACTACCACCATCGTCACCACTACCATCGTCACCACCACTACCACTACCACCATCGTCACCACCACTACTACCATCGTCACCACTACCACCATCGTCACCACCACTACCACTACCACCATCATCACCACCACTACCACTACTACCATCGTCACCACCACTACAACCATCGCCACCACTACCACTTTCGTCACCACCACTACCACTACCACCATCGTCACCACCACTACCATCGTCACCACTACCACCATCGTCAGCACCACTACCACCACTACCATCGTCACCACCACCACTACAACCATCGTCACCACCACCACTACCACCATCATCACCACCACTACCACTACCACTGTCACCATCATTTACAGGAAATTCTTGTTCAGATTTTCAGTCTGTGAGCAAAGCTGAAGTCCGAAATGAAATCAGGAAACAATAGACAATATGTTTATTGAGTTTTCTTTGGTAATCATTGTCAACGGCATCAGAATTACTGCCAGCAGCAGCAACAACAACAGCAACAGCAACAGCAACAACAACAACAACAACATCAACAACAACACCAGTGAGATAAACTCTCCATGTTCTCTCACAGTCTTGTAAAATAACAGCCACATTTCCTTCGTATCACACCTTTCTATCTACAGAAAGTTTGAACAAGCTGACCTAGGAGCTAAATAGCAATAATAATTGTTTCTACTTTTGGCACAAGGCCAGCAATTATCCCAGTGTATTACTGGTACTCTGTTAATGATAATGATTTCTATTGTAGCCACAAGGCTAGCAATTTGGGAAGAGGAGATAGTTGGTTAAATCAACCCCAGTGTGTGACTGGTACTTTGTTAATGATAATGATTTCTATTGTAGCCACAAGGCTAGCGATTTGGGGAGAGGAGAAAGTTGGTTAAATCAACCCCAGTGTGTTGACTGGTACTTTGTTAATGATAATGATTTCTATTGTAGCCACAAGGCTAGCGATTTGGGGAGAGGAGAAAGTTGGTTAAATCAACCCCAGTGTGTGACTGGTACTTTGTTAATGATAATGATTTCTATTGTAGCCACAAGGCTAGCGATTTGGGGAGAGGAGAAAGTTGGTTAAATCAACCCCAGTGTGTGACTGGTACTTTGTTAATGATAATGATTTCTATTGTAGCCACAAGGCTAGCGATTTGGGGAGAGGAGAAAGTTGGTTAAATCAACCCCAGTGTGTGACTGGTACTTTGTTAATGATAATGATTTCTATTGTAGCCAGAAGGCTAGCGATTTGGGGAGAGGAGAAAGTTGGTTAAATCAACCCCAGTGTGTGACTGGTACTTTATTTTATCGACTCTGTGAGGATAAAAGGCTAAGCTAACCTTGGCGGGATTTGAACGCAGAACGTAAAGAGATGCAACTCTATGCCACAGCGTATAGTGTCTGACACTCTACTGCCAATCCATGAATGATAATATAAATAATACTAACTTACCAAATGTGGAACTGAAACAGTTAAAAACCAACCAAAATAAACCATCAATGCATCTTTCTTTAACAGTTTCAGCTCTGCCTTTGAACAGGGGATATTAACCCTGAAATATCATTATTTTTTCAAATCAATCATTGTCTCAAGAGAAATTTTTGTTTACACAAGTCACAACAAATATTTAAAAATGGAAAAGGAATGGAAAGGCAAGGTCCCTGGGGTCACAGAAGAATGGGAGAAGGGAGATGGGCTCTGGGCCTAGGGTGCAGCAGTGTCGGGGTTGCACCTCATGGGTAAAAGAGAACGCCTCTATACAGTTGCTTGATCTACTAGAAAAGCAACTAAATCTTCCTCAAATGTTCATCTTTTAAAGAAGGGCCATATTTGATAATGTTGTCATAGATGGTATGGTCCTGTAACTCCTGATAGTGTTGGGAGGCTTCAAGGTATGGAGGATGGTTTCAGTCACATAGTTGTAGGTCAAAATGAGAAGAGGTTCACACTGACACAGACTGACACACACTGACACACTGACACACTGACACAGACACACAGACTGACACTCACAAATACACACACTGACACACACAGACTCTCACACACACACACATACAGACACACAGACTGACACTCACAAACACACACTGACACACACACTCACTCACTCACTCACTCACACTCTCTCTCTCTCTCTCTCCAGCTTATAATTATTTTTGTTACTCATATTTAAGAATCTTTCTCAAGAAAATTCATTGAATGTTTTTTTTTGTCTGAAAATGTGTATGTATGTATGTGTGTTTGTATGTATGTATGTATGTATGTGTGTGTATGGGTTAATGGGTCATTTCCTGGTGATATGACCCAACATCACTACAGCTGGCTTTTGCTTATTTCTTAAATCTTTTCATGTTTTACTTGATATTGTTGACACAAAGGGAGTGGAAGTTATTTCCTCTCACTATGACTTCATCATAGACATCTCATCTCAAATACTCAGTCTTTCATGCTAAGCATATTCTCTCTCTCTCTCTCTATTTATATATATATATATATATATATATATAAATGTCACTGGACCGAGACCTTTGGCGGTACTCAGTAATAGAGAAGACCCGCCTTACCTAAATACAAAGTAAAAACCTACTACAGTCAGTAGGCATCTCTATCAAAACACCCCCCCGTCCCACCACCTCCACCCCATCCACACCGCCCCTTTCAATGTACAGTTATGTTGGTCCCACAACATCCAGGCCGAAACAAATGAGATCGTGTAGGTGTCACGACAAAAAAACACACAGTCCACGCTGTAAATGTGGCCGTGTAGGCAACACGGTAAAAACCTCCCAGCCCCACACTGTAAATGTGGTTGGTGTTAGGAAGGGCATCCAGCTGTAGAAAACCCGCCAGACAGTCCACGCTGTAATGTGGCCGTGTAGGCAACACGGTAAAAACCTCCCAGCCCCACACTGTAAATGTGGTTGGTGTTAGGAAGGGCATCCAGCTGTAGAAAACCCGCCAGACAGTCCTATGCGAGCAAGACAACCACTCTTGCCTCAAGTGGGAAAACCCCCGTCCAAACCCATGCAAGCATGGAACACGGACGCTAAACCTGATGATGATGATGATGATGATATATATTTATATATATATAGAGAGAGAGAGAAATGGCTTCTACGGGACTAGAACTGTTTCATTCGGAGGAAATCATCAGAAAGCCGACTGTCAATGTAAATTTCTGGTATTTATACATTTTGTCATGGTAAGGGTAGTGGTTGGGGGGGGGGGCTGGTAGAGGATGATTTCCTCCGAATGAAACAGTTTCCATTCTGTAGAAGCCATTTCTATATAAATATATATATATATATATATACGTTATTCCGGGTTGAATCGGAGGTAACCACAGTAAGTAAGGTACTCAATACATTGCAGAGTATAAAAGTTATATATATATAAAAGTTTTAATATAGATGAGATTCTACAGGACTAGAACTGTTTCATTCTTTAGAAATCATCAGGAATCATGATGATTTCTAAAGAATGAAACAGTTCTAGTCCTGTAGAATCTCATCTATATTAAAATTTATATATATATATATATATATCCAGGGAGTGGATATATACATTTTTCCATTACCATTGTAAGGGGTCTGACGAGCCACCGGATTACAGAGTCGGTATAGATCAATACAGATCGAACCTTTGAGCTGATCAGTGACGAAATGTGTGTCACCAACCAATAAACGTAATGGAGGAGTAACCGATCGTCCTTGTTATTTTATTTCACTATATATATATATGTTTCTTTTATTTGCCACCAGGGCATCAAAAGTGGGACAAGTACAAAGGGGGGAGTTTCCACAAAAAGGTGTCCTCAATAAGGAGGAGGCAATAACAAAATATAAAAATAAAATAAAATATAACAAAAAATAAAATTTATAACAAAATCCTCAATAGAGAGGAGGCGCCTTGGGGGGTCGCACACACCCCCGAAAAAAGTGTGCAACCCTTTTCCTCAGGAGCACAGAGAGGGGGTGCTCCCTCGTTCCTTCCTCTTTTCCACCTACAGGCTTATTTCACTATATATATATAATCAAATAATTAGGACTGTCTCTGCCAAGAATTTACAAAGATAGTCGAAACACTTTACTCTTATTTTTGGATGTATGTCAACCATGAAACTATATATATTTTTTGTGAAAATGCTTCATTTAAATATAACAAAGACAATGTCCTTGTTGCCATAGCATTGGTGGTGATTTATTACAGAGATGCAGGTTGTTTTTATAGAGAATAGCAACCATTTAATTAGATTAAAATGTTGTGATTCTCTGGGGACGGAATTTGGATAATTTTCTTATCAACTTTACAACTGACAATAATAACAGCCATGGCTATGAATTCTGAACAGTTGTAAACAACATATCCATATTAAGTTGTCAGTAGAACAAAGTCTGGTTGAGAAAGAAGTATCTGTGGTTATCTGTCTTTTATATAAAATATAAAATGCTTTAAGTATTGTATAAAATAAAATATATAACGTGGAAAGTGATATAACGAAGAAGGCTAAACCAATACAAGATGGCTGTTAAGATGAAGACAATGAAAGAGTTAGTTACTTGGAAATCTTTGTGTTTCATCCTATTATTTCGGGAATAAAATTCACTTTGTCAGAGAACAGGGGAATGCTCAAACAAAAAAAAAAAAAAAAATTTAGTAAATATCCCCATGACCACCAAAAAAACACCAAAGAATAAGACGTTAACTTAACCCTTTAGCATTCAAACCAGCTGTAACCGGCCAGAATTCTCTCACCTCTTTCTGTTCAAACCAGCCCTAACTAACCACTCATACTGATGTTAAAGTATTGTTCTGAAAATAAATAATATCAAAATCTCATAGATTCGATATTATGTAAGATAATTATATAAGATAAAGCCTTTACTGTGAAAATACAATAGTATATATAGAGTAATGTGAATGCTAAAGGGTTAATGAAATGAAGATGTTTCACCAATGTAAACTTCCAATTCTGGGAACTAAATCAGCACCAAAAGACAGGAGACATTACCATTTTTATAAACATCTCTAGGATCTTTAATAATAAACAACAGACTCTTTACTAACGTTGTAATAATAATCTCTCTGTTTAGTTTTATATATCTTTAATTTTTTGTCATCCATTTATTCATCCTTTGGGCAAATATATTTATTATCATTTTTAAGCTATACACTATCAGTTTCAGTTCCTTCTTAACCTAAACTTAAACCTGCAATTCATTACCTACGACTTCTTTCACATATCTTTTACCTTTTCCCTGATTATAACAGAATAATAGTAATAATTGTTTCTACTTTTGGCACAAGGCCAGCAATTACCCAGTGCATTACTGGTACTTTATTTTATCACACCCCCCCCCCATAAGAATGAAAGACAAGTTAACCTCGGCGGGATTTGAATTCAGAATGTAAAGGGCCATATCTCCTATGCTTCAAAGCATGGTGTCTGATGCTTTACCAATACTGCCAAACTGCCAAAGATCCAGAATAAATACCCCCAAGACATTTTGACCAAAACTGCAATGTTTCTGTTGGAGCTGTGTAATTTTCTTCAGTGAACACAGCACCTAAAGATCCAGAATAAATACCCACAAGACATTTTCTTCAATACTTCATGCTAGCATGGAAAATGGACGTTAAATGATGATGAAGATGACTACAATATTTTTGCCTGAGCTGTGTAACTTTCTTCAGTGTACACAGTACCTAAAGATTTACAATATATATCTCCAACATTCCAATATTTCTGCCGGAGCTGTGTAACTTTCTTCAGTTAATTTATACTTAATGTTTACAACTAGGTACAAATATAATACTGGCATTATTTCACTGTTGTTTGTTGTTTCAGCTTCTTTCCTATAATATTCTATTCAGACATTTTTTGCATTCCTATGTTTCATTGTTTTGGCTGTTTCATAGAACTGTACATAGTTGACCTTTTAGATAATGACCTAGCAGAGCCCTGTCTTAGGTTCTAAATTGTTTATAATTTCAACCCTTCCATCATAAATTCATAAGAAAGAAAGCTTTTGTTAAGTTATGTTTCAAGTCCCAATTTAGTTATTTTACTCAGTCCCTCCCTCCAAAGCCTGTCTGGTCACCTGACAACATATATATGAAAAGAGGAGTTACAAATACTCTCACTCATCTCTCTCTGTTTCTCTCTCTCTCTCTCTCTCTCTCTCTCACCCATCACATCTCTATTTCTTCCTATCTCTTCCACTCTCCCTCTTCCATCTATATCCCTTTCTTTCCCTCCCATCTTACTCTTTTTCTCCCATCTCTCTCTCTCTCTCTCTCTCTCACACAACAAAAGTCTCTCTGGAGGTGCCAAATGCTACCACGATCTTACCTAGACCAGCTTGTTGCGCCCACTTCTCTTCTTCAAATCTCCACCACCGCTACCACCACCGTCCGTCAGCACTACCACTGCTTTACCTCCACCACCGCCACCAGCACTACCAAGATTTTACTTTCTCTGCCACCACTACCACTATCACTGTTTTACCTCATAATGGTTAAAGTCACTCTCACCTCATAATTGTTTCTACTTTAGGCACAAGGCCAGTAATTACCCAGTGCATTACTGGTACTTTATTTTATCGACCCCGTAAGGATGAAAGGCAAAGTCAACCTCGGCGGGATTTGAACTCAGATCGTAAAGAGACGTAACTATGCTGGAAAGCATGGCGTCCGACCCTCTACTGATACTGCCAATCCACCACCCAATCCACTCTCACCTCATAATGGCCAGTAAATACTACAGATGTTACACTTTGACTCTTGTATACTCTCACCTATTTCTTTTGATATTATTTATTTTGAGAACAATACCTTAACGCCAGTATGGGTGGCCGGTTACGACCAGTTTGAACAGAGAGAGGTGAGAGAATTCTGGCCAGATATGGCTGGTTTAAATGCTAAAGGGTTAAGGCTGGAACAACACATCTGATTATGGGTTTGTCTGCTGAACAGTAATGGTAGCAGCAACAATAATAATCATTACTTTGTTAGAAAATGTTTATTCAGATATTTGTTCACAGTTGAGCGAGCACGTGACAGGTATTGTAGACTTAAAGGTATTCTAAAGAGTCTTGCTAGCCTACTTCCTCATCATATATTTACATTAACATAAGTTTTAGCCTGAAACACAACAAGAATAATTATGTTTGCATCGATATAATTAGATTATATAATAGGCTTTTACAACTCAGAAAAATGAAAGATTTGATTGGTGGTGAGGAGTTATAGTTATTTCTTGTAGTTCTTCTTTTTCTTTTGCTTTTTGTTCTTTTTCTTCTATTTCTTCTTCTTCTTCTTCTTCACCCACTTATTCCTAAGAGGATCGTAGGGGAAGAGTCCTGAAACACTCCTTCCAGTGGGTCATGTCAGAAGCAAACATCTCCAACTGATCCCCAAATGAGACCAGCCAAGCTCATGTATGTTATCCAACCATCTTGCTCAGGGTCTACCCCTGGGTCTCCTGCCGGTTGGTTTTGCCCATAAAATCTGTCCAGTGATTCTTTCCTGAGACATTCTAACCAGAGCTGTGATCTCTCAATTCAGAGAAGTAGAGGCTCTACCTGGAGATTCTTTCCCGAGACATTCTAACCACATCCTTGCAGTTATTGACAAAGATAATCTAAGTTAGCTTTTTTGTAATGTATTTTAAGCTCACATAAGATATTCTGTTATCACTTTATCAATCGTATGTCTGGTGATTAAATTTAGTTTTCGGTAGATGAGACAGAAATTTATCTTCAGCTAAAGACTGATACTAGATTTTTGTAAATAACTTTTCTAGAATATCTTTACCATTTAT
>OZ024758.1:13900962-13903462 GCA_964016885.1 Eledone cirrhosa
GTACATCTTTTTCCATTTCTAAGTATTAAAGTACAGGCATGTCAATACTCATCTTTTTCCATTTCTTATTGTGGTTTAGAACCCACTATCAGGCTAAAATTTCTTTAGTCAAAAATACGGCAAAGGCTTCTAATTCTAATTTCAAACTCGCTCGCTGTTTCAAAACAAACTTACTTATTGTCATAGTATTTACTATAAAATAAAAAGGATTTTTATTTTTATTCACCATTCCTAGTTAAGGAATGAACCAAGGAAAGATCTTGTATGAAGTCGTTTAAGGTGCAAGATGGCCAGCATTGTCAAGCATTTTATCAGCTTTTAAAATATGTCCTACACATTTTATAAAGGTTAAGAATTTGTATCCAGCGACTTGTAATGAATCATGTTCATCTATAGCTAAACACCCCTTAACAGTAAATGGTTGAGTCCATTCTTAATAAGAACTACAGGTGGTATATTTCACTATTTTAGGCAACAGCTGCACTGTAAACAACAATGAATATTTCATTGTCTTAGTACAGTATTCAGTTCCTCCCATAGGAAACTAATAAATAAATATTTTAGTCAAACGAAGACGATTTACTGTCTTTCATGAACTTACTACTAGAGAAAACTGAATATAAGTATGACTGCCATGGATTCTCATGTTTGGAAAGTGCTAGCTTTATATTGGGTTGGTTCTTTATAAGGGTCAGCTGAAAAGTTCATAGGATTGATAAACAGCCAAATTCTGACCAAATTTTATGGGTTTAACTCTTTAGCATTTACATTACTCTATATATGCTATTGTATTTTCACAGTAAAGGCTTTACCTCACATAATATCTTGCATAACATTTACATTACTCTATATATACTATTGTATTTTCATGGTAAAGGCTTTACCTCACATAAGTATCTCACATGATATCGAATCTATGAGATTTTGATTTATTTTAAGAACAATATCTTAACATCAGTATGAGCAGCCGGTTAAGACCGGTGAGAATTCTGGCCGGATATAGCCAGTTTAAATGCTAAAGGGTTAAGCTTCGATGTGTTAAGAGGTTAACTTTACAATGAAGTGGTTACTGGTTTTGTCCTACTCTGCAACACTTTGGGCAAGTATCTTCTACAATAGCTTCTGCATAAACAATTAAACCCTTGTGTGTTTAGCCAGGAGGAGGCATGTAACCCAGTGGTAAGGGTGTTGGACTTACAATCATAATGTTGTGGGTTCGATTTCTGGACTAGGTTGTGTGTTGTGTTCTTGAGTAAAACACTTCATTTCAAGGTGTTCCAATATACTCAGCTGAAAATATGTACCAGCAATAGCTGGGGGTTTAACCCTGCAATGGGCTGGTGTCCTGTCCAGTGGGGAGTCTTGTACTCTGTCACTCAATGCCACAGAAACTGGAATAAGCACCAACCTAAGGAGGCTATGGGCTGGGGACAGACTAAAATGTTGTGTGTGAAGCCAGATAGATGGAAACTGTGTGTTAATATGTGGTGGTGTGTGGTGATGTGGTATGATGGTGGTGTGGGGTTGTGTGTGATCGTGTGATGGTGTGGGGTGGTGTGTGATGGTGTGGGGTTGTGTGTGATCGTGTGATGGTGTGGGGTGGTGTGATGGTGTGATAGTGTGGTAGTGGTGTGGAGTGTGGTGGTGTAGTGTGTGATGATGGGGGCAAGTGAAGCAGATATTATGAAACTTCTACTAAGATTAAAGTGCTCTCTCTCTCTCTCTCTCTCTCTCTCTCTCTCTCTCTTTATCTCTCTCTCTATATATATATATATCTTTCTATCTCTCTCTCTTTCTATATACATATATTATAATTATAATATATATATATATATATATATAACTAACCACAATCCTAATGTAATTGTTTAGTTTTGTTAAGTGTTTGCTCCCCCCCCTCCACTCCTCACTTACATCATTTTAAAAAGTAGGTGACCAGGAGAGGGGGGAGGGGAGAACCGGGGGGGGGGGGGGTGACGGAGATATAAAATAGCCAACTCCTAACAGCCAGATTGTATTGTCAGTGTGTGTGTGTGTACATGTATGTATTGTCAGTGTGTGTGTGTGTGTACATGTATGTATTGTCAGTGTGTGTGTGTGTGTGTACATGTATGTATTGTCAGTGTGTGTGTGTGTGTACATGTATGTATTGTCAGTGTGTGTGTGTGTGTGCACATGTATGTATTGTCAGTGTGTGTGTGTGTACATGTATGTATTGTCAGTGTGTGTGTGTGTACATGTATGTATTGTCAGTGTGTGTGTGTGTGTGTGTGTGTACATGTATGTATTGTCAGTGTGTGTGTGTGTACATGTATGTATTGTCAGTGTGTGTGTGTGTGTGTACATGTATGTATTGTCAGTGTGTGTGTGTGTGTGTGTACATGTATGTATTGTCAGTGTGTGTGTGTGTGTGTACATGTATGTATTGTCAGTGTGTGTGTGTTTGTACATGTATGCATGTGTGTTTGTTCACTGGCATGTCAGTTTGGTTGTATGTGTG
>OZ024758.1:13910962-13920962 GCA_964016885.1 Eledone cirrhosa
GGGGGGGGGGGGGGGGCACCCTGTATATATATATATATATATATATATATATATATATATATATTATTATTATGTAATAAACAACATAAGGCAATTATTCCATTTACCAGTGGTTTCTTAAAAGCAAAAGGTTTTGCTTTCAATCCTCAGAATGAAAAAATCCTGGTTTGTTTCATTCTGAGGATTGAAAGCAAAACCTTTTGCTTTTAAGAAACCACTGGTAAATGGAATAATTGCCTTATGTTGTTTATTACATAATAATAATAATTAAGCTCTGTTGCTTACATAGAGCACTCTTTTTTCCTGGACTTTTCCGATGGAATTACTTCATTCATACATATATACACACATATATATATATGCCATGATATTAAATAAATGGAAACTATATTTATAAAACCATATTTATTTTAGTATATATATTTCAAGGGTAACCAAGACAACATTGGTGCGCTTTCATCAGATAAAATACAAAGTTTGTTTTATAAATAGAGACATACCCATGAAAATTCTACCTTATCGGTTGGAAATTCACTGGATAGTAATATCATGGAATATTTACTCCAGTAACTGTTGAGTGCTCTAAATCAGTTATAAACATTTGTTTGTCGGACTTCCAACAAATTAAATACAACTTCTATATATATATATATATATACATTGGATGTCCCCTTCTAAAAAAATGTATACTCACTTCAACACCATTATAACAAATATTGCCTGTACAGGTAATCAAAATGTGTATACATTTTTTGGGGACACCCGGTGTGTGTGTGTGTGTGTGTGTGTGTGTGTGTGTGTGTGTGTGTGTGTGTGTGTGTGTGTGATGGCTCTTGGCTTCAGTGGTTAGAGAATTGGATTCGCAATCGTGAGGTTGTGAGTTTGATTTCCTGACCAGGTGATGTGTTATGTCCTTGAGCAAGACACTTTATTTCACGTTGCTCCTTCTACCTGGAGTTGCAACTGATAGATAGTATTAGCAATTGGGAAGACTAATGGAAACATTGTTTCCTCGGTCCAATCTGACGAAAGTTGCTCGAATGTCGATATCTACACACACACACACACACACACACATGTATATATGTATACATATGAGAAATGCTTTTTCTTCCTCAGAACATGTCCAGGTAGACAAACACCTGAGAAATGCTTTCTTTTCCTCAGAACATCTACAGGTAGATAAAAACCTGGATATGTTAAATCACCACCACCATCACTACCACCACCACCACCGCTGCCACCATCACCTGTAAGAGCCTCTCTAACTTAACTGAAAGTTGTTTTTTTTCCCTCCTTTCTATTGTGGTTAATATATAACTGGTTTTATATATGGTTTATTTGTTATATCCTCCCAGAAACCATATTGTATTGGTTAGCGTAGATAAGTGATTGATTCACCAAAGAACACATTAATATTATCCATCTGACTCAGGTAGTCTCCACATTTTATTTATTTATTTATTATTGTTTATCGTTTTTATTTATTA
Organism: Eledone cirrhosa; assembly: GCA_964016885.1. Lineage (NCBI taxonomy): Eukaryota > Metazoa > Mollusca > Cephalopoda > Octopoda > Eledonidae > Eledone > Eledone cirrhosa. The sequence continues at coordinate 13,912,453 of OZ024758.1, forward strand.
TTGTTGTTATTATTGGCAGTATTAGGGCAGTGGATTGGCAGTATCGGTAGAGGGCCAGACGCCATGCTTTCCAGCATAGTTACGTCCCTTTACGATCTGAGTTCAAATCCCGCCGAGGTTAACTTTGCCTTTCATTCTTATGGGGTCGATAAAATAAAGTACCAGTAATGTACTGGTCGGTGGATTGGCAGTATCGGTAGAGGGTCGGACGCCATGCTTTCCAGCATAGTTACGTCCCTTTACGATCTGAGTTCAAATCCCGCCGAGGTTAACTTTGCCTTTCATTCTTACGGGGGTCGATAAAATAAAGTACCAGTAAGGCACTCGGTAATTGCTGGCCTTGTGCCTAAAATAGAAACAATTATTATTATTATTATTGTTTATATATATATGTTCCTGTCTTTTTTTTTCTTTTCTTATATAAATAATTGTTTCTACTTTAGGCACAAGGCCAGCAATTACCCAGTGCATTACTGGTACTTTATTTTATCGACCCCGTCTTATATAAATAATAAAAATCTTTACATGCACAAAACCCACATCGTACCGTCTCTAATGTTTTTCTTGATGTCAGCCCTTGTGGCCAATAAAGAAATCATTATTATTATTATTATTATTATTATTGTTATTTTTTACATAAACAGTGAAATGAATTTTTAATATAGAATTATATCGATCCCTTAGTTGAGATTTGTGAACAATGGCCTGGTTCTGGGGGGTAGCATTGCCAGAGGTATTCTGTTTAGTGCTGTGTATGTGGCTGTGTGTGTGGCTGTGTGGATGTGTGTGTGGGTATATGTATGTGTATGTATGTGTGTGTGTGGATGTGTGGGTGGGTGTATGTATGTGTGTGTGTGGATGTGTGTGTGGGTATATGTGTGGATGTGTGGGTGGGTGTGTGTGTGTGGATGGATGTGTGTGTGTCTGTGTGGATGTGTGTGTGGGTGTATGTATGTATATGTATGTGTGTGTGTGGATGTGTGGGTGGGTGTATGTGTGTCTGTGTGGATGTGTGGATGTGTGTATGGGTATATATGTGTATGTGTGTGTGGATGTGTGGGTGGGTGTATGGATATGTGTGGATGTGTTTGTGGTGTGTGTCTGTGGATGTGTGGGTGGGTGTGGATGGATGTGTGTGTGTGGGTATATGTATGTGTATGTATGTATATGTGGATGTATGTGTGAATGTATGTGGGTGTGTGTGTGTGTGGATGGATGTGTGTGTGTCTGTGTGGATGGGTATATGTATGTGTATGTGTGTGTGTGTGTGGATGGATGTGTGTGTGTCTGTGTGGGTGTGGGTATGTGTATGTGTGTGTGTGTGGATGTGAGTGTGTGTGTGTGTGTGTGTGTGGATGGATGTGTGTGGATGTGTGTGTATGTATATGTGTGTTTTCACTAGGAATGTATAAAAATGTAATTCTAACTCTCTTACACCCCCCTGAAGATAGATTTTATTTTCCTTTATTTTTTTTGCGCGTGTCTTTTTCTTTGGTTTAGAGTGACTCCCTCTTCCTCATTACCATTAGGCTACAATTGTGGAATACCTCCCGTATAAAGGAAACATTTCTGTTTACATTCTTAATTGATATACATTATCCATTATCTGCACTTCTCTTCTCTTTTTCTGTGCAGCGGGGTGGGTGGGATGGGGGGTAGGAATGAAGAACTGGGGCGGAGGGGGGACCAAATCAAAACAAAACAATAAAAAAACATTGAAAATAATAATAATTTCAAACTTTATATTTGGGGGAATAAGAGGGTTGATAGATTAGTGGGTTAAAATAATAATAATAATAATAATAATAATAATTTTGTAAATCTTTCACCAGATTTCTTGTCTATGTTTTGCATTTTTTTTTTTTTTTTGTTTGGTTTCGTGGATGTCTTTCTTTCTTTCTTTCTTTCTTTCTGATAGAGTATTGATTTTATTGTTGCTACAATAAAGGTAGTGGTGGGGGTGGGGGGTTGAGGGGGTTTTGAAACAACAACAATAAAAACATATTTCTTCCTTCTTCCCCCCTCCCTATCTCTCTCACTTGTTACTTCTGAAGGGACAACAACAACAACAACAACAACAATCAAACCGTATTTCTTCTTCCTCCCTTCCTATCTCTCTCGCTTCATGCTCTGAAAAAGGCAACAAGCAACAACTGGTGCCATCCATGGCAGCTGTTACAGTCTTATTTCCTAAATTCTAGCCTCCTTCCTTCCTTCTCTTTAAATGGAGGATTCTCTGATTCTGTCGACTTCTCAATCAAATAATATTTTTCAGCTTTCTCACTGGCACCCTTCCTCTCTCTCTCTCTCTCTCTCTCTTTCTCTCTTCCTATCTCTCTCCCCTCTCTTTTCCTATCTCCTCCACCCCCTCTCTCTCTCTCCCTCTTTTCCTATCTCTCTCACCCTCTCTCTCCCCTCTTTCTCTCTCTCTCTCCCCTCTTTCTCTCTCTCTCACCCCTCTTTCTCTCTCTACTGTCTCTCCCCTATCTCTCTCAGCTCTTTCTCTCTTCTCTCCTGTCTTTCTCTCTCTCTCCTGTCTTTCCACTCACTGTCTCCCTCTCTCCCCTCTCTCCCTCGCCCCTCTCTCCCTCGCCCCTCTCTCCCTCGCTCCTCCACCCTCTCTCTCATGTGCATATGTATGTGTGTATGTGTATGTATGTATATGTGTATGTGTACATGTATGCATATGTGTGTGTGTGTATGTATGTATATGCATGTGTATATTTATATATCTATATATACATGCTATGAGTTTTCAAATGACTTTTCATGTCTAATCAGTTCATAATATATTAACTGCCATAATGATTAGTTCCGTAAGTTATATTTTGGTAAATGTCCTCTAGGGTATTCAAATAATTGTATAACACACATTCAACCCCTTCGTTCGTTTTCATGAACAGTTTCTCACATAAAGTAAACCCAAATCTCATCAGTTCTTGTAAAAATAGAAATAAACTCACTCAACACTCCAATGTTTATTTACAAATATTGTCACATTTTAAAACCTGATATTTAACTTCTGTTTAAAACAGCTGTCATCTGGGGTCATTTAGCTCAATTGTACAGAACACTTAGTCAGGATTTGTGAGACACAGAATTTGATTTTTTGTTGCCTCTGCTGGCCATGTTTTCTCTCTATAGGGGTATTTTACCCAATTTTCTATGCTGTTTGTGATTTTCTCCAATTTTTTTTCTTAGGATGTTAAGACAGCTGTCATCTGGAGTCATTTAGCTCAATGGTGAGCACTTAGCTAGGATTTGTGAGGTACAGAGTTTGATTCTTTGTTGCAGCTGCTGGCCACTTCTTTCTGTCTATAGGGGTATTTTACCATGATTCCAGCATGGACTGGGTGCTTTTTTTTCTCATGGAACCGAAATGACCCCTTTACAGCATGGACTGGGTGCTTTTTATTGTGGAACTGAAATGACCATGTTCTTCTTCTCTGTTCACCCCTTAACTTTATCTAAAACCCTTTTTGTCTACTATTTCTACAATGGCCTCTGCCACAGCAAGCTGAATACTCTCTCTCACCTCCAAAACTCATTTCTTCTTCTCAGTTCACCCCTTAACTTTATCTAATACCAAAACTAAACACTTTCCCCCCACCTCTCTTTCCCTGTTAGAATCTCTTACCCCAACCGATATATTCTTCTTCTCCAAACTCCAGCCTGTAGAAGTTTCAACTAAGTGTACTTCACTAACCACATTAGTTTCACTATTCTGCTGGAAGGGGCTTACATTTGCTGCCGCTACTTCCTTTCCTCTCCTGATTAATTAATGAAAAACACTGTGTGCGCGGCTGTGTGTCAGTGAGGCTGTGTGTATATGTGTGTGTGTGTGTGTGTGTGTGAGAGGCTGTATGTATGCGGCTGTGTGTGTATGTAAGGCTATATGCGTGAGGCTATGTGTGTGTATGCAGCTGTATGTGTATGAGGCTCTATGTGTGTAGTGTATGAGGCTATGTGTGTGAATGCAGCTGTATGTGTCTGAGGCTGTGTGTGTGTGTATAAGGCTCTTCCATACTACTGCTATATCTATATTTACACTAATGCTCTTCCATACTACTGCTATATCTATATTTACACTGATGCTCTTCCATACTACTGCTATATCTATATTTACACTAATGCCCTTCCATACTACTGCTATATCTATATTTACACTAATACTCTTCCATACTACTGCTATATCTATATTTACACTAATGCCCTTCCATACTACTGCTATATCTATATTTACACTAATGCCCTTCCATACTACTGCTATATCTATATTTACACTAATGCCCTTCCATACTACTGCTATATCTATATTTACACTAATACTCTTCCATACTACTGCTATATCTATATTTACACTAATGCCCTTCCATACTACTGCTATATCTATATTTACACTAATACTCTTCCATACTACTGCTATGTCTATATTTACACTAATGCCCTTCCATACTACTGCTATGTCTATATTTACACTGATGCTCTTCCATACTACTGCTATGTCTATATTTACACTAATGCCCTTCCATACTACTGCTATATCTATATTTACACTAATGCCCTTCCATACTACTGCTATATCTATATTTACACTAATACTCTTCCATACTACTGCTATATCTATATTTACACTGATGCTCTTCCATACTACTGCTATATCTATATTTACACTGATGCTCTTCCATACTACTGCTATGTCTATATTTACACTAATGCCCTTCCATACTACTGCTATATCTATATTTACACTAATGCCCTTCCATACTACTGCTATATCTATATTTACACTAATACTCTTCCATACTACTGCTATATCTATATTTACACTAATGCCCTTCCATACTACTGCTATATCTATATTTACACTAATGCCCTTCCATACTACTGCTATATCTATATTTACACTAATGCCCTTCCATACTACTGCTATATCTATATTTACACTAATACTCTTCCATACTACTGCTATATCTATATTTACACTAATGCCCTTCCATACTACTGCTATATCTATATTTACACTAATACTCTTCCATACTACTGCTATGTCTATATTTACACTAATGCCCTTCCATACTACTGCTATGTCTATATTTACACTGATGCTCTTCCATACTACTGCTATGTCTATATTTACACTAATGCCCTTCCATACTACTGCTATATCTATATTTACACTAATGCCCTTCCATACTACTGCTATATCTATATTTACACTAATACTCTTCCATACTACTGCTATATCTATATTTACACTGATGCTCTTCCATACTACTGCTATATCTATATTTACACTGATGCTCTTCCATACTACTGCTATGTCTATATTTACACTAATGCCCTTCCATACTACTGCTATGTCTATATTTACACTAATGCCCTTCCATACTACTGCTATATCTATATTTACACTGATGCTCTTCCATACTACTGCTATATCTATATTTACACTGATGCTCTTCCATACTACTGCTATGTCTATATTTACACTAATGCCCTTCCATACTACTGCTATATCTATATTTACACTAATGCCCTTCCATACTACTGCTATATCTATATTTACACTAATGCCCTTCCATACTACTGCTATATCTATATTTACACTAATGCTCTTCCATACTACTGCTATATCTATATTTACACTAATGCCCTTCCATACTACTGCTATATCTATATTTACACTAATGTTCTTCCAAACTACTGCTATATCTATATTTACACTAATGCCCTTCCATACTACTGCTATATCTATATTTACACTAATGCCCTTCCATACTACTGCTATATCTATATTTACACTGATGCTCTTCCATACTACTGCTATATCTATATTTACACTAATGCCCTTCCATACTACTGCTATATCTATATTTACACTAATGTTCTTCCAAACTACTGCTATATCTATATTTACACTAATGCCCTTCCATACTACTGCTATATCTATATTTACACTAATGCTCTTCCATACTACTGCTATATCTATATTTACACTAATGCCCTTCCATACTACTGCTATATCTATATTTGATATCTTAAACAACTCTTACTTTCGAAACCAATTTACAAGTCTACCTTTATGTAGTGTTTGTTTATCACACCTTACTTTGCTACTTATAATGTCTCTACATGTATATGTGTGTGTATACATGCATGTGTGTGTGTATATGTGTGTGTATATATGTATACATGTATGTGTGTGTATACATGCATGTGTGTATATGTGTGTGTACATCCATGCATGTGTGTATGTGTGTGTACATCCATGTGTGTGTACATACATGCATGTGTGTATATGTGTGTGTATATCCATGTGTGTGTACATACATGCATGTGTGTATATGTGTGTGTACATCCATGTGTGTGTACATACATGCATGTGTGTATATGTGTGTGTACATCCATGTGTGTGTACATACATGCATGTGTGTATATGTGTATACATGCATGTGTGTGTATATCTGTGTGTACATGTGTGTGTACATACATACATGTGTGTATATGTGTGTGTATATATGTGTACATGTATGTGTACATACATGCATGTGTGTATATGTGTGTGTACATCCATGTGTACATGTATGTGTACATACATACATGCATGTGTGTATGTGTGTGTGTAAATCCATGTGTGTATATCTGTACATGTATGTGTACATACATGCATGTGTGTATATGTGTGTGTATATCTGTGTACATACATGCATGTGTGTGTGTATATGTGTGTACATCCATGTGTGTGTATATCTGTGTGTACATGTATGTGTACATACATGCATGCATGTGTGTGTGTGTGTACATGCATGTGTGTGTGTGTGTACATATATATACATGTGTGTACATATGTATTCCATGCATGTGTTGTGCTGTGTGTACATGCATGTGGGTGTATATGTGTGTGTACATCCATGTGTGTGTATATCTGTGTGTACATATCTGTGTGTACATGTATGTGTACATACATGCATGCATGTGTGTGTGTGTGTACATGCATGTGGGTGTATATGTGTGTGTACATCTATATACATGTGTGTACATATGTATTCCATGCGTGTGTTGTGCTGTGTGTACATGCATGTGGGTGTATATGTGTGTGTGTGTACATCTATATACATGTGTGTACATATGTATTCCATGCATGTGTTGTGCTGTGTGTACATGCATGTGGGTGTATATGTGTGTGTGTACATCTATATACATGTGTGTACATATGTATTCCATGCGTGTGTTGTGCTGTGTGTACATGCATGTGGGTGTATATGTGTGTGTGTGTACATCTATATACATGTGTGTACATATGTATTCCATGCATGTGTTGTGCTGTGTGTACATGCATGTGGGTGTATATGTGTGTGTGTACATCTATATACATGTGTGTACATATGTATTCCATGCGTGTGTTGTGTGTGTGTACATGCATGTGGGTGTATATGTGTGTGTGTGTACATCTATATACATGTGTGTACATATGTATTCCATGCGTGTGTTGTGCTGTGTGTACATGCATGTGGGTGTATATGTGTGTGTGTACATCTATATACATGTGTGTACATATGTATTCCATGCATGTGTTGTGCTGTGTGTACATGCATGTGGGTGTATATGTGTGTGTGTACATCTATATACATGTGTGTACATATGTATTCCATGCATGTGTTGTGCTGTGTGTACATGCATGTGGGTGTATATGTGTGTGTGTACATCTATATACATGTGTGTACATATGTATTCCATGCATGGGTTGTGCTGTGTGTACATGCATGTGGGTGTATATGTGTGTGTGTACATCTATATACATGTGTGTACATATGTATTCCATGCATGTGTTGTGCTGTGTGTACATGCATGTGGGTGTATATGTGTGTGTGTACATCTATATACATGTGTGTACATATGTATTCCATGCATGGGTTGTGCTGTGTGTACATGCATGTGGGTGTATATGTGTGTGTGTACATCTATATACATGTGTGTACATATGTATTCCATGCGTGTGTTGTGCTGTGTGTACATGCATGTGGGTGTATATGTGTGTGTGTACATCTATATACATGTGTGTACATATGTATTCCATGCATGTGTTGTGCTGTGTGTACATGCATGTGGGTGTATATGTGTGTGTGTACATATATATACATGTGTGTACATATGTATTCCATGCGTGTGTTGTGCTGTGTGTACATGCATGTGGGTGTATATGTGTGTGTGTACATCTATATACATGTGTGTACATATGTATTCCATGCATGTGTTGTGCTGTGTGTACATGCATGTGGGTGTATATGTGTGTGTACATCCATGTGTGTGTATATCTGTGTGTACGTGTGTGTGTGTGTGTACATGCATGTGGGTGTATATGTGTGTGTGTACATATATATACATGTGTGTACATATGTATTCCATGCATGTGTTGTGCTGTGTGTACATGCATGTGGGTGTATATGTGTGTGTGTACATATATATACATGTGTGTACATATGTATTCCATGCGTGCGTTGTGCTGT
>OZ024758.1:13923462-13933462 GCA_964016885.1 Eledone cirrhosa
TATTATGTAAATAGAAAATAGGCTCTGTTGATTTTATTGGTTCCATCTGTGAGTTATTGAGAGCAAGGTGTGTGTGTGTGGGGGGGGGGTGACAGAACCGATACTAAGCTAAATTCTCTGTGACTCAGCTCCTATATTTCACCAGTTCCATTGCTATGAGATGTGTTGGTATTTATTTGATAAAAAAAAAAATTAAAAAAAAGGCTTTAGTGATTTATCAGGTATCAACTGTGTTTCAATGACTCAGCCGAATAATATTTCTGAGTTGGACATTAAAGCTGAGAAGGGGTAACGTTAGTCACACTAGTCATTAAAAATATCATCATCATCATCATCATCATCATCATCATCATCATCATCATCATTGCCATTTAGCATTCATGGGTAAGGCAGGTCAGGTCATCCACGCCGGGAGGCAAGTCTGTCCAGAGTTGGCTCTGCCATCCATGGGGACTGTAAATTTGGCCAGGGTATTTTACAGCTGGATGCGCTCCCTAACACCAACCACTTTTACAGTGTGGAACTGGATGGCTCCATTATGAGGAGGGACAGGCCCGTTGGCCGTGCCAGTTAAATTTAGCAAATAACTGCTTACTCCAGTCTGCCTGGCTGATAAAAGGACCAGGTTGTCCTCCGGTTTTGTGGTTGAATAAAGAATACCATTATCTAAAACAGTTATGGCGGTATCGGTAGAGGGTCGGACGCCATGCTTTACAGCATAGTTACGTCCCTTTACAATCTGAGTTCAAATCCCGCCGAGGTTGACTTTGCCTTTCATCCTTACGGGGTCGATAAAATAAAGTACCAGTAATGCACTGGGTAATTGCTGGCCTTGTGCCTAAAGTAGAAACAATTATCTAAAACAGTTAAATTTAGTAAATAACTGCTTTCTCCAGTCTGCTTGGCTGACAAAAGAACCAAGTTGTCCTCCTGTTTTGTGGTTCAATGAACAATACCATTATGTAAAACAGTTACTAGAAAAACTGTTTAATTAATTTAGCAAATAACTAACTAAATAAATAAAATAAATAAAACACCTGAATCAGCAATCACGGAAATAATAATGATATAAAACAGTTAAAATAAATTAATTCAACTTTAGAATATTTTTTCAAAATATGAAAAGTCCCAGCAATTTCTGTTTCAATCAATTATGAAAAATTCATGTTTTAATTGACTTTCGTTTATGTCAGCTTTCTTTCTTTCTTTCATTTTGTCTTCAATTTGAAATTTTAAACTAAAAAAGAAATTAATGAATAAAAAAAAAATGAAGATAAGTAAATAAATAACAAGTGAAAGAAAACAAAAAAAAACAACCCCAAAGTGACTTTGAATATAAATTAGTATCTCTTGTATAACATTTCAGTTTTTATATTAGTTAAAATGGTGAGCACTGTAGTGGTGGTGTGGTGGTGGTAGCTATGGTAGTGGTGGTGGTGGTTATGATAGTGGCAGTGGTGGTTATGATAGTGGCAGTGGTGGTGGTGGTGGGGTAACACTTCGTTTGTGAGGCCCTCGTTTAAATCCTCTTTGTAGAGATATTTCACTTAAAAAAGAAGTTTTTTTTTTGTTAGCTAACATTTACATCTCTCTCTCCCTCCCTCTCCATTTCCTTCTCACTCTCTCCCCCTCACTTAATCTCTCACTCTCTCTCTTTCTCTCTCTCTATCCTCTCTGATGAATGTCTTTTAAAAGATCAAACTCCATTATCAACTGATCAAGTGACATTTTTATATATATATATATATATATATATATATATATATATATATATATATGTTTTTGTTTTTTTGTATGTCTATTTTTTCTATATATTCATCATTACTGTTCAATTTTTCATTCTCTTGGGGTGAGGTTTGTTGAAAGAAAGAATTACGTAAAGAAATAATAACTCCAAAACACAAATGTCAGAAAGTAAAAGACCTTCAAGAACTTATGGGATTTTGTTTAATTATTTATAATTTGATAGAATTTATCTTTAAACTTTTGAAATTATCTAAAGAGAGAAAACAGGCAGAAAAGGAATTAAAAAAAAAAAATGACTTATACACAAATATTTACATTATATATATATACGAATATTTACATTATATATATACACAAATATTTACATTATATATATATATACACAAATATTTACATTATATATATATATACACGAATATTTACATTATATATTTGTGGGGGGAAAGGTGTGACTTATACACGAATATTTACATTATATATTTGTGGGGGAAAGGTGTGACTTATACACGAATATTTACATTATATATTTGTGGGGGAAAGGTGTGACTTATACACGAATATTTACATTATATATTTGTGGGGGAAAGGTGTGACTTATACACGAATATTTACATTATATATTTGTGGGGGAAAGATGTGACTTATACACGAATATTTACATTATATATTTGTGGGGGAAACGTGTGACTTATACATGAATATTTACATTTTATATTTGTGGGGGTAAGGTGCGACTTATACGCGAATATTTACATTTTTATAGCCATATTATTTTTAATTTTATCGCCAACTGTTATGCTGTATTGCCTGAGAAAGGTACATAACTTTTTTTGCTACAGTTTACTTCAATGATGAAATAGGTTTCCACTTGCGAATCCAGCTATATATATATGTGTATATATACATATATATATATACATATATGTATATATATATATATATACATATATATATTTATATGATTGTTTTAACAGGGAAAATAAATAAACAGATAGGTAAATAAACAAATATTGCTCTGTTGTACCAACCAACATGGTTACATGAATGTAAAGCTGTAGCAAATAAAATGGCAAAAAAAACTGAACAAATGTGTTGACAAAGGAAAAAAAGATATCAATATGACGGCGTATGAAGCAGCCGACTGCTGCTTCTCTGTCTATTGACGAGCAACTCTTCCAGAAAACAAAATGAAAAACATGTTTTTGCTATATATATAAAAAAAGAGACAAAAATCTTTTCATGGTTCTCTTTTGGGGAAAGATTTTGTTTCTTTTTATCGGACTCTTGGGAATAATGTTGATATAGTTTGTTTTCTTTCGTTGTTTTGTTGTTTTGTTGTTGTTTTTTTTTGTTGTTGTTCTGTCAGAAAACACAAAAGGGAAATGAGGAATGTATAAAAATGTAAATAAATAAAATAAAATAAAATAAAATAATTTTTTTTAAAGTGAGAGAGAGAGAGGGTGAGTGGGAATGAAAATAAAATAAGAAAAAATCCTTGTACTTAGAATTAGATATTTTCTTTGAGTTTTGTCATTTCTTAATTTTCTTTTTAGAACTAAAAGAAGAAGAAATCAAAAAACATTTGTGGTTTTCTCTTATCATTTCTAATATCTTGTATGTATTTTAGTGTACTGCCGTGATTCCTAAACTTATTTTGTCAGGAGACCCTTTTATCTTCTTCTTTGCCCACTTATTCCTGAGAGGGGTCGTGTGTGAGTGTGGGGAGGGTGGAGGTGTGTGTGTGGGGGGGGGGGGGGGGGGGGGGGGGGCAGAGTCCTCAAACACTCCTTCCAGTGGGTCCTGTCAGAAGCAATTGTTTCCAACTGATCCGGTTGGATCCCCCAAGCGTGACCTGCCAAGCTCATGGATGTTATTCGACGATCTTGCTTGGGGTGGGTCTACCCATGGGACCTCTACCAGTTGGTTTCACCCGTAAAATCTGTCCAGCGATTCTTTCCTGAGACATTCTAACCACATACCCATAGTATTATTTCCCAAAACCCCAAGAACCTCCCGTATTTTACAGACAATCTCCAGCACCCTAATTTTGATAAGATATCATGTTGAACAAAATATATTTCCGAGATTGTGGTTTTCTTTTTCTATTTCTATCTCTTGTTTGTATTTTAATGTACAGCCAGTAACTCTAGTGGTCACTGCATGGCCTTGTGGTCACTGCATGGCCTCGTGGTCATTGCATGGCCTTGTGGTCACTGCATGGCCTTGTGGTCACTGCATGGCCTTGTGGTCATTGCATGGCCTTGTGGTCATTGCATGGCCTTGTGGTCACTGCATGGCCTTGTGGTCATTGCATGGCCTTGTGGTCACTGCATGGCCTTGTGGTCATTGCATGGCCTTGTGGTCACTGCATGGCCTTGTGGTCACTGCATGGCCTTGTGGTCACTGCATGGCCTTGTGGTAAGGGTGTTGAACTTACGATCATAATGTCTTGGGTTCGATTCCTGGACTAGGTTGTGTGTTGTGTTGTTAAGCAGATCACTTCAATTCCTGTTGTGTGGTCCCGTAACTCCTGAAAGTCGTAGGGGCGTCGTATTGGCATAAAACGTTTCTCGGGCATTTTAAGCCTGGCGGAGCCCACCCCTCTCCAGGCCCGAGTACAGCAGATTTCTTCCAGAGATGGATAGAAAGAGTGAGAGAAGGGAAGTGAGAAAGAGATATAGAGGAAGAATCGACTCCAGTACTAAACTGGTACTTATATATATATATATATATATATGGAGAGATCACCAGTTGGTGCTACTGGTAACATGTATCCCAGTACAACCTGTCTCATGGTCGGGTTGTTGGCGACTAAACTGGCAACCCCACCAAGGTTTCTTGGTGAGGAGGGTGACTTTGGACATCCTGCAGGACTAAAAACAAAACCTGTCAAAGGGCAAAAGAGCTCTTAAGAGTCAATGGCCATCCAAAATCACCGGGAGAGATGACCCTTTAGCCTTTGTCAAGGCAGAATTCTAGGAGAAGGAAAACTCTGATATAACACCTGCAACCCTGATGGTATCCAATGATGTTGACTTGTTCTTCTTTTTGGTAAATATCATCTTGGTTAAGAGAGTGGGACTGGCTTTGTGCAGTGCCTTTGCTCACTATAAAAGCTTCACGGCACAGGCATTGCTTTATATCTGGAGATCTCTCTGCACTTGTCGTCACATGGTACCATGGGCCCAGCACTATGTGTCAATAATTGTCACAAGTGTAGTGTTTGTACCAGAGTTTTCAAGTCGCTGGCTGGACTAAAAAGTCACACTCGTTCAGCGCATCCGTAGGGGTTCTCCTACATGGATATAAAGTAGTGGCCGTACTCGAAAACGAGTTGGCAGCCACCATATGGAGAGATAGAGAGTGAGGAAGAATCGACTCCACTACTAGACTGGTACTTTTTTTTTATCAACCTCGAAAGGATCCCTCTCCAGGCCTGAGTACAGATGATTTTTTTTTTCCAGAGAGAGGAAGAATCGACCCCAGTTATATTCACATTGCTCCCATGAAATGAAATGTTTCGCTCAAGGACACAACACAGCAGCCTGTCCAGGAATCGAACTGGCGACATTACAATTGGATTGAACGTCAAGCATCTTAACCATTAGGCCATGTGGCTTCAAGCATTCTCTACATTGTCAGTAGTAAAATAATTAAAGTAAAAAGACCCCCACCACCAACACCACCACCACCTCTACCATCACCTCTACCACCACCACCTCCTCTACCACCACCACCACCTCTACCACCACCACCACCACCACCACCACCACCATCTCTGTTCTTCCTGTACATGTTTGTATCATGAGATCTTCTGGTTGGAAAGATAAGAAGAGTATTTAATCTCTGTAGTCTATACTACATGTCTACATAGCGCTATACAGCTCTGATGATGTTGGAACCCAAGACAGATCAGATATCTACAGGAGAGGGGGGGTGAGGCACGGGTGTGGTGGCGACGTGGGTGTGGGGGCATGGCTGTGGTGGCGACTGGGGGGGGGGGGGGTGCAGTGTAACATTTCTAGCATGTGTTAATTCAGGAATTGCTTGTGATCCAATTAACACATACCTGTTGTGAAAGAATGTCTGGGGTGGTAATTGGAGGTGTGGTCTGCCAGGTAAGACAAATGAACTAAACACCCTCTACGTGTACCAGTAATACCCAGCACTGTAATAGAAGGTGCTAGAAATAAATACTAACAAGGTTTCACAATAAGTTCCCCTTTGTGTGTGTGTGTGTGTATGTATGTATGTGTCTACACGTGTGTGTGTGTGTATGTATGTGTGTATGTATGTATGTATGTATGTATGTATGTGTCTACACGTGTGTGTGTGTGTGTGTGTGTATGTATGTATGTATGTGTCTACACACGTGTGTGTGTGTGTGTATGTGTCTACACACACATATCCGTGTACAAGTTATGTGTTTTGCAAAAATCTTGCATCGCTCATATTCTTTCTCTCTCTCTCTTATATATATGTATATATATATATATATATATATATATATGTGTGTATATATATGGAGGCACATGGCTTAGTGGTTAGAGCATTGGCCTTGCAATCGAAAGGTTGTGAGTTCAATTCTCAGACTGGGTGATGTGTTGTTTCCTTGAGCAAGACACTTTATTTCACATTGCTCCAGTTTACTCAGCTGTAGAAATGAGATGATAGGGACTGCAAAGTGGTCGTGGAGGTGCCACGGCAAAAAAAGCACCCAGCACTCACTGTAAATGAGGTTGGTGTTAGGAAGGGCATCCAACTGTAGAAATCAAGCCAGAATCAGTTCCCGTCCCACCCTTGCAAGCAGGGAAAAGTGGACGTGAAATGAAATGAATGAAATGAAATGAATATATATATAACCAGACATATTGAATTTGTCTAAGATTGCTGTTTGTCACTTGCTCCATGATTTTACAGAACTTTTATTTAGTAAATACAAGTCCATTTATCAGAGCTCACACTGAGTTGGTTTACTGGTAGAAATGGTGTTGTATAGGAACACAATTAATTTTCAGCCCCCCATCCACATGGTTTCATTACTGCACCTCATATTTATTATAATAATAATAATAATAATAATAATGAAATTATTGTGTACAGTGCTCAGGTGCACTACAACTCATCAAAGGTGCATGTATAGTACATAGAATAATATACAAATGTCAGGGAAGTAAATAGTGTATGAGTGATGATATACATGTGTGTATGTGTATGGAGGGAGAATATTGGGTGTAGCGTTGGCGAATCTCAGGAAGTATGGAGGTTTTAAAGGTTCAAATGTGTGTGTGTGTGTGTGTGTGTGTGTGTGTGTGTGTGTGTGTGTGTGTGTGTGTGTGTGTGTGTGTGTGTGTGTGTGTGTGTGTGTGTGCTGGTGACGGGGCTAATTCACTGTCGACTTTGAGCCTTGATGGTTGGTGTAATCTTTTATTTTAATTGTGAACAGTTTATGATTTAAAATTCATCATCAGGCATGTTGTTTACATGTTTGTTTATTCTGGAAAATTGGTGAGTCAGGAACTGTCAAAGATATCAGTTGATGATGATGGTAGGTGATGGTGGTGATGGTAGCATTAGTGATGGGGCTGATGATGATGATGGTGGTAGCTGATGATTGTGATGGTAGTGATGATAACATTACTGATGGGGCTGATGATGATGGTGGTAGAACTGATGGTGATGGTGGTGGTAGCTGATGATTGTGATGGTAGTGATGATAACATTAGTGATGGGGCTGATGATGATGGTGGTAGAACTGATGGTGATGGTGGTGGTAGCTGATGATTGTGATGGTAGCATGATGGTAGCATTGGTGATGGTGGTAGAACTGATGGTGATGATTGTGATGGTGGTGATGGTAGCATTAGTGATGGGGCTGATGATGATGATGGTGGTAGCTGATGATTGTGATGGTAGTGATGATAACATTAGTGATGGGGCTGATGATGATGGTGGTAGAACTGATGGTGATGGTGGTGGTAGCTGATGATTGTGATGGTAGCATTGGTGATGGGGCTGATGATGATGATGGTAGAACTGATGGTGATGGTGGTGGTAGCTGATGATTGTGATGGTAGTGATGATAACATTAGTGATGGGGCTGATGATGATGGTAGTAGAACTGATGGTGATGGTGGTGGTAGCTGATGATTGTGATGGTAGCATGATGGTAGCATTGGTGATGGTGGTAGAACTGATGGTGATGATTGTGATGGTAGTGATGGTAACATTAGTGATGGGGCTGATGATGATGATGATAATTGTGATGATGATGTGGTAGTAATGGTGGTGATGATGATGGTGGTGGTGATGATAACAATGATGATTGTGATGACAGGGATGATGGTGATGATGATGATGACGACGATGGTAGCATTGGTGATGATGGAGGTGATGATGCTGTCGTAGAAATGAAAGTGATGATGATGATGATGACAACGAAGCTTGTGGTGATGATAACATTGGTGTATATTTCCACACATCCAGTTTGCTCCAACAATTCAGAGAGGTTTCTAGCTTTTTAACAAAGTGTACTTTTGGCAATGTGGAGATTTATGGCATCTGTGTGTTTCCCTAAGTCCTGTGTTGCTAGGTTTCCTCCATATAATTCTATATTTTGGTAACATTATGCTGGGTGATGTTGCTTTATAAATCTGCTCCAGCAGCCTATGATGATGTTTTTGGCAGTTAGATTTTGTTTATAGCATTGTGAGAAAAGAATAAAATTGCAGCATATCATATTAGTTTAAAACAACATATAACTGCAAAATATCTATCTATATATATATGTGTATATATATATATGTGTGTGTATATATATATATATATATATGTACACGTACATACATATATGTATACAGACGCACAGTAGTATGTCTACATATATATATATACATGCACACATATATATATATATACGTATGAATTCACCGAGCATTATAATAAATGTTCGGTGAATCCATACGTACATATATATATATATGTGTGCATGTATGTATGTATATATATATATATATACATACTACTGTGTGTCTGTATACATATATGTATGTACGTGTACATACTTATATTTAAGTAACAGCCGTACTAAGAGTGGGAAATGAAATTTTGTTTCATTTTTTCTGTTTATATATATATATATATATGTCTGTATCTCTATCTCTATATGTCTGTATCTCTCTCTCTCTATATATATATATATATATATATATATATATATAATCATCATCATCATCACCGTTTTACGTCCGTTCTTCCACACTAGCATGGGTTAGACAGGTTGTCCTGTCGTGGGCAGTGTCTGGTCGGCTGACCATGCCTTGCTCATACAGGAACTGATTTGGCTTGATTTCTACAGCTGGATGCCCTTCCTAACACCAACCTCATTTACAGTGAGTGCTGGGTGCTTTTTCGTGGCGCCTACACGTCCACTTTACAGTGTGGGCTGGGTGCTTTTTTGCCGTGGCACCTCCACGACCACCTTGCAGTGGGAGGGTGTGGGGGCATATTGTCTATATGCTTCAGCTTGTACCCATGGGAGGTCGGGTACTCTGTATTACTGCGTGACGCCAGAGGTCACGGTTGTGTGTCATCGCCTTTGAGAGGTGTAATTGGGTAAGGTCGGCTTTTATCACCTCATCCCAGGTCATCTTGGGTCTCCCCACTCCACCTTCAGCAGACATATATAATGTCTGTATCTCTCTCTCTCTCTCTCTTTCTCTCTCACTCTCTCTATAATGTCTCTTTTTATATCTGTTTAAATCTATCTCTACATCTATCTCTCTATATATCTATATCTCTCTATACCTCTATGTAAGCTCTATGTAAATATCTATCTAAATATTTAAATAAAACTCTATAACTCTATATAAATATCTATCTACCACTAGCTCTCCATATGTCTATCTCTCTCTATCTCTCTCTCTCTCTCTCTCTCTCTCTCTCTCTCTCTCTCTCTCTCTCTCTCTCTCTCTCTCTCTCTCTCTCTCTCTCTCTCTATATATATATATATTTTTTTTTTTAAATTAAAAAAATAATTAAAAAAACTACCCTAAGTATTGAGTACTCTGGTGCGTTATGGTCCATTTGGTTCCTTACCACAATTCCTTTGTTATATATATATATATATACATCTCTCTATATCTTTGTTTAAATCTCTCTCTCTATCTATATCTATCAAACTATCTCTCTTTATAACTACATCTATATTTATCAATCTCCCTATTTACATCTATCTCTGTTTAAATCTCTCTCT
>OZ024758.1:13940962-13958462 GCA_964016885.1 Eledone cirrhosa
TTATGTGTCTGTATATGTATGTATATTTGTGTGTACGTATATGTGTATATGTATGTGTGTATGTATGTATGTGTGTGTGTATATATATATATATTTATACTGGTACGTGTATGTGTGTATATATATATATATATATATATTTATGTGTATGTATATTTGTGTGTGTGTATATGTGTATGTAATATGTGTCTGTATATGTATGTATATTTGTGTGTATGTATGTGTGTGTATATATATATATATTTATACTGGTACGTGTATGTGTGTATGTGTATGTGTGTGTGTGTATATATATATATATATATATATATATATATATACGTGTGTAGGAAATAAAAAGGAAATAAATGATAGATCGTTGATTGACTTTAAAATATTTGTAGATAGTTGTTGTTGTTGCATCATCCCCTCCCCCTCTCTCTAAATTTAACAACAACAACAACTGTAACAACAATATCAACTGAATTTCTACCATTTAAAAAACATAGCTAACAATGTTTTGTTTTTTACACTTCTTCAAAACAGACAGAAAAGTTCTCATTTTGGATTTGGTTGGGGGGGGGGGGCATGGTGTGGAGGAGGTTGTTTATGATGATGTTGACGGCGGTGGTGAGGATGGTTGTGGTGGTGAGGATAATGGCGGTGGTGGTGTTGATGATGGTAGCAATGATATGGTGGTGATGGTGGTGGTGGTGTTGATGATGGTAGCAATGATATGGTGGTGATGGTGGTGGTGGTGTTGATGATGGTAGCAATGATGGGGTGGTGGTGCTGGTGGTGATGGTGATGGTGGTGATGGTGTTGACGGCGGCGGTGTTGATGATGGTAGCAATGATGGGGTGGTGGTGCTGGTGGTGGTGAGGTAGGTGGAGGTAGGATGTGGTGAAGAGAAAAATAAATATTATTATTAAAGAAATGTTTCAAAAGATGAAAAGGAGATAGATAGAAATAAGTGGTTAATAACAGGTGAATGGAGGCAGGGGGTGGGGACAAAATAAGAGAGAGAGAGGAGGGGCACAAACAAAAGAGATAGGGAGAGTAGTGAGGCCCAAACGAGAGGAGAGAGAGGGGGGCACAAATGAGTGAGAGAGAGAGTGAGAAGGGAGACCCCAAACGAGAGAGAGGGGGACATAAATGAGTGAGAGAGAGAATGAGGAGGGAGACCCAAACGAGAGAGAGGAGGACACAAATGAGTGACAGAGAGAGAGAAATGACAGTCCCAAACAAGAGAGGGAGAGAGAGAGAGAGAGAAAGAAAGTAAGAAAGGATTGAAGAAAGAAAGAAAGAGAGAGAGAGAGAAAGAAAAAAAGGGAATAAAGAAAGAAAGAATTCTGTGAAATTTGGTGGAGAAAAAACAATTGTTTTCATTCTTTAATTTTTCTTTAATTTTATTTTTGTTTAATTTCTTCTCAATGTCATCATCATCATCACCATCACCACCATCACCACCATCATCATCATCATCACCACCACCACCATCATCATCATCACCATCATCATCATCACCACCATCTTCAACATCATCATCACCACCACCACCATCTTCAACATCATCATCATCACCACCATCATCATCATCATCATCATCATCATCACCACCATCATCACCACCACCACCATCTTCATCATCATCATCATCACCACCATCTTCATCATCACCACCACCACCACCACCACCACCATCTTCATCATCATCACCACCATCTTCATCATCACCATCACCATCACCACCATCATCACCATCATCATCATCATCGTATAGTTACTAGTTTCATTCCTCTTAGCTATTAGAAGAGATAGAGAGAGATAGAAAGTTATTCTTTTTCTTCTTCTTTGCCTTCGCCTTCTTCTTCTTTTTCTTATTCTTCTTTGCCGTCTTCACCTTCTTCTAATCTCCCCCCCCCCCACACACACACATGTCTTCTAGCCGCCATCATTGCATCTATAGCGTCGGACAACATGCTTTGTGGCAGATAGTTATGTCCTGCCAGCCGAGGTTAACTTTGCCTTTCAGCCTTACATGGGTCGATCAAATAAAAGTACCAGTCACGCACTGGGGTCGATTTTATCGACTTTCCCCTCCCCCCAAAATTGCTGGCCTTGTGCCCATATAAGAAACCATTATTATTATTATTATTATTATTATCAAAATAACAATTATCAAAATATTATCAAAATAACAATGAAATGCAAACAACTTATTATTATTATCAAAATAGGGCGGTGGATTGGCAGTATCGGTAGAGGGTTGGACGCCATGCTTTCCAGCATAGTTATGTCCCTTTACGATCTGAGTTCAAATCCCGCCGAGGTTGACTTTGCCTTTCATCCTTACGGGGTCGATAAAATAAAGTACCAGTAATGTACTGGGTAATTGCTGGCCTTGTGCCTAAAGTAGAAACAATTATTATCAAAATAACAATGAAACAAATTATTATTATTATCAAAATAACAATGAAACAAATTATTATTATTATCAAAATAACAATGAAACAAATTATTATTATTATCAAAATAACAATGAAACAAATTATTATTATTATCAAAATAACAATGAAACAAATTATTATTATTATCAAAATAACAATGAAATGCAAACAACAGAGTTCCCCAATAGGGGGGGGGGGATAACCACCCCAGAGGCGACTCGGGTATTCGACCAATCCTGAGCCACTCAATGCTTCAAGGGGAACCCAGGAAGGGTACCCCTCTTGTCCTCAAGTTAGCCAGCCTACAGGCCCATGCTGGAGCAGGCCCATCATTATAGGCCACACTCGCCAACTTTGTCCACTTTATTAATAAGAAAAGTTTGAAATTAATGCATGCAAGATTTCACATCTCTAGCATCGCTCCTTCATAGTCAGCCTATGAACTTCTCAGGCCCCCACCCTCAAAACTTGTCATTGTAATGTTCCCCCTAATTTGCTACCCTTGAGGAAAATATTAGAAATCAATAGTAATTATTTTTTTTTAATGTCTTTTTTTTTTTTTTCCCTCGTTGGAAAAAAACGTCTGGTTTTCATTTCCTGGAAATGGATGGAGAATGGAATAAATAGGGGAATAATTATACTGTTATTGAGTAATAAATAGACGTATATATACATGTATATATGTATATATATATATATATTAATATATATATATATGTATATATATATATATATATATATATATATATATCGTGAAGGCGCATGGCTTAGTGGTTAGAGCATTGGGCTTGCAATCGAAAGGTTGCGAGTTCAATTCTCGCACCGGGTGATGTGTTGTTTCCTTGAGCAAGACACTTTATTTCACGTTGCTCCAGTTTACTCAGCTGTAGAAATGAGATGAAGAGGTACCAGCCTGCCCACCCAGCCAGTGGGATGACGTTATCTTATGGCTAAAACAACATGACGTGCTGTATATATATGTTGATTTAAAACTTCACTATTCACAAGTGTTTTTTAACTTTCATATCATGCATCCCTATTTTATCTGATGAAAACGCAGATACCATCCCATGATGATATTTGTTTTTGAAATAAAATACTTCTTTTAATCATCTTTTGATCTTATATTATATATATATATATATATATATATATATATATAAATTTCTTTAAGTCGTTTGGAAGCCTCGACATTGCAAATGGGTAAATCTCCGGGTAACAAGATCCGGTGGTGGAGAGAGAGATGTAAGTGGGTGTACGTTGAGATGCGTGGCGTGTATAAGACGTGTAGAGGAATGAAGGAAAGAGGATAAAATAAAAATAACAACACGAGAGAGAGTTACCTTGGGAGAGATTTAATTGTCCCTATATATTTCGGATTCACATCCATCAACTGGGGTTTTTTTCCGGGGTGGGGGAAAGGTTGTCTGTCGGAAAGGTGCTAAATGCGTCCTCCCAAGGTAACTCTCTCTTCTGTTGTTATTTTTATTTTATCCTTTATGCTCTTTCCTTCATTCCTCTACACGTTACAGTCTTATACACGCCATGCATCTCAACGTACACCCACTTACATCTCTCTCTCCACCACCGGATTTTACCCGGAGATTTACCCATTTGCATTGTCGAGGCTTCCAAGCGACTTAAAGAAATTTATCTTATTATTCCACAATGCTTCAAGCAAACTTCAATACTCTCATATATATATATATATATATATATATATATATATATATATATATAAATGTGTGTGTATATATGTCTATTTATTACTCGTGGAGAATGGAATGAAGAAATAGATAGGGGAATAATTATAGAGCTATTGAGTAATAATTAGATTTATATACACATGTATATATATATATATATATATACATCTATATATGTATGCATATGTATAGATTTATATACACATATATATATATATATATATATATTTATATATACATGTATATATGTATGCATTTTTGTATATATGTGAGTATATATATATATATATATAGATAGACAGGGTAATATATATAGAGTAATAATTAGGACTTATATACACACATATATATATAGATATATATATACATGTATTTGTATATGTATGTGTGTATGTGTTTGTATATGCATGTCTGTATGTATGTGAGTGTGTATGTATATATATATATATTTAATTATAGATAGATAGGGTAATATATATATATAGAGTAATAACTACAGTGTTATTGAGTAATAAATAGATTTATACACACACATATATATATGCATGTATGTGTGTGTGTATATATATATGTGATTATATATATAATATAATTATTTATTTATATATATATGTATGAGTAATATATTTATATATATATATATACATATATATATATATGTTTTTCTCTCAGCTTATTTGTCCTCCATTATTGAGGAACACAAACAACACATTATATACATATTACATATATATATATATATTTGTGTAAACGCTGATGTACACACGCATATATATGTATGTGTGTGTATATATATATATATATATATGTGTGTGTGTGTGTGTGTGTATATATATATATGTGTGTGTGTGTATGGCTCATTAGACCCTATCAGAAGTTTCTCATGTATTAACTGTAACCAGTCATATGTAAGATAATATAACATTGTACATGTAATAGAACATTGTTCTTGGTAGATTGTGACAATAGTTTACATTGTGGGAGGGGGGGGGGATGAGGAGGGGGAGACGGTGGGAGGAAGGGAGGGAGAAGAGAAGGAGGGGGAAATATGTTCTTTGGATTAAAATTAGAATAGTTTTCCAATTGCAAAGACAATGGTAAAAGAATGGAATTTAAAAGTTATTAAATATCCTGTGTGTATATATATATATATATATATAAATATATATATATATTATATATATATAAATATATATATAAATATATATATATATTATATATATATAAATATATATATATATATTTATATTTATAAACACCGCGGGTCCAACAACTGCCTCATATCTTCCAGAAAACTATGTTTCTTTTGCTTCACTTACAGTAGAATACACTGTATATATATATATATATATATATATATACGCATACACTGATATATATACATCACATACACATATACTCACGTGCACACACACATACACATACATTCATTCATGTATACATACATCACTCACATACACACATACATACACTCACACACATATGCAACTCCAATATTGCCTGCAGATGCAAACTGTTTGGAATAATGTGTATATTATGTAATTATATATATATATATATATAATATACATACATATATACATACTCTTTTGTATATATAAGTACATTTTCTTCAATTCGATATAACCAATTGAATATATATATAATTGTATAATGGTATCTCTCTCCCTCTATATATATATATCATCATCATCATCATTTAACGTCCATCTTCCACGCTTGCATGGGTTTGGACGGGAATTTTCCCACTTGAGGCAAGATTGGTTGTCCTGCTCGTATAGGAATGTCTGGCGGGTTTTCTACGGCTGGATGCCCTTCCTAACACCAACCACGTTTACAGTGTGGACTGGGAGGTTTTTACCGTGTTACCTACACGGCCACATTACAGCGTGGACTGTGTGTTTTTTTGTTGTGACACCTACACGACCTCATTTGTTTCGGCCTGGATGTTGCGGTACCAACATAACTTTACATTGAAAGGGGTAGTGGGACGGGGGTGTATTTTTGTTGGAGGTGCCTACTGAGTGTAGGTTTTGCTTTGTACTTAGGCAAGCTGGGTCTTCTGTATTACTGTGTAGCGCCAAAGATCTCGGTCCAGTGACATTGTCTTGGAGAGGTGTAATATATATATATATATAATCATCATCATCGTTTAACGTCTATCTTCCACACTAGCATGGGTTAGACAGGAATTGTCCCATTTGAGGCAAGATTGGTCAGGTGACCGTGTCTCGTTCGTATAGGACTATCTGGCAGGTTTTCTACGGCTGGATGCCCTTCCTAACACCAACCACATTTACAGTGTGGAATGGGAGCTTTTACCGTGTTACCTACATGGCCACATTACAGCGTGGACTGTTTTTTTTTGTTTTATATATATATATATATATATATATACATATTTATATATATGCAAAAGGCAAACAGAAATAACAAAGAAAACAACACAGTACAATGAAGAAATATGTTATTAGTTTTACGCTATAGTAGGAAAAGAATCTTAATGTTTCGTATGCTAGTCCTTCATCAGAAGAAAGAATGAAAAGTTGTATTCAAAAGTAGCTGGGTTATAGGAGATATTCGCTACTATATCCTTACACTGAGGTAATTGCTGGCCTTGTGCCAAAAGTAGAAACAATTATTACAACCGGTGGCTTGCCATTCATCCTTGTAGGGTCGATAAAGTACCAGTAAAGTACTGGGGTCGATTTAATCGACTTTCCCTTTCCCTGGCCTTGTGCCTAAATCAGTATTCATTATTAAACTGGCAAGGGTGGTTGATTGGCAGTATCGGTAGAGGTTTGGACGCCATGCTTTCTAGCATAGAGTTACGTCCCTTTATGATCTGAGTTCAAATCCCGCCGAGGTTAACTTTGCCTTTCATCCTTATGGGGTCGATAAAATAAAGTACCAGTAATGTGCTGGTAATTGCTGGCGTTGTGCCTAAAGTAGAAACAATTATTAAACTGGCATTTTGAACAAAACCTAATTAAAAGGTTCCTAGATAAATTTATGATAAAAAACCTTAATTTAAATATGAACATTTTAAAATTAAAGGTTTCGAATCATAGAATCACAAAAGAAAAATGTTTTTAGATAGGTTGATAATTTCAAAGGTTTGTTAACAGTTAATGATACCTTATTGTTTATTCCAGTGCAACTGTTGCATTATTCTGCATCATATCTGCTAGATATTTCACACCAGTGCAGTTGTTGCACCGACTGATACTTCATTGTGTTCATTATATAATCAAAATAATATTTAATTTCTCTTTAGCTTCTTATTTTATTGTTTCACGTCATGCCTGGGATCTTAACCCTGTCTTTTAGTACTTCTATGATTCCATGTTGTTATTATCTGCTACACTGCTACACAAAAGGCGGTGGATTGGCAGAATCGGTAGAGTGTCAGACACCATGATTTGCGGCATAGAGTTACGGCCCTTTGCGTTCTGAGTTCAAATCCCGCCGAGGTTTGCTTTGTCTTTCATCCTTACGGAGCCGATAAAATAAAGTACCAGTAATGCACTGGAATAATTGCTGGCCTTGTGCCAAAAGTAGAAACAAACAATTATGATCTGCTACACATGACTAAATATTTAAATACATGAGTGTGTGTGTGTGTGTGTGTGTAACATACACACACACACACATATATATATATATATATATACACACACATTATATATATATATATATGTGGTCGTGGAGGTGCCACGGCAAAAAAAAAGCACCCAGCCCACACTGTAAAGTGGACGTATAGGCGCCACGAAAAAGCACCCAGCACTCACTGTAAATGAGGTTGGTGTTAGGAAGGGCATCCAGCTGTAGAAATCAAGCCAGATCAGTTCCTGTATGAGCCGACCAGACACTGCCCACAACAGGACAACCCGTCTAACCCATGCTAGCGTGGAAGAACGGACGTAAAACGGTGATGATGATGATGATGATGATATATATATAGGAACGAGTAGGACCCCGACGGCTGAGCTCAAGACGTTTCGACGGCTAATTCTAGTCCAGAATTAGCCGTCGAAACGGCTTGAGCTCAGCCGTCGGGGTCCTACTCGTTCCTATTACCCACTCTACTACCCTAAGTATTGAGTACTTTGGTGCGTTATGGTCCACCTGGTTCCTTACCACATTTCCTTCATTCATTTCATTTCATTTCATTTTTACGTCCGCTTTTCCCTGCTTGCAAGGGTGGGACGGGAACTGATTCTGGCTTGATTTCTACAGCTGGATGCCCTTCCTAACACCAACCTCATTTACAGTGAGTGCTGGGTGCTTTTTTGCCGTGGCACCTCCACGACCACTTTGCAGTGGAATGATAGGGACCTCAGTCCCTATCATCTCATTTCTACAGCTGAGTAAACTGAGTAAAATTATATATGTGTGTGTGTGTGTGTGTGTGTGTGTGTGTATATATATATATGAACACAGAGGAACCAAATTGCCACTGCCACACACACACTCACACATGCAGACACACGCATACAAATACATACACCTATATCCTACCTATATAAACACACACACAAACACACACACACACATACACACACCCACACCTACACACACACACACATACACATACACACACACACACACTTATATTTGTCACCCTCATCACATCCGTATTGCCTCTCATCTGATATCACAACATTGTTGTCACATGACCTCCATTAAATTCAGCCATTCTTTGTCCTCTCCCTCTTTCTTTCTTCCTCCCACTTCTCCTCATCTTCCTCCAACTTCTTCCCTTCTTCCTCCTGCTTCTCTTCCTCCTCTACCTCCTATCTTCTACTCTTCCACCTCCCCCTACTTCTCTTACTCCTTCCTCCTCCTACTTACTCCCCCCCCCCAACTTCTCTTCTTCCCCTAGACTTCTTTCTCCATCCCCTTCCTCTCTTTCTTTCCTCCTCCTCCACTCCCCACCCCCTTCCTCTCTTTCCTCCTCCTCTCCTTCCCATCCTCTCCTTCCTCCCCGTCTCCTACTTCTATACTTCCTTCACTTACTTCTCCCCTCCTCTCCTCCTCCTATTATATTACAGACCTTACCTGTGTTTCTTTGTTCATTGGTTTACCTAATGTCCCCTCCGTACCAAGGACCCCCTGCCCCCCCCCCCTATTGATTCATGGCGGGGGGGGGGGGGGGGAGTCAGTAGAAGGGAGGAGGAGATACCCCCACCCCTGTCTGTTTATATTAAACTGAATACCTTCCTTTGTTAAACTTCATGACTGAACCTTCTGCCAGGTATTATTGCAGCCAATGTCACCATGACCTGCCTAATCAGGTGTCTGCTACTTTTCCCAAAACTGTTTAACCCTTTAGCATTTACATTACTCTATATATATACTATTGTATTTTCACAGTAAAGTCTTTACCTCACATAATATCTCACATAGCATTTACATTACTCTATATATACTGTTGTATTTTCACAGTAAAGTCTTTACCTCACATAATATCTCACATAACATTTACATTACTCTATATATACTATTGTATTTTCACAGTAAAGTCTTTACCTCACATAATATCTCACATAACATTTACATTACTCTATATATACTATTGTATTTTCACAGTAAAGTCTTTACCTCACATAATATCTCGCATAACATTTACATTACTCTATATATACTATTGTATTTTCACAGTAAAGTCTTTACCTCACATAATATCTCGCATAACATTTACATTACTCTATATATACTATTGTATTTTCACAGTAAAGTCTTTACCTCACATAATATCTCACATAACATTTACATTACTCTATATATACTATTGTATTTTCACAGTAAAGTCTTTACCTCACATAATATCTCGCATAACATTTACATTACTCTATATATACTATTGTATTTTCACGGTAAAGTCTTTACCTCACATAATATCTCACATAACATTTACATTACTCTATATATACTATTGTATTTTCACAGTAAAGTCTTTACCTCACATAATATCTCACATAACATTTACATTACTCTATATATACTATTGTATTTTCACGGTAAAGGCTTTACCTCACATAATATCTCACATAACATTTACATTACTCTATATATACTATTGTATTTTCACAGTAAAGGCCTTTACCTCACATATTATCTCACATAACATTTACATTACTCTATATATACTATTGTATTTTCACAGTAAAGTCTTTACCTCACATAATATCTCACATAACATTTACATTACTCTATATATACTATTGTATTTTCACAGTAAAGTCTTTACCTCACATAATATCTCACATAACATTTACATTACTCTATATATACTATTGTATTTTCACAGTAAAGTCTTTACCTCACATAATATCTCACATAACATTTACATTACTCTATATATACTATTGTATTTTCACAGTAAAGTCTTTACCTCACATAATACCTCACATGACATTTACATTACTCTATATATACTATTGTATTTTCACAGTAAAGTCTTTACCTCACATAATATCTCACATAACATTTACATTACTCTATATATACTATTGTATTTTCACAGAAAAGTCTTTACCTCACATAATATCTCACATAACATTTACATTACTCTATATATACTATTGTATTTTCACAGTAAAGTCTTTACCTCACATAATATCTCACATAACATTTACATTACTCTATATATACTATTGTATTTTCACAGTAAAGTCTTTACCTCACATAATACCTCACATAACATTTACATTACTCTATATATACTATTGTATTTTCACAGTAAAGTCTTTACCTCACATAATATCTCACATAACATTTACATTACTCTATATATACTATTGTATTTTCACAGTAAAGTCTTTACCTCACATAATACCTCACATAACATTTACATTACTCTATATATACTATTGTATTTTCACAGTAAAGTCTTTACCTCACATAATATCTCACATGACATTTACATTACTCTATATATACTATTGTATTTTCACAGTAAAGGCTTTACCTCACATAATATCTCACATAACATTTACATTACTCTATATATACTATTGTATTTTCACGGTAAAGGCTTTACCTCACATATTATCTCACATAACATTTACATTACTCTATATATACTGTTGTATTTTCATGGTAAAAGCTTTATCTTACATACTTATCTCACATAATATCGAATCTATGAGATTTTGATGTTATTTATTTTGAGTACCTTACCTTAACATCAGTATGAGTGGCTGGTTTGAACAGAAAGAGGTGAGAAAATTCTGGCCGGATATGGCCGGTTTAAATGCTAAAGAGTTAATAAAATTAAATCAAGAACTCTTTAGTCATTGAAGTCACTAAAGTACTCCCTGCATCAATTAGTCGTTCTCTCAACATTTTTATATGTCTTCGGAGATTTTTACCCTCCTCACAAATTTCATAATCACTGCATATTTTGTACATTGGCTAATAATTATAGTATTATGGTAAAATGCTATTATTTTAACTAGTATCGTTAGAGCGTCAGATACCATGCTCTGCAAGCATAGAGTTATGGTCTTTTATGTTCCGAGTTTAAATCCCACCGAGGTTAGCTTTGCCTTTCATCTTTACAGGGTTGATAAAATAAAGTACCAGTAATGCACTGGGATAATTGCTGGCCTTGTGCCAAAAGTAGAGACAATTATTTTAACTATAATATTAACCCTTTAGCATTTAAACCGGCCATATCTGGCCAGAATTCTCTCACCTTTTTCTGTTTAAACTAGCCGTAACTTGTCACTCATACTGATGTTAAGGTATTGTTCTCAAAAAAAATAATATCAAAATTGTTGGCCCTGTGCCAAAAGTAGAAACAATTATTTTAACAATCATTATGACTATTATCAGACACCATGCTTTGCAGCATAGTGTTATGGCCCTTTACGTTCTGAGTTTAAATCCCGCCGAGGTTAGCTTTGCCCTTCATCTTTATAGGGTTTATAGGGTTGATAAAATAAAGTACCAGTAATGCATTGGGGTCAATTTAATTGACTTTCCCCTCCCCTAAATAATTGCTGACCTTGTGCCTAAAGTAGAAACAATTTATTATTATTATTATTGTCATTTTGTTATTGTGTATTTTTTACTTGATTTTATTGTAACCCCCCCCCCCCCCCGCCACTGTCCCCTATATGTCGCCCCTTGTGGCCAATAAATGAAACCCTTCTTCTGTTTTAAGATGGTGGAATGGGAGTTGAAGCATCAACATTTAAATGTCCTTTGATGCTTAAAATATTCGGAAAATAGCATAACATAGGTTGTTACATGAAATTGTGAAGGAAGATTTTAAAGTAAATATATACAATTTAAAACCAACACCTTTGTCCTTTGATGCTTAAAATATTCGGAACATAGCATAACATAGGTTGTTACATGAAATTGTGAAGGAAGATTTTAAAGTAAATATATACAATTTAAAACCGACACCTTTGTCCTTTGATGCTTAAAATATTCGGAACATAGCATAACATAGGTTGTTACATGAAATTGTGAAGGAAGATTTTAAAGTAAATATATACAATTTAAAACCGACACCTTTGTCCTTTGATGCTTAAAATATTCGGAACATAGCATAACGTAACATAGGTTGTTACATGAAATTGTGAAGGAAGATTTTAAAGTAAATATATACAATTTAAAACCGACACCTTTGTCCTTTGATGCTTAAAATATTCGGAACATAGCATAACATAGGTTGTTACATGAAATTGTGAAGGAAGATTTTAAAGTAAATATATACAATTTAAAACCGACACCTTTGTCCTTTGATGCTTAAAATATTCGGAACATAGCATAACATAGGTTGTTACATGAAATTGTGAAGGAAGATTTTAAAGTAAATATATACAATTTAAAACCAACTCCTTTGTCCTTTGATGCTTAAAATATTCGGAACATAGCATAACATAGGTTGTTACATGAAATTGTGAAGGAAGATTTTAAAGTAAATATATACAATTTAAAACCGACACCTTTGTCCTTTGATGCTTAAAATATTCGGAACATAGCATAACGTAACATAGGTTGTTACATGAAATTGTGAAGGAAGATTTTAAAGTAAATATATACAATTTAAAACCGACACCTTTGTCCTTTGATGCTTAAAATATTCGGAACATAGCATAACGTAACATAGGTTGTTACATGAAATTGTGAAGGAAGATTTTAAAGTAAATATATACAATTTAAAACCAACTCCTTTGTCCTTTGATGCTTAAAATATTCGGAACATAGCATAACATAGGTTGTTACATGAAATTGTGAAGGAAGATTTTAAAGTAAATATATACAATTTAAAACCAACTCCTTTGTCCTTTGATGCTTAAAATATTCGGAACATAGCATAACATAGGTTGTTACATGAAATTGTGAAGGAAGATTTTAAAGTAAATATATACAATTTAAAACCAACTCCTTTGTATCGTAAAACCAGAAACTACGGCTGGTTTCAAAGCAGTTTGTTATGAAAAGGTTTTAAACTTTATGAAAGGACCAGTTGTCCCAAACACCTGGTGAGTCCATTTACTCTTGCACCACACCTGCCCTGCTACATTTACTTATTTATTTAGTTGCTTTGGTTGCCTTGGTAATGGAAAGGTGTGAAACCCCCCCCCCCCCCACACACACACACCTAATTTCTGTTTTTAAGAGCTCACCAGACTTCTTCCCTCACTTACAGACATGCATGCTCTTTCTCTCTCTCTCTCTCTCACAGATATATTGTCATCACCACCACCGTCATCACCGTCATCACCATCATCATCACCGTCACCGTCATCACCACCACCATCATCACCGTCATCACCATCACCACCATCATCATCATCGTCATCATCACCACCATTACCATCATCATCATCACCACCATCACCACCACCACCACCACCACCACCATCACCACCACCATCACCACCACCATCACCACCACCACCACCACCATCATCATCATCATCACCATCATCTGTCTGTTTTTTCCCTGCTTGCAAGGGTGGGACGGGTCCTATTCAGCCCAGCATCTCTCCATTCGTCACTGTCCTTCGTCATCTCCTCCGTGAACTTCAGCAATCTGAGGTCTGCTGTCACCACCTCCGCCCATGTCTTTCATGGTCTTCCTCTACTGCGTCTTCCTTCCACTGCGATTTCTTGGCACTGCTTTACCCAGCGGTCATCCTCTATGCGCATCATCAATATACATTTATTTATTCAATCAATATGCGGCTCTTACAAGACTAGTTCTGTTCCTTTCTTAAATGTTTCCCTCCTTTCATGTGCTGTTCAGGGCTCCACTTCTACATTAATCCTCAATCTGTTCATTTCTTTCAGAAAACCATTTAAACCACTTTTTAAAATGTCTTACCCACACACACACACACACACTCACACATACATAAATACATTCACACTGACACATACATAAATACATTCACACACACATAGATACTGACACATACACACTCAGATACTTTCACACTCACACAAACATAGATACTTTCACACACACATACATAGACACATACACACTCACACACACATAGATACTTTCACGCTCACACATACATAGACACACACACACACCTACATAGGCACATACACACTCACACCTACATAGGCACATACACACTCACTCACATACATAAATACATACACACTCACTCACATACATAAATACATACACACTCACACATACATGTACATATACACACTCACTCACACATACATGTACACATACACACTGACACATTACATAGACACCTCCACACAGACACACTCACACATTACATAGACACCTCCGCATAAAATGGTAAGCATGTCAGCGCCATTTATCAACCTGTTCTTCAAATATCAGTCAATACCTTTTGAAGTCCAGACATCTTTTCAATTGACTTGTTAGATTTTCTTGTGATTTATACTGACAAAAACACCATGTAATTTAATTGACAAATTGGGTCTGTGTATATATGTGTGTATGTGTGTGTATATGTGTGTATATATGTGTATATGTGTGTATATATGTGTACATATGTGTGTGTATGTGTGTGTGTATATATGGTTATGTGTGTGTATGTATAAATATATATATGCGTATGTGTGTGTATGTGTACATGTGTATTTATGTGTGTATGTATATGTGTACATATGTGTATTTATGTGTGTATATATGTGTATATACTTGTGTGTATATGTGTACATATGTGTATATGTGTGTACACTGTGTGATATTTAAACATCTAAATATGTTTTTTGTTTGGTAACTTTGAGAGATTGTGTGTATACATGTGTATATATGTGTGTATATGTGTGTATACATGTGATACATGTGTATACATGTGTATATGTGTGATATTTAAACATCTAAATTTTTTTATTTGGTAACTTTGAGAGATTGTATGTATGTATGTATGTATATACACGTGTATATATGTATATATACATGTGTATATGTGTGATATTTAAACATCTAAATTAAAATTCTATTATGAGATTTATTAATTATTCGTTGAATCGATTCTATCAACATTCAGCTTTCAAAACTGAAACTAGTTCCAAGAAACTGTAATTTAAATTATGTCCAGCACCCCCGAAGCTGAGAATTACAAATTAAAAATTCATTTATCTTGAATTAATTAAAATATAATATAACAGTAGTTTGTTTAAAGTTTCTAATTATTGTCTTCTGTGTACCTCTGTCTGGGTGTGTGTTGGTTTGTGTGTGTGTGTGTGTGTGTGTGTATGTGTGTATATGTCCATGTATGTATGTATATATGTTCATGTATATGTGTATATATGTCCATGTATGTATGTATATATGTCCATGTATGTATGTATATATGTCCATGTATGTATGTCGTATATGTCCATGTATGTATGTCGTATATGTCCATGTATGTGTGTATATATGTCCACATATGTGTATATATGTCCATGTATGTATGTATATATGTATATATGTCCATGTATATGTGTATATATGTCTATGTATGTATGTATGTATGTGTATATGTCCATATATATGTGTATATATGTCCACGTATGTATGTATATATGTCCATGTATGTATATATGTCCATATGTGTATATATGTCTATGTATGTATATATGTCCATGTATGTATATATGTCCATGTATATGTGTATATATGTCCACGTATATGTGTATATATGTCCACGTATATGTATCTATATGTCCATGTATATGTATATATGTCCATGTATATGTGTATATGTCCATGTATGTACGTATATATGTGTATATATGTCTATGTATGTATATATGTCCATGTATGTGTGTATATATGTCTATGTATGTATATATGTCCATGTATATATGTATATATCTCCATGTATATATGTGTATATGTCCATATATATGTGTATATATGTTTATGTATATATGTTTATGTATGTATATATGTCCATGTATGTGTATATATATGTCCATGTATATATGTCCATGTATATATGTCCATGTATATGTGTATATAAGTTCATGTATATATGTCCATGTAGATGTGTATATATGTCCATGTATGTATGTATATCCATGTATATGTGTATATATGTCCATGTATATCTGTATATATGTCCATATATACATACAAGAATATCTTATGTATCCATGCATTATTTAAGCCTCTCTTCATGCATGACTGCACGGCTCTTGTTGGGTGGATGACTGATCCATTATTCTTGGTTTGAGTCGAACGAGACTTCTTCAGCTAGAACCCTAGAACCCTACGCTTGTATACTATACCTTCTTGGTTTTAACCTCTTCAGTACCACCAACAAGATAACTCATCCTAACATGTTTATCATAATAATAATAATAATAATGTTTGCTTGAGCAAGACACTTTATTTCACATTGCTCCAGCTTACTCAGCTGTAGAAATGACATGATCGGGACTGGGGTCCCTATCATTCCACTGCAAAGTAGTCGTGGAGGTGCCACGGCAAAAAAGCACCCAGCACTCACTGTAAATGAGGTTGGT
Source organism: Eledone cirrhosa (assembly GCA_964016885.1). NCBI lineage: Eukaryota > Metazoa > Mollusca > Cephalopoda > Octopoda > Eledonidae > Eledone > Eledone cirrhosa. The sequence goes on from OZ024758.1 coordinate 13,958,079, forward strand.
GTTAGGAAGGGCATCCAGCTGTAGAAATCAAGCCAGAATCAGTTCCCGTCCCACCCTTGCAAGCAGGGAAAAAGCGGACGTAAAATGAAATGATGAATAATAATGAAATTATTGTGTACAGTGCTCAGGTGCACTACCACTCATCAAATGTGCATGTATAGTACATAGAATAATGTACAAATGTCAGGAAAGCGAACAGTGTATGAGTGTATGAGCCATGAAACACATTAACTCTTTTCCAACAGTTGATAGTTTCAAAGCTAGATGGGGTTACTAGTTTGTTGGTGTGACATTTGTTGTTAATGTTTCTTTAAAAATAGTCATTTTATTTTATTAAGAAAAAAAACCTAGCACAGCAACTGTAGCTGTGTAAAATATACACAG
>OZ024758.1:13963462-14008462 GCA_964016885.1 Eledone cirrhosa
GTAGAAACAATTATTATAATAAAGTAGACGTCCAGCATAGAGTTATAGCCCTTTACATTCTGAGTTCAAATACCGTCGAGGTTAGCTTTGCTTTTCATCCTTACGGGGGTCGATAAAATAAAGTACCAGTAATACACTGGGATAATTGCTGGCCTTGTGCCAAAAGTAGAAACAATTATTATAATAAAGTAGACGTCCAGCATAGAGTTATAGCCCTTTACATTCTGAGTTCAAATACCGTCGAGGTTAGCTTTGCCTTTCAACCTTACGGGGGTCGATAAAATAAAGTACCAGTAATACACTGGGATAATTGCTGGCCTTGTGCCAAAAGTAGAAACAATTATTATAATAAAGTAGACGTCTAGCATAGAGTTATAGCCCTTTACATTCTGAGTTCAAATACCGTCGAGGTTAGCTTTGCTTTTCATCTTTACGGGAGTCGATAAAATAAAGTACCAGTAATACACTGGGATAATTGCTGGCCTTGTGCCAAAAGTAGAAACAATTATTATAATAAAGTAGACGTCCAGCATAGAGTTATAGCCCTTTACATTCTGAGTTCAAATACCGTCGAGGTTAGCTTTGCTTTTCATCCTTACGGGGGTCGATAAAATAAAGTACCAGTAATACACTGGGATAATTGCTGGCCTTGTGCCAAAAGTAGAAACAATTATTATAATAAAGTAGACGTCTAGCATAGAGTTATAGCCCTTTACATTCTGAGTTCAAATACCGTCGAGGTTAGCTTTGCTTTTCATCCTTACGGGGGTCGATAAAATAAAGTACCAGTAATACACTGGGATAATTGCTGGCCTTGTGCCAAAAGTAGAAACAATTATTATAATAAAGTAGACGTCTAGCATAGAGTTATAGCCCTTTACATTCTGAGTTCAAATACCGTCGAGGTTAGCTTTGCCTTTCAACCTTACGGGGGTCGATAAAATAAAGTACCAGTAATACACTGGGATAATTGCTGGCCTTGTGCCAAAAGTAGAAACAATTATTATAATAAAGTAGACGTCCAGCATAGAGTTATAGCCCTTTACATTCTGAGTTCAAATACCGTCGAGGTTAGCTTTGCCTTTCAACCTTACGGGGGTCGATAAAATAAAGTACCAGTAATACACTGGGATAATTGCTGGCCTTGTGCCAAAAGTAGAAACAATTATTATAATAAAGTAGACGTCTAGCATAGAGTTATAGCCCTTTACATTCTGAGTTCAAATACCGTCGAGGTTAGCTTTGCTTTTCATCTTTACGGGAGTCGATAAAATAAAGTACCAGTAATACACTGGGATAATTGCTGGCCTTGTGCCAAAAGTAGAAACAATTATTATAATAAAGTAGACGTCCAGCATAGAGTTATAGCCCTTTACATTCTGAGTTTAAATACTTTCGAGGTTAACTTTGCCTTTTATCCTTATGGGGGTCGATAAAATAAAGTACCAGTAATACACTGGGATAATTGCTGGCCTTGTGCCTAAAGTAGAAACAACTATTGTTAATATTTAGGCTATTGTCCCACCATTTATGGCTACTTGAAGTGTTCTGTCTTAGATACCGGAGGGTGGGATTTTTGGTGGAAGGTCTGAGGAATTTAAATACCTTGTGGTATTTATTTATGGCCTTTTTACATTGTCAGGTGAATGTTGCCTTTCATCCTTCTGGGAGTGGCTCGGGTGGCGGGGGGGGGGGTCCTGAAAGTGTCAGATGCTTGTGATGATAATCGACTATACAGTCCCCACCACCACCACCACCACCACCACCACCACTTTATGGTATTGTGTCAATGATAGGAATCAATACTACTTGTAGAGTGTTCCTGATGTTGTTGTTGCTGTCACTTCTATAGAATCGTCTCAAATATTTTAGCATGTAGAAGAGATACATTAGCTAATAGTATAGTGGTTTGTGTGTGTGGTTGTGTTTGGTGGTGTATGTGTGTATGGTTGTGTGTATGGTTGTGCATGTGTTTGTATGGTGGTGTATTGCTAATTCAGCCTTGAGTGTGTATGTATGTATGTGTATGTATGTATGTGTATGTATGTGTGTGTGTGGGGTTATGTATTGCTAATTCAGCCATGTGTGTGTGTGTGTGTGTGTGTGTGTATGTATTGCTAATTCAACTTTGAGTGAGTGTGTGTGAGTGTTTCAGAAAGAGAGTGTGTGTGTGTGAGGTATGTGTGTTTGTGTGTTTGTGTGTGTGGTTATGTATTGCTAATTCAACTGTGTGTGTGTATTGCCAATTCAACTTTGGGTGAGTATGTGTGTGTGTGAGTGTTTGAGAGAGAGTGTGTGTGTGTGTGTGTGTGTGTGCGCGTGTGTATTACTAATTCATTCTATGAGATCTATTGTATGGTTTCACAGCAGCTGAAAGTGGAAGTTAATCCAAGGAAACTGTGCTATGGATTGAGTTAATGGTATATATATTTACTAAAATATTCATATCCCTATATAAACAGTATATATGTGTATATATATATATACATACATTCACAGTATATATATATGCACAGTATATATATATATATAGTATGTATATATATAACTGTAGACATTACCCTAAGAGTGTATACAGTCTAATGTTTTCAGGCATAAAATTAGAAAAAAATTTATTATAAAAATCTCATGCACATCCTATATGTGTGTATGTATGTATGTATTTATATGTGTAGATGTATGTATGTATTTACATGTGTATATATATGTGTCTATGTATGTATGTATGAATGCATGCATCTATGTGTGTATGTATGTATATATTTACATGTGTCTATGTATGTATGTATGCATGCATGCATGTGTGTGTATGTATATATTTACATGTGTATATATATGTGTCTATGTATGTATGTATGTGTGTGTGTATTTAAAGTTAATTCTAAATGTTAAACACTTTTACGGGGTTTCTTCTAGCGTCAGTTAAAACATGGCAGACATATTTTATCTTATTTATCTCCTTATAAAGTAAATTTGTTTCAATTTACTGAAACTTGTTGAACTTTTACAGTTTATCTGTTTAAGTTGAGATCTTTCTACCTTACCACAATCTTTCCTACCTACCTCATCTTACCCCTTTCTACCTCACCCTACCCTTTCTACCTCACCCTAGCCCTTCCTACCTCACCCTAGGTCTACCTACTCCACCCTAGGTCTACCTACTCCACCCTAGGTCTACCTACTCCACCCTAGGTCTTCCTACCTCACCCTAGATCTACCTACCCCACCCTACTCCTTCCTACCTCACCCTACCTCTTCCTACCTCACCCTAGGTCTTCCTACCTCATCTTACCCCCTTCCTACCTCACCTTAACCCTTCCTACTCCACCCTACCCCTTCCTTCCTCACCCTACCCCTTCCTACCCGACCCTAGGTCTTCCTACCTCACCCTACCTCTTCCTACCCCCACCCTACCCCTTCCTACCCCACCCTAGCCCTTCCTACCTCACCCTAGCTAACAGGGGTGTGGTGTTTACAGTGCTGGCTGTGATGGTAATGCTGACAATAAAATAAATAGCAATAATATATCTTGGTCGATTCACTCTCTCTCTCTCTCTCTGCCTTCCTTTCTATCACCTCCTGTCTGTTCCCCCCCCCCTCTGTATCTGCCTTGCTTTCTCTCACCCCCTGTCTCTGTATGTCTCTCTCTCGCTCTCCACTCCCTCTTTCTCCCTCTCCTCTCCCTTCCTCTCCCTTCCTCTCTCTCGCTCTCCTCTCCCTTCCTCTCTCAGTGGTTACAGTACCTAATCACAAGAAATCAATATTCTCCTGCTTGTCTTAAGGCTTTGGTAGAAATGTCTAACACAGTGGTGCCATCCTCTATAAACTTGAGTCTGTATTGATTAGCTCAGTGTCTCACTTGGAATGCCACTGGGCTTCACTTTACTTGTCAACCCTTACTCCCCTCCTGGGTCGGTATCATAAAATATGTATCACTTGTACTGTGTCAAACTGAAATTTGATTTTTTTTTTTTTTTTTTTTAAGAAATACCCCCCCCCTCACTTCAATTGTTTTCCCCCGCCCCACCCCCTTTTAAAATATTGGCCTTGAGCCTAGACAAGGAATCAATAATTCTACTCAGCTTAAAATAAAACCCCTCCTCCACACTGCCACCACCTCCACAATATATACTCCCCTCCACCACCACCACCACAATATACACCCCCTCCACATCACCACCACAATATACAACCCCTCCTCCACGCCACCACAATATACACCCCTCCTCCATGCCACCACAATATATACCCCCCCCCCCTACAACACCACCACCACCACAATATATCCCTCCTCCACACCACCACAAAATATAACCAATCATAAGATATCACAAAAAATAGCACATCACACCAAAACTGTTGACTTATTAACCCTTTAGCATTTACATTACTCTATATATATTATTGTATTTTTGTGGTAAAGACTTTACCTTACATAATATCTCACATAATATCAAATATATGAGATTTTGATATTTATTTTGAGAAAATTACCTTAACATCAGTATGAGTGGCCAGTTAGAGCCAGTTTGAAGAGAAAGAGGTGAGAAAACTTTGGCCGGATATGGTTGGTTTAAATGCTAAAGGGTTAAAGAATCTTCAGGTTGTGTGATTGGTAAGAGAGGCATTGTATTACTGAAGTAGCAGAGTCTGTGGTAGATTTACAATGTGTGTTGTGAACTGATACTATTGTATTAGGCCAGCAACTTAAGTGTAGGTGTTTATCTCGTTTAGAATAGGTACAACATATCCCTGTATATATGTGTATATTTGTATATTTCAAGATTAATATCCCTTCTTCTGGGGAAAATAAAGGAACTATTCCAGTGTCTGATGTGGCTGGATAATGGAATAGTTTATTAGTCTATTTTCCTCGGAAGAGGAGATATCAATCTCGAAATATCAGGACATAGGAATAAATTAAGGTAAAAAAAACAACCCTTGTTTCTTATGATTTAATTATTTTCCGCAAAACCTGCATTGTCGTGGCTTTCAAACTTCAAATTCTTCATATATATATATCGACTTTTGTTGATATATATATATAGGTCAGTGTTATTTGTTTGGGTGTTGTTGTTATTCCATTCATTTTTCTGTTTAGCCTTGGCCTTCTAAGTTCTATTTCACTGGCCTCTCTGATTTACCTATCTGCTGGGTCATTTCTATGTTTAGATATTGTTCTAATTTCTATGTTGTCTATGTTACCGTCGTGTTGTTGGCATGTTCGTAACAAACAACACTGACCTAAGAGAAGTATAAATAATAAATAAATAAATAAATAGATAAATAAATAAATAAATACATACACAAGCACAATAACAACAAACACATATAAACACACACTAGTAAAGATAGAATACATTAACCAATACACAGTCACCCAATCACGAACACACATTAAACAAAACACTATACACACACGCAAACGCATGCGCAAAGAAGACAAAAAAAAATAAACAAATAAATAAATATATAAACAGACTAAATAAAGATGGTGTAGAAAATACAATGCAATGGGAGGAAACAATAGCACCACTGACGATGTTGCAGATGTGCAACGAAAGAACTTTGATAAACTATATATATGTGTTTGTGTCTATATTGTATCTGTATTTTTGACCATTGGTCAGTCAATGACAACATTGAGGACCGAATAAATTAAATTAACCGATATAAAAGACATAGAAGCGAAAACCAACCAAACAGTGAGTGTGTCCTGTTATTAATTCTGGCAATATTACACAAATATGACCCTCCCCAAGAATAACAATATTTGTTTCGACACACGATTTCATATCAAAAACCTCACAAAACTACATATATATATATATATATATATATATATTATATATAATTTATATATATATTATATATATAATATATATATATATATATAATATATAATATATATAAATATATATATATAATATATATAATATAAATATATATATATATATATATTAGTGGAGGCACATGGCTTAGTGGTTAGAGCATTGGGCTTGCAATCGAAAGGTTGTGAGTTCAATTCTCAGACCGGGTGATGTGTTGTTTCCTAGAACAAGACACTTTATTTCACATTGCTCCAGTTTACTCAGCTGTAGAAATGAGATGATAAGGACTGGGGTCGCTATCATTCCACTGCAAAGTGGTCATGGAGGTGCTACTGCAAAAAAGCACCCAGCCGACACTGTAAAGTGGATGTGTAGGTGCCAGAATCAGTTCCCGTCCTACCCTTGCAAGCAGAGAAAAGCGGACGTGAAATGATGATGATATATATAGACAGTCCTATGCGAGCAAGACAATCACTCTTGCCTCAAGTGGGAAAACCCCCGTCCAAACCCATGCAAGCGTGGAACACGGACGTTAAACGTTGATGATGATGATATAAATAGTCTTAATAAAATGAATATTTAAACTCTACTTTGGTATTGAGTACTCTTTTTTTTCTCAGCCATCAACCACATATGGATATATATATATATATATATATATATATATATCCATATACATATATATGTGTACATATATCCACACACACATATATATATAGCAACCTGTTTGTTAAAGGTTCCTATAGTGTGTCAGGGTTACAAATCACCCAATCGTTGTTTGCAAACAAAATGGTGATTTGTTCAATAAAATATTGCACAAAAGGCTTTTAGCTAAGCTCCATTGATCTGAAATACTTTCAAAGCCATTATATACCCCCCCCCCACCCCCCCCAGTCCCTCAGCATCAAGGTATCCCAGTTAACCTTCAAACCTTAGCATTTATTTCTCTAGTGGCAGCAAATGTTTTATTGTAGTGGTAGATGGTGAGGGATAAGTAAGTTTGGTGGTAGAAATAATAGTTACAATGACAATGGAGGTGTGGTGATGATGGTGATGACAACAGAGTGGTGGTGGTGGTGGTGATGGTGATGACAACAGACGTGTGGTGGTGGTGGTGGTGATGGTGACAACTGACGTGTGGTGGTGGTGATGGTGATGACAACAGATGTGTGGTGGTGGTGGTGGTGGTGATGATAACAGACGTGTGGTGGTGGTGGTGACAACAGACGTGTGGTGGTGGTGATGGTGATGACAACAGAGGTGTGGTGATGGTGGTGACAACATGATGATGGTGTTAACAGAGGTGTGATGGTGTTGATAACAATAGGTGTGGTTATGGTGATGGTGATGATGACAACAAGTGTGATGATGATCTCTTTGTCTCTCTTTCTCTCTCTCATGGTGATGGTCTCTCTCTCTCTCTCACACACATGGTGATAGTGATGTTGATGATATATATACATACATATACACACACACACATACACATATGTCTCTCTACAATGTCTATCCTTTCCCTGTCCCTGAGCTTATATACAAGTATATACTTTATCCCTTCATATTCTGTGGTGATTTAGCAGAAAATATCTAAGAAAGGAATTTTTAATTCAAATGTTTGTAGTATCTTTTCTAGTGGCCAGACTGTATTGGAAATGTCCAATAGTAGAAGAAAGTCTTTCATTTGTAACATAATGTAGTCACAGTTCTGTTTTATACATTTCCGAGAATGCCTTTGCTGATGTGGCTTCGTGTGGAACATGGTGTTGAAAGAGTCAAGCGACAGACTTTGATCTTTCTGTATAGACATGATAAACAAAACTTGATAGAAAATTATCGTCTTTTGAACTGAATGTGAAAATTTACTGTGTGCATGCTTCATATTCTTCTCTGGGGCCCTGGTTGCTGCCGTTCCCACCCTGTTCCTAATACGGTAATCCACACCATATTTGTTGTCAGTCTCTTTGTTGTAGCATTATTCTTAATATTATTTAACTTTCAGAAAGTAGTAGGTAATTCTTCTCAAGTTTTTTTTTTTGTTTTTGTTTTTTTTTTTGTTTGTTTTTGTTTTTTGGCATTGTGTTATATATACAATACACTACTGACTTCACTAAAGCAACACTTGAAAGAGTTAATATAGAAAAATCATATATCATTAAACGTGAACAAACAGTTAGGAATTATTTAGATAAGATCAATTGAAGTTCAGAAGCATATTTGCTGTGAAGGAAAAGGAGTTGAAACAAAAATGTTATATGATGTTAGATGGAGTATGTTTGAGTAGGAAGACAAATTGAAAATAAGACAAAACAGGTATAATGTTAGAAATGTCAAAGAGATTTCATGTGTAAAATTTCATCAAACTAAAGTGAACTTATATCTCAGAAAATTATCGTATAATCACTAACAATACGTATTTAAAAACATAAAAACGGTTATAAAGAGAAGAATGTGTCAGAGAAAAAAGTTGAGTTCAAATCCCACTGAGGTTCAACTTTGCCTTTCATCCTTACGGGGCTGATAAAATAAAGTACCAGTAACAAACTGGATTCAATTTAATTGACTTTTCCCTCCCCCAAATTGTTGATCTTGTGTCTAAATCAGAAACCATTATTATTATTATTATTATTATTATTATTATTACTATTATTGGCCATGCTTTGCAGCATAGAGTTACGACCTGTTGCGTTCTGAGTTCAAATCCCACCAAGGATAGCTTTGCCTTTCATCTTTACGGGGTCGATAGAATAAAGTATGTCAGGAAAGTGAACAGTGTATGAGTCATGATATACATGTGTGTGTTTATGGAACGGCGATATCAGGTGTAGGGTTGGCGAATTTCAGGAAGCATGGAGGTTTTAACCCTTTAGTGTTCAAACCGGCCAGAATTCTCTACCTCTTTCTGTTGAAACTGGCTGTAACTGGTCGCTCAAACTGATGTTAAGGTATTGTTCTCAAAATAAATACTTTCAAAATCTCATAGATTCGATATTATGTGAGATAATTATGTGAGGTAAAGCCTTTACCATGAAAATATAATAGTATATATAGAGTAATGTGAATGTTATGTGAGATATTATGTGAGGTAAAGCCTTTACCATGAAAATATAATAGTAAATATAGAGTAATGTGAATGTTATGTGAGGTAAAGCCTTTACTGTGAAAATATAATAGTATATATAGAGTAATGTGAATGTTATGTGAGATATTATGTGAGGTAAAGCCTTTACTGTGAAAATATAATAGTATATATAGAGTAATGTGAATGTTATGTGAGATATTATGTGAGGTAAAGCCTTTACTGTGAAAATATAATAGTATATATAGAGTAATGTGAATGTTATGTGAGATATTATGTGAGGTAAAGCCTTTACTGTGAAAATATAATAGTATATATAGAGTAATGTGAATGTTATGTGAGATATTATGTGAGGTAAAGCCTTTACTGTGAAAATATAATAGTATATATAGAGTAATGTGAATGTTATGTGAGATATTATGTGAGGTAAAGCCTTTACTGTGAAAATATAATAGTATATTTAGAGTAATGTGAATGTTAAAGGGTTAAAGGATGCAGTGTCTAATGAGGAGAAACTGCATCCTTTAAGGTGAAACTAATAAGAAATTATCTAAAATGAACCTATATGTGTTTGTGTGTGTGAATTATGAAGGCATGTAGCTTAGTGGTTAGAGGTGTTCAGCTCATGATCGTATGATCAGTTTAGAGGAAAATACGTATATTTGACATGTTTATGTGTCTCTATACTAAAAATATTTAAATTTATGTAAATTTATACAGCTTCAGTTACCTGTATTCTGTATATATACACAGATAAAATGTGGCCCCACGCTGTAATATGGCCGTGTAGGTAACACGGCAAAAACCTCCCGGTCCAGACTGTAAACATGGTTGGTGTTAGGAAGGGCATCCACCCGTAGAAAACCTGCCAGACAGTCCTACACGAGCAAGACAACCAATCTGGCTTCAAGTGGGTCAATTCCTGTCTAACCCATGCTAGCGTGGAAGATAGACGTTAAACGATGGCGACGATGACGATGATGATGATATAACTTTACCACATACTTCAGCTGCTTAGCACAATTTAATATATTATTTGTGTGTATCTATGTATATATATATATATATATATATATATATATATATATATATGTGTGTGTGTATGTGTATATATATACATACATATACATACAAATGCATATATATATATATATACGCATGTGTATGTGTGTGTATTATACATACATATATCTATACACTCACATACACTAATGACATAAAATAGAACACATGAAACATTTCATTGCCGTGACATATAGCTGAGAGAAAAGGAAAGAAAAAATACATACTTGGCTTCATTTATATGTTAAAGATTATCCCCAATATCTGGATGAGATAGCTTATCTACTGAATATACTTCTTTATGTATTACAGTAAAGTGATAAAGCTTTTCTCTGTAATCTCTAAAACTTTTCACTACAACTTGGCTGTCACTTGTAATTCTTCAATTAAGATACGGTAAATATCATTAAACTTACATCTGTTTTGCTATTTTGCTTTCCAAGAAAAGTGTTTTTACTGAAAATTATGATGGATTGAAGAACAAATTCTTAATAAAAATGAAGAAATATAGATAACAGATATAGCAAAAGTTATATGTTTATTTTAAATTGTTTTCATTTTGTTGTTTTGGTTTTCTCAACTGAATTCTATATATGAGAATAATGGTTGTTATTAGCAGCAAATCTATGCCAATACCAACCCTTACCTATAGTAGTGAATCTTGGCTAATCACCGAAAGAATATGATCGCGACTACAAGCAGCTTAAATGAGGTTCCTCCGAAGGGTCTTTGGAGTAATATTACTCGTTAAAATGCATAACTCGGAGATTAGAGAGTCACTCTAGGTAGAGCCGATACTTCTCCGAATTAAGAGATAACAGCTCCGATACTATGGACCTGTGGTTAGAATGTCTCAGGAAGGAATCACTGGACAGATTTGTAGCTCAGAGATCAGAGAGTCACTCCAGGTAGAGCCGATACTGCTCCGAATTAAGAGATCACAGCTCCGATACTATGGACCTGTGGTTAGAATGTCTCAGGAAGGAATCGCTGGACAGATTTGTAGCTCAGAGATCAGAGAGTCACTCCAGGTAGAGCCGATACTGCTCCGAATTAAGAGATCACAGCTCCGATACTATGGACCTGTGGCTAGAATGTCTCAGGAAGGAATCGCTGGACAGATTTGTAGCTCAGAGATCAGAGAGTCACTCCAGGTAGAGCCGATACTGCTCCGAATTAAGAGATCACAGCTCCGATACTATGGACCTGTGGTTAGAATGTCTCAGGAAGGAATCGCTGGACAGATTTGTAGCTCAGAGATCAGAGAGTCACTCCAGGTAGAGCCGATACTGCTCCGAATTAAGAGATCACAGCTCCGATACTATGGACCTGTGGTTAGAATGTCTCAGGAAGGAATCGCTGGACAGATCTGTAGCTCAGAGATCAGAGAGTCACTCTAGATAGAGCCACTACCTAAATATTTGCAGCAGATCCCTATGGAATCAATAAAATAATGTACCAGTAATGCACGGGGTCAATTTAATCGACTTTCCCCTTCACTTCAAATTGCTGGCCTTGTGCTTAAAGTAGAAACGATTATTATTATTATTGTGGATTGGCAGTGTCGGTAGAGGGTCGGACGCCATGCTTTCCAGCATAGTTACGTCTCTTTACGGTCTGAGTTCAAATCCCGCCGAGGTTGACTTTGCCTTTCATCCTTACGGGGTCGATAAAATAAAGTACCAGTAATGCACTGGGTAATTGCTGGCCTTCTGCCTAAAGTAGAAACAATTATTATTAGTAGTGGTAGTAGTAGTAGTAGTAGTAGTAGTAGTATAATTATTATCTATAGTTTTTTTTGCTAAGATAATTTAAATTTTGAACTTTATATATATATATTGTTGTTGTTTAGTTGTCATTTACTGTCAGTCACCCACCCATACACCTCCTCTTCCCCCCACCCCAGCCCTTCCTCCTCCTTCCCTTCCTCCTACTCTGGCAGTTTGCATGTGCTGTGTAATTATACAGTAGAACTGTTAGTACTAATTGGTCTCGGAATGTTTCGGTTAATATATCTATTATTACACATAAAAGAAGATTTCTATTGAAACAATATTTCATCCTGGTAATGGAGGTTTGAGCTTTTTCTATGAAAAACGATATGGATTAGATAAGAGAGGGAGGGGTGTAAAGAGAGGGGAGAGAGAGATATAAGGAGTGATAGAGAGGAAGAGAGGTAGAGAAGAGTGAGGGTGAAGGAGAGGGGAGGGAGGGGAGGGAGAAAGAGGGAGCAAATTGACAATAAAAACAAAACAATATATTATTAAACCATTATTATTAGTAGTAGTAGTGGTGTTGGTGGGGTGGTAGTAGTGATGGTGATGGTAGTGGTAGTAGTGTTAGTTGTGATGGTAGTGGTGGTGGTGGTAGTAGTGGTGTTAGTGGTGTTGGTGGTGGTGGTAGTAGTGTTAGTTGTGGTGGCGTGTGGTGATGGTGGTAGTAGTGGTATTGGTAGTAGTAGTAGTAGTAGTGGTGGTGGTGGTGATGGCATGCGGGCAAGAGAGAGAGAGAGAACGGGGAGGTACTTAAATGCACATATGTAATCAAAACATGATTTAGTTTGATATTAATTTAGTGTAATTTAGCTCAGTATAAATACCATTATTTTTAGTTCAATGTTTGGCTTAAATTTAATTTGATAAACAATTGCAAGGAATCAGACTTGATTTCGTGTTTTTGTTGATTGGATTGTTCTAATGTCTTCTGGTGGTGGTGATGGTGGTGGTGTGGTGGGGGCGTGCTTCAATCAACTCTGCTTTAACAAACAGATTCTGTAATTTGTACTTATACACATTACAGTCATATACTCCGTGTCAACAACCTCCACTGGACTAATTCTGGCTTTTTTACTAAAAACCAACTTATGAAGGTCCAATTTGATTCCTAACTCTTGGGCGTTGCGACCGGGTAGATAATATATCAGGCATGGATGGACCAATGGAAACATTGTTTCCTTGGCTCCATTTGACAAGTTCCACTCCACTTGGTAAGCGAATGAGGATTCGGGACACTGCATCCTTCAAAAACTTCCATGCTTCCCCAAATTTACCAACACTACACCTGATATTCCCCCTCGATGCATACGCACACGTGTCTGTCTTTGTGTGTCTGTGACTCATGCACTGTTCACTTTCCTGACATTTGTACATTATTCTATGTATTATACATGCACATTTGATGAGTTGTAGTGCACCTGAGCACAGTACACAATCATTTTCATTGGATTGGCAGTATCGGTAGAGGGTTTGACACATAGAGTTACGGCCCTTGCCATTCTGAGTTCAAATCCCGCCGAGGTTAACTTTGCCTTTCATCCTTACGGGGTCGATAAAATAAAGTACCAGTAATACACTGGGGTCGATTTAATCGAATTTCCCCTCCCCCAAAATTACTGGTTTGTGCCTGTAGTATCGCTAGAGGGTCGGACGCCATGCTTTCCAGCATAGTTACGTTCCTTTACGATCTGAGTTCAAATCCCGCCGAGGTAGACTTTGCCTTTCATCCTTACGGGGTCGAAAAAATAAAGTACCAGTAATGCACTGGGTAATTGCTGGCCTTGTGCCTAAAGTAGAAACAATTATTATATTCTGAGTTCAAATCCCGCCAAGGTTAACTTTGCCTCTCTCTCTCTATATATATATATATATATATAGAGAGAGAGAGAGAGAGAGATCAAAAGATGGTTAAAAGAGTTCCATGTATTTTATTATGCGCATTTCAATAAAACTCACCTCCTACATATATATATATATATATATATATATAATATAAGATCAAAAGATGGTTAAAGGAGTTCCATATTTCCTCCCCTATATCTCCTCCCTGTTTGCTCTCTTTACCTCTCTCTCCCCTATATATATATATATATATATATAACGAAGGAAATGTGGTAAGGAGCCAGGTGGACCATAACGCACCAAAGTACTCAATACTTAGGGTAGTAGAGTGGGTAATAGGAACAAGTAAGACCCCGACGGCTGAGCTCAAGCTGTTTCGACGGCTAATTCTGTACTCAATTCAGTACAGAATTAGCCGTCGAAACGGCTTGAGCTCAGCCGTCGGGGTCTTACTTGTTCCTATATATATATATATATATATACATTATATATATATATATATATATATATAATCACACACATACTCTCTCACACACACACATACAAAAACACATACTTTCTCTCACACACACACACACACACACACACTTTCACATTCAAACACACACACTCTCTTACACGCACACACACACACACACACACGCATACACTTTCTCTCTTTCTATCCCTCCCTCTCTCACACACATACACACACACACTTTCTCTCATTTTATCCTCTCTCTCTCTCACATACACACACACACACACCTCCGCCCTCCCTCTCTCTCTTCTTCCTTCATCTCTCACCACCACTCCCTCCTCTCCACCACTCTCAATACAAACTCGTGCCCCCCCCCCCCTCCTATCTCCCCCTCACCCCCCACCACACCACATATATTTACATAACTGATTGTTTCAGTAATTATCAGTAAAATAAGCTGCAGCCATATTTAAAGTCTCTCTTTTTATTGAATCTTCAACAAATCTGCACCACAATTATTATACAATAAATCTCTCTCTCTCTCTCTCTCTCTCTATTTCCTCCCCTATATCTCCTCCCTGTCTGCTCTCTTTACCTCTCTCTCCCCTATATATATATATATCCCTTACTCTCTCTCTCCCTCTCTCTCTATATATCTCTCCCCCATCTCTCCATTGCTCTCTATCTCCCTTACTCTCTCTCCCTCTCTCTCTCCTTCCCTATATATCTCTCCCCCATCTCTCCATTGCTCTCCCCCCCCCCCTCTCTCTCTCTCTATTTCCTCCCCTATATCTCCTCCCTGTTTGCTCTCTTTACCTCTCTCTCCCCTATATATATATATCTCCCTTACTCTCTCTCCCTCTCTCTCTCCTTCCCTATATATCTCTCCCCCATCTCTCCATTGCTCTACCCCCCCCCCTCTCTCTATCCCAGTTGACTATTAAAATGGAACCCATTAACTTAATCACAGAAATACAATGAACTGTCTGGTAGCTCACAACATTCCATGTAGCGCTGAAATCTATTGTAATTTACCATCAGCTACATGTGACTCTTGTTGAGTCTCTCTTCAGCTCCATGTTTTTGTTATGAGTGACTCTTGTTGAGTCTCTCATCGGCTACATGTTGAGAGTGACTCTTGTTGAGTCGCTCAGTAGCTTCATGTTGTTAAGTGACTCTTGTTGAGTCTCATCAGCTACATGTTGAGAGTGACTCTTGTTGAGTCTCTCATCAGCTCCATGTTGTTAAGTGACTCTTGTTGAGTCTCTCATCAGCTACATGTTGAGAGTGACTCTTGTTGAGTCTCTCAGTAGCTTCATGTTGTTAAGTGACTCTTGTTGAGTCTCTCATCAGCTACATGTTGAGAGTGACTCTTGTTGAGTCTCTCATCAGCTCCATGTTGTTGTTATGAGTGACTCTTGTTGAGTCTCTCATCAGCTACATGTTGAGAGTGACTCTTGTTGAGTCTCTCAGTAGCTTCATGTTGTTAAGTGACTCTTGTTGAGTCTCTCAGTAGCTTCATGTTGTTAAGTGACTCTTGTTGAGTTTCTCATCAGCTCCATGTTAAGTGACTCTTGTTGAGTCTCTTGTGTGGTAGACCTCCTCAGTAAAATATGGTCGTACTTGTACTTATTACATCCTACATTATCATCATCATAATCATCATCACCATCATCACCACCACCATCACCAGCATCACCATCATCACCACCATCATCACCACCATCATCATCATCATCTCATCATCATAATCATCATCATCATGGCTCCCTCTTCTATATGTATGTACACACACATGCATGCATGCATACACACACATACGCACACATATATATATATATATACACACACATACACATACACACACACACACACACACACAGGTTGTTTTGCGTGTGTAAGACTTCAAACTGAAGGGATCAGCAATGTTGTTTTTCAGTTTATCTTAGTCAAGCCCCTCGCTGTTCCTGTTCTTCACATGGAATAATACTGCATGGTCGTATGTAGGGGTGGGGTGGTGGGGGCAGGGGCATGGGGGGGGTAGAGTAGAGAGGAAAGAGACGAGCTTGAGGAGAGGATAAGGTGACCAAGTGAAAAGGGACTAGGGAGAGAGAGAGAGAGAGAGAGAGAGAGAGAGGGGGGCTGTGGAGAGTGGGAGAGAGAGAGAAAGAGAGAGAGAGGATAAGGAGAGCAAATGAGAAGGAACTATATATATATATATAGAGAGAGAGAGATGGGGGGAGTCTGGAGAGGGGACAAAGAGAGTAAGGAACTAGAGGGAGAGGAAGATAGAGAGAAAGAGGGAGAGAGAGAGAGGGTGACTGCAGAGAGGATAAGGAGAGCAAATGAGAAGAAACTATATATATATATATATATATATATATATATATATATATATATATATATATATATATATAGAGAGAGAGAGAGAGAGATGGAGGGGAGCCTGGAGAGGGGGACAAAGAGAGTAAGGAACTAGAGGGAGGGAGAGAAAGAGGGTGGGTGAAGGAAGGCAGAGTAAAGTGCACTGAGTGTAGAGGGCTGATGACTTTCACCACCAGCGTTGCACCACAACACATGACACATGCATTCCAGCAGTGCAGCAGTAGTAGTGGTGGTGGTAGCAACAGTAGTAGTAGTAGTAGCAGCAGCAGTAGTAGTAGTAGTTGTAGTAGTGACAGTAGTGGTAGTAGTAGTAGTAGTTTTGTTAGTAGTGGTAATAGTAGTAGTAGTAGTTGTAGTAGTGACAGTAGTGGTAGTAGTAGTTTTGTTAGTAGTGGTAATAGTAATAGTAGTAGCAGCAGTTGTAGTAGTTGTAGTAGTGACAGTAGTGGTAGTAGTAGTAGTAGTTTTGTTAGTAGTGGTGGTGGTAGCAACAGTAGTAGTAGTAGCAGCAGTTGTAGTAGTTGTAGTAGTGACAGTAGTGGTAGTAGTAGTAGTAGTAGTTTTGTTAGTAGTGGTAGCTAGCAATAGTAGTAGTAGCAGCAGTAGTAGTTTTGTTAGTAGTAGTAGTAGATGTAATAGTAGTAGTTGTAGTAGTGACAATAGTGGTAGCAGTAGTAGTGGTAATAGTAGTAGTAGTAGTAGTAGTAGTAGTAGCAGCAGCAGCATACAGTTATAGTAGTAGCATTAGTAGATGATGATGATGGTGTTGATAGGCCTGGAGTTCTGTATGTAGTGGAGTGGGGATGGGAGTGGTGTGTCAAAGACATGACAGAACGGTTCTCCCACAGTTGGTGATAGGGAAGTATATACAGCCATAGAAAACCTGCCAAATAAAGGGTCGTGTGGAACCTTTAGTTGTATCAAAGACAGGACAACCTTCCTAGTGATAATGTCATGATAAAATACACTCAGTAGCATGCAGGATCATATGTAAGTTAGATGCAGTAACTGTGGCCCATCTTTGACACAGACGCATCACTCCCCACCACAGGATGTGTTGGGTGTGTTTATCAGTCATCTACTTCTCCAAATTGAGAGATCACAGCTCTGATACTATGGACATGTGGTTAGAATGTCTCAGGAAAGAATCGCTGGACAAATTTGTAGCTCGAAGATCAGAGAGTCACTCCAGGTAGAGCTGCTACATCTCCAAATTGTGAGATATCACAGCTCTGATACTATGGACATGTGGTTAGAATGTCTCAGGAAAGAATTGCTGGACAGATTTGTAGCTCGAAGATCAGAGAGTCACTCCAGGTAGAGCTGCTACATCTCCAAATTGAGAGATCACAGCTCTGATACTATGGACATGGGGTTAGAATGTCTCAGGAAAGAATCGCTGGACAAATTTGTAGCTCGAAGATCAGAGAGTCATTCCAGGTAGAGCTGCTACATCTCCAAATTGTGAGATCACAGCCCTGATACTATGGACATGTTGTTAGAATGTCTCAGTAAAGAAGTGCTGGACAGATTTGTAGCTCGAAGATTAGAGAGTCACTCCAGGTAGAGCTGCTACATCTCCAAATTGTGAGATCACAGCTCTGATACTATGGACATGTGGTTAGAATGTCTCAGGAAAGAATTGCTGGACAAATTTGTAGCTCGAAGATCAGAGAGTCATTCCAGGTAGAGCTGCTACTTCTCCGAATTGTGAGATCACAGCCCTGATACTATGGACATGTTGTTAGAATGTCTCAGTAAAGAAGTGCTGGACAGATTTGTAGCTCGAAGATTAGAGAGTCACTCCAGGTAGAGCTGCTACATCTCCAAATTGTGAGATCACAGCTCTGATACTATGGACATGTGGTTAGAATGTCTCAGGAAAGAATCGCTGGACAAATTTGTAGCTCGAAGATCAGAGAGTCATTCCAGGTAGAGCTGCTACATCTCCAAATTGTGAGATCACAGCTCTGATACTATGGTAGTGGTTAGAATGTCTCAGGAAAGAATCGCTGGACAGATTTGTAGCTCGAAGATCAGAGAGTCATTCCAGGTAGAGCTGCTACTTCTCCAAATTGAGAGATCACAGCTCTGATACTATGGACATGTGGTTAGAATGTCTCAGGAAAGAAGCGCTGGACAGATTTGTAGCTCGAAGATCATAGAGTCATTCCAGGTAGAGCTGCTACTTCTCCGAATTGTGAGATCACAGCTCTGATACTATGGACATGTGGTTAGAATGTCTCAGGAAAGAATCGCTGGACAGATTTGTAGCTCGAAGATCAGAGAGTCATTCTAGGTAGAGCTGCTACTTCTCCAAATTGTGAGATCACAGCTCTGATACTATGGACATGTGGTTAGAATGTCTCAGTAAAGAAGTGCTGGACAGATTTTATGGGCAAAACCATTTAAAAGCAGGAGACCCAGGGGTAGATCTTAAGCAAGATAGTTGGATAACATCCATGAGCTTGGCTGGTCTTGCTTGGAGGTCCAGCCGGATGAGTTGGAGACGGTTGCTTCTGGCAGGACCTGCTGGAAGGAGTATTTGAGGACTCTGCTCCCATGACCCTCTCAGGAATAAGTGGGTGAAGAAGATGAAGAAGAAGAAGAATAGGATGGAGGAGGAGGAGGAGGAGAAGAAGCAATGCATGACTGTTTTACAAAAAAATAAGCTGAACTATCTGAGACGATTTCCAATTGTAGTTATTTAACTTCATGTTTCTTATAATTCCTTATGGAAGAGGGTTGGTACCTATGACCATTGCAGGTTGTCCAACAGACAGTAGGGGCTGGGTAAAGTTGGTTTAAGGGCCATGGAATATTTTCCTTTCATTTTCTTTCATTCCCTTGACAAATAGATTATAACCCCCTCCCCACCACCACCCCACATTCTTCGGTGGTTTACCTTGTTTTTTAATCAACAGTTAGACATGAAACTTTTTGTTGATTTTCCTTCCTCTCCCTCCACCCTTCCTTCTTGTTTAGCAAATCACTGGCAGCAGACGACAACCCCTCCATCCCCTTTACCAAATCACAAGCAGCAGACGACAATGAAGCTTTGTTGTGTGTCACTGTCTGTTGTGTTTATTAGTGTAGCATCATCACAGTTCCAGACAACCTTTACACAACTAAACTACCCACCTTTCTCTCTCTCTTCCCCCCTCCCCCTCTCTCAATCTTTCTCTTCTCCCCCCTCTCTCTCTCCCACCTCTCTCTCTGTTCCCACTCTCCTCCCCCTCTCTCTATTCTCCCTCTCCCCATCTCTCTTCCACCTCTCACCCACTCTCCCTCTCCCCATCTCTCTTCCACCTCTCCCCATCTCTCTTCCACCTCTCACCCACTCTCTCTTCCCCCCTCTCACCCCCCTCTCACCCCCTCTCCCCCCCTCTCACCCAGTCTCTCTTCCTCCTCTCCTCTCTCCCTCCCCTCCCACCCAGTCTCTCTTCCTCCTCTCCTCTCTCCCTCCCCTCCTTTCTTTCTCCAATCTTTTTCTTTGACAATTCAATTCCTTTATTTCCAGTATAAATCAATGTAAACTAGATCTACAGTAAGTTTCATGGCTTCTCCTTCTTGCTTTTTGGGGGATATTTTTATATGTATAAACATTGGAACATTTACCTTGACGAAGGTCAAAATCGATGGTGGTGACGGGGGGGTGTATGTGTTTGTCTGTCTGTGTGTATATATATATATATATATATATATAGTAATAATAATAAATGTGAAGACTAAAATGCCAAGAGGGCTCGATAAGGATAAATATATATGAAATATATAAAAACAATAGAGCAAATATTCATTAAAATAACAGATTAAAGTTTAAGTAAAGAATTGCTGCTTTCACCCTTAACAGGATCTTCTGAAAGCAGCGATTCTTTGCTTAAACTTTAATCTGTTATTTTAATAAATAAATATATATATATATATATATACATATATATATATAGTTGAAAATTAACAAACAAAACACAGGAAGCATTTGTACACAGTTATATTAGGTTCACACTTAGTGGAAGTGGAGGAGGTTTCAACGTTTAGGTCAGAAGTCCTTCATCAGGAAAGTTCGAATAGGGGGAGAACAGAAACTCCGAGGAAGAGTGAGGCAGGGGTTAAGGAGGGAAGTTAAAAAATTGAGAAATAAGCCAAACACTTCTAACTATATCACATTTAAATTTACAGGTGTTTCATCCTTAATATTAAGAGCTTAATATTAGTTAGGGCACCCTCAGAATTATATAAGATATAGTTGCTTTAAATATGACATTATGTACATAAAATATAACATATCTGGTCAACTCTGCTTCCTGATCAACCTTGTTTGAGCCAATTCTTGAAGGTTGGTTCTAGCAGTTTAAAATAACTACCTTGGGAGAAAGTAGTCTACAGAACAACAACATTAATTCCTGCTTCAGTTTAGGTTATTTGGTTGTAAAGGTTACAGTGTAGCAATCTGCAGATGTTCCAGTCACTTGTAAAGGTTGGACAAGGGTCTGTGAAATAATGATAAATATAAGACATGTTGGAGCCATAATTCTACAGCACATACCAAGTTACTGTTCACTGATTTCTCACTACTCTGCCATTGCCATATATATACATACATACATGTGTGTTTATATATATATATATATATATATATATATATATATATATATATATATATATATAATGTGTGTGTGTATATATATATAATAGTAATGAAAGTAAATTTTACTTATTTACTGGGTACATTATAGCTCAATGCAATCATAGGATCATATCATGCATCATTGTAACTATATATATATATATGTATATTCACTATCTTCATTAGGCTTATACCATTAAGTTCACATGAAGATATGTCACTATCTTTACACCAATTATTATATTTTATCTGACGAAAGCGTACTTAAATATTAGTGCCCTTGAAATACGTATAATAAAATATATATATGTATATTCACTATCTTCATTAGGCTTATACCATTAAGTTCACATGAAGATATGTCACTATCTTTACACCAATTATTATATTTTATCTGACGAAAGCGTACTTAAATATTAGTGCCCTTGAAATACGTATAATAAAATATATATATGTATATTCACTATCTTCATTAGGCTTATACCATTAAGTTCACATGAAGATATGTCACTATCTTTACACCAATTATTATATTTTATCTGACGAAAGCGTACTTAAATATTAGTGCCCTTGAAATACGTATAATAAAATAAATATGGTTTTGTAAAGATATTTTCCATTTATTAATATAGTTTCTACTTTTGGCACAAGGTCAGCAATTATACCAGTGTATTACTGGTACTTTATTTTATCGACCCTGTAAGGATGAAAGGCAAAGTTAACCTCAGCTGGATTTGAACTCAGATCATAAAGGGCCGTAACTCTATGCGGCAAGGCATGGCGTCCGACCCTCTACCGATACTGCCAATCCACCCTCCATTTATTAATATTGTTAATATTAATGTATATTCAATATATATATATGTGTATGTGTGTGTATGTATATATATGTGTGTGTGTGCATATGTATATATATATTTGTTTCAAATATACTTTTGAGAGGAAGTAAAGCATTTTTAAAAACATATTCAAATTGTGAATAAGTTTTGTCACATCAGCTAAATTATATATCATTATACATACATACATATCATCATCATCGGACGTTAAATGATGATGATGATTGTATGTATGTATGTATGTATGTATGTATGTATGTATGTATGTATGTATGTATGTATAATTGTTTGTAATTTTGGCACAAGGCCAGCAATTACCCAGTACATTACTGGTACTTCATTTTATCGACCCCGTCAGGATGAAAGGCAAAGTTAACCTCGGCGAGATTTGAACTCAGAATGGCAAGGGCCGTAACTCTATGCATCAAAGCATGGCGTACAACGCTCTACTGATACTGCCAATCCACCGCCCTGTATGTATGTATAATTGTTTCTACTTTAGGCACAAGGCCAGCAATTACCCCAGTGCATTACTGGTACTTTATTTTATCGACCCCGTAAGGATGAAAGGCAAAGTCAACCTCGGCGGGATTTGAACTCAGATCGTAAAGATAATGATATATAATTTAGCTGATGTGACAAAACTTATTCACAATTTGAGCATGTTTTTCAAAATGCTATACTTCCTCTCAAAAGTATATTTGAAACAAAACGTGTGTGTGTGTGAATGTATGTGCATGTGTCCGCGTGTGTGTATCTGTGTGTGCATGTGCATGTATGTGTTTGACTGTTGGTAGTTTCAACAGTCTACAAGATTAAGAAGTAAGTAGCTTGGTATGTCCAACTTATTTCCACTGAGAGAATAAGATGCTGTCGTCAATTAAACCCTTTAACTGACAGAAAGCAATGCCCCAATTGACAACCATTTTGAAACTGCAGTATGTGTGTGTGTGTGTGCGTGTGTGTGTCGGGGGGGGGGGGGGCTCTTAAAACTTATTTAAGTACAATTTTATCACTTTTTTCTTTCTTCAGTTTCTTCTTCTTCTAAGAGTGTCTTTCTTTTTCTTTTTGCTTTTCCTCATAAAATTATTATTGCATTGCTATTTGGTATTGTGCATCACTTTTTCCTGTTATGTCAAGTGAGAGAAATGAAAGTTTGGTTAAACAGAAGTGAAAGAAATTTACAGATCAAACACAGTTGAAGAAGAACATTCAACAAATAAAGAATGATAAGGAGTGGCGGTTTTTAATGGTGACATTTTTTCTGCATTACTATGCAGTCATGCAGTCATGTTTCATTTTGAAATTCTGGCAGCTGGGGGGAAGAAAGTGTGTGTTAGTGTTTGTGTGTTTGTGTGTATGTGTCTAAATCAGAGAGGTGGTAGGTTTGGAGACAGAGAGAGAAGGGGGTAGAGACAGACTAGGTTTGTTTGTGTTTGTCTAAATCAGAGAGGTGGGGCATTTGGAGAGGGTGAGAGAGAGAGAGAGACTAGGTTTGTTTGTGTGTGTCTAAATCAAGAGAGTTGGTAGGTATGGAGGCAGAGAGAGAGACAGTGAGAGAGAGACTAGTTAGTAACTACATATGTCTTCAAATGAAATTTGTGTTTCTTCTAAACTTGACAGCCAAAGAGACTTGGAAGTGCATGTGTTTAAACATGATTTCATTATTGTGTCTTGTGAAGAGTTGTGTGTTCTATCTACATAAGTAGAAAATACAAAGATTACACACTGTTTCACATACTTGTTCTTCAAATTACTTTGTTTAACTTACCTTTGCATGTGTGTGTATGTATGTGTGTGTGTGTGATACATTCTAACCCCATGCCCATACTATCGGAGCTGTGATCTCTCAATTAGGAAAAGTAACAGCTCTACATGGAGTGACTCTCTGATCTTCAAGCTACAAATCTGTCCAGTGATTCTTTCCTGAGACATTCTAACCCCATGCCCATAGTATCAGAGCTGTGATCGCTCAATTCAGAGAAGTAGCAGCTCTACCTGGAGTGACTCTCTGATCTCCGAGCTACAAATCTGTCCAGTGATTCTTTCCTGAGACATTCTAACCCCATGCCCATAGTATCAGAGCTGTGATCGCTCAATTCAGAGAAGTAGCAGCTCTACCTGGAGTGATTCTCTGATCTCCGAGCTACAAATCTGTCCAGTGATTCTTTCCTGAGACATTCTAACCCCATGCCCATAGTATCAGAGCTGTGATCGCTCAATTCAGAGAAGTAGCAGCTCTACCTGGAGTGACTCTCTGATCTCCGAGCTACAAATCTGTCCAGTGATTCTTTCCTGAGACATTCTAACCCCATGCCCATAGTATCAGAGCTGTGATCGCTCAATTCAGAGAAGTAGCAGCTCTACCTGGAGTGATTCTCTGATCTCCGAGCTACAAATCTGTCCAGTGATTCTTTCCTGAGACATTCTAACCCCATGCCCATAGTATCAGAGCTGTGATCGCTCAATTCAGAGAAGTAGCAGCTCTACCTGGAGTGACTCTCTGATCTCCGAGCTACAAATCTGTCCAGTGATTCTTTCCTGAGACATTCTAACCCCATGCCCATAGTATCAGAGCTGTGATCGCTCAATTCAGAGAAGTAGCAGCTCTACCTGGAGTGACTCTCTGATCTCCGAGCTACAAATCTGTCCAGTGATTCTTTCCTGAGACATTCTAACCCCATGCCCATAGTATCAGAGCTGTGATCGCTCAATTCAGAGAAGTAGCAGCTCTACCTGGAGTGATTCTCTGATCTCCGAGCTACAAATCTGTCCAGTGATTCTTTCCTGAGACATTCTAACCCCATGCCCATAGTATCAGAGCTGTGATCGCTCAATTCAGAGAAGTAGCGGCTCTACCTGGAGTGACTCTCTGATCTCCGAGCTACAAATCTGTCCAGTGATTCTTTCCTGAGACATTCTAACTCCATGTCCATAGTATCAGAGCTGTGATCGCTCAATTCAGAGAAGTAGCAGCTCTACCTGGAGTGACTCTCTGATCTCCGAGCTACAAATCTGTCCAGTGATTCTTTCCTGAGACATTCTAACTCCATGTCCTTATTATCGGAGCTGTGATCGCTCAATTCAGAGAAGTAGCGGCTCTACCTGGAGTGACTCTCTGATCTCCGAGCTACAAATCTGTCCAGTGATTCTTTCCTGAGACATTCTAACCCCATGCCCATAGTATCAGAGCTGTGATCGCTCAATTCAGAGAAGTAGCAGCTCTAACTGGAGTGACTCTCTGATCTCCGAGCTACAAATCTGTCCAGTGATTCTTTCCTGAGACATTCTAACCACATGCCAATAGTATCAGAGCTGTGATCGCTCAATTTAGAGAAGTAGCGGCTCTAACTGGAGTGACTCTCTGATCTCCAAGCTACAAATCTGTCCAGTGATTCTTTCCTGAGACATTCTAACCCCATGTCCTTATTATCGGAGCTGTGATCGCTCAATTCAGATAAGTGGTGGCTCTACCAAGTTTCTACAATTGGAAATTCAACAAAAATAAGAAATTTTGCATACATTTTTACAGTTTTGCTGACTGAGTGAAATAGCAGCATATACATTAAACTAAATATTTTTTTCTGCCTAAAGTGTTTTTAAGCAGAAATAGAGGTGTGGTGAGGGTGAGAAAGGTGTTGATTATAGGCAGAATATTGATCTGTGGTGGGGATGGGGAAGGTGTAGTGAGGGTGGAGAAGGTATAGATTAAAAATAAATAAAATGAATAAATAAACAATTGCCTATAATTATTCCCTATTACATCGATTTTTTGATAACTGATTTCCACAACAATACAGTCAGATTTTTTTCCCCTGTCATAGATTGCTATTTGTCTATTGTGTTGGTATTTGCAGAAAGATTTGAAGGGAGTGTTCTTCAAATATTGTATTAGAATGTGTGTGACTTTATAGATATGTGTATATATATTTGTGGTATAATGTATATATATATATATATATATATTTGTATTTTGTCTTTTAGTTAGCTAAAATGTTCTTACTATCCTTCTTTTAAAAAGAAACCTCACTTACGTTTCTTTTCTGCAGCTGATGACTGCCATATAAATATATATACACACACACATATATATATATATACATATATATATATACACACATATTTATAAATATATATATATATATATATATATATATATATATATATATGTGTGTGTGTATATGTGTATATGAAGGATGGCTGAAAATTTCATAAACTGACCAAGATACTCTCATGGAATGACCAAATGAGGTTTATGTTTCAACACACACACACACACATATATATATTAACTGTGTGCACTCTGAACAGCTGTTTGCAGTTGTATTACTGCAATTCAGCAGATTCATTGAGTAAGCTTAAGATTGGCCGGAGACCGTTGACTTAATACCAGCGATCTTCGCTATATTTACATATACACATATATATGTGTGTGTGTGTATATATGTATATATGTATGTATATATCAGAATGAAGGTGGTAAAAACCAGTTAGACTATTACTCACCAGAGTACTCAATACTTTGGGTATTGGATCTAGCTGTTGAAATGGCCGGAGCTCAGCTGCTGGGGTCCCGAATTTTTCATATCATCATCATCATCACCGTTTTACGTCTATTCTTCCATGATAGCATGGGTTAGATGTGTTGTCCTGTTGTGGTCAGGTGACCTTGTCTTACTCATACAGGAACTGATTTTGGCTGGATGCCCTTCCTAACACCAACCTTATTTACAGTGTGGGCTGGGTGCTTTTTTGTCGTGACACCTCCACGACCACTTTGCAGTGGGAGGGGGTGAGGGCATATTGCCTGTAAGCTTCATATATATATATATATGAAGAAGAGAGGAGGCTGTGTAGTTGCTGGAAGGTATACTTAGCCCTTTAGCATTCAAACCGGCCATATCCGGCCAGAAATGTTTCACCTCTTTCTGTTCAAATCGGCTGTAACTGGCCGCTTATACTGATGTTAAGGTATTGTTCTCAAGATAAATAACATAAAAATCTCATAGATTTGATATTATATGAGATAATTATGTAAGATAAAGTGTTTACTACCAAAATACAATAGTATATATAGAGTAATGTGAATGCTAAAGGGTTAAAAATATGAAGAAAGCATGAACGGGAGAAAGTTTTCCTTCATCAGTTGTCTGCTGGGGGTCTCGGATATTTCTATGCATTAAAGACAAGATATCTTAACCCCCAGTGCGTTCAATAACTAAGGCAAGTTATTGTGAAAACAAAGGAGGGAGTGAAAGAAAATATAGGATAACAGAAAGGAAAAGGAAAGAAAAGAGAAAAACAGCAAAAACAAAAAAACACGAAACAACAAACCAAAGAGGGAAACTCGGAGATAAGTGTGTGGGCAACTCGGAGAGAGAAAATTAAAGTCCATGACGATTGCCGAGCATAAGTTCGAGATTGTGCGGGGGGAGAAAAAAGACACATCTGACCTCTGCAAGTGTAAGTGAGAAAAAGACTGCTAGAGGGACAGGCGAGGGGAAACAATGGGGTGGCTAGCAAAGAGAGGGTGATATATATAGTGATGGGTGCATATGGGGGGCGGGGGGAGTTATAACTATCGTTACAATTATCTAGAACTTATTCAACGCTAGCGCCACAAACTTCATTTCACAAGGAAATGGTGTTACTTCACATTGTAAGCGCCCCACCCGACCCAACCCTGATTGTAATCCCGCCCCCCCTACCCCATCCCACCCTGCATCAGTTGTTGCTGCATCACTTTCCTCTTCTCCTCTCTATCACGGCATCACCACTCTATTAAAATAATTAATACACTGCTATCTGTTATCAATGACTCAAATTCTTCCATACTTGCCAGTAGAATTGGTAAAGGAATTCTGATGACTTAGTGTCACATGACCTTATTGTCTTCTTCATGAGCAGTAGGTCAAAGAACTGTACTTAGATGATATATATATATGCATACATACTTTTGTGTGTATATATATATATATATATATATATATATATATATATATATATATACATACTTTTATATATATATATATAGCTTGGAAGGTGTACGTTAAACGATGATGATGATGATGATTATATATATATATATGGAATGGCGGTGGATTGGCAGTATCGGTGGAGGGTCGGACGCCATGCTTTCCAGCATAGAGTTACGTCCCTTTACAATCTGATTTCAAATCCCGCCGAGGTTAACTTTGCCTTTCATCCTTACGGGGTCGAAAAAATAAAGTACCAGTAATGCACTGGGTAATTGCTGGCCTTGTGCCTAAAGTAGAAACAATTATATATACATATATATATATATATATTATATTATATTATATATATATATATATATATATTATATTATATTATATATATATATATATATATATATATTATATTATATATATATATATATTATATTACATTATATATATATATATATATATTATATTACATTATATATATATATATATATATTATATTACATTATATATATATATATATATATTATATTACATTATATATACATATATATATTATATTATATTATATATATATATATTATATTATATATATATATATTAAATATATCATAAATTATTGATGAAATGTATAAATTTACATATAATGATGAAGATGATAGTGGTATTGATGGAAATGATGGCAGTGTTGGTAATCACCACCACCACCATCACTACCATCACCACCACTACCACCACCACCACTATTGTTATTTGTAACTACATTTATTTATAATATAAAACTGTTTGTCAGTGAGAGAAACCTTAAGAATTCTGAGATATAATTTTTACTGAATATCTATCTGAATATAAGTCTTTAGAAACACACATATAAGCACACACATTCACACATACACATATATATATGCACACACACATACACATATGCACACACATACGCACACTAGCTGCTGCTTCTTCATTACAAAAAAAAACATAAAATGATATATTTCCAATTCATCTTGTCTAATTCTAAATTGAACTGTTGTTCAGTTTTTCAACAATGTATTCATATATTTTGTGATATTTAGTAATATTAAAGTATTATTTCTTCATATTCAGATATCATAAACTCACATATTTTCATATATATTGTTATACTTGGGGAGGGTCATATTTGTGTAATAATATTGCCAGAATTAATAACAGAACACACTCACTGTTTGGTTGGTTTTCGCTTTTCGCTTCTGTGTCTTTTATATCGGTTAATTTAATTTATTCGGTCCTCAATGTTACCATTGACTGACCAACGGTCAAAAATACAGATACAATATAGACACAAACACATATATATATAGTCTAACAAAGTTCTTTCGTTGCACATCTGCAACATCGTCAGTGGTGCTATTATGTTTCCTCCCGTTGTATTGTATGCCTACGCCATCTTTATTTAGTGTTTTTTATTGTTTTTTTTTGTTTTTTTTTTGTCTTCTCTGCGCATGTGTTTGCGTGTGTGTATAGTGTTTTGTTTGATGTGTGTTCGTGTTTGGGTGACTGTGTATTGGTTATTGTATTCTATCTTAGTTTACTAGTGTGTGTGTGTATATGTGTTTGTTGTTATTGTGCTTGTGTATGTATTGATTTATTTATTTATACTTCTCTTAGGTCAGTGTTGTTTGTTTGGGTGTTGTTGTTATTCCATTCATTTTTTTCTGTTTAGCTTTGGCCTTCTAAGTTCTATTTCGCTGGCCTCTCTGATTTGCTTATCTGCTGGGTCATTTCTATGTTTAGATATTATTCTAATTTCTATGTTGTCTATGTTACCGTTGTGTTGTTGTCTGGCATGTTCGTATAGTACTGAACCGTTTTATCGTCCTTTTAGTTCCCCCCAGTGTTGGTCTATCTTTTCACCTATGCTACGAGCTGTCTAATTTTCTAAACTAATGTTACTAAATCACTAACAGTAAAGAACAACTAAATTGATTCAATGCTTCTATTATTTGCTGTTTAGCCCTAGGTGAACCCACAGTGTAGAGAGCCAGATTGAGGACAAGTAGGGGGGAACCCACAGTGTAGAGAGCCAGATTGAGGACAAGTAGGGGTGAACCCACAGTGTAGAGAGCCAGATTGAGGACAAGTAGGGGGGAACCCACAGTGTAGAGAGCCAGATTGAGGACAAGTAGGGGGGAACCCACAGTGTAGAGAGCCAGATTGAGGACAAGTAGGGGGGAACCCACAGTGTAGAGAGCCAGATTGAGGACTAGTAGGGGGGAACCCACAGTGTAGAGCCAGATTGAGGACCAGTAGGGGGGGGGGCACAGTGTAGAGAGCCAGATTGAGGACCAGTAGGGGGGAACCCACAGTGTAGAGAGCCAGATTGAGGACCAGTAGGGGGGAGCACAGTGTAGAGAGCCAGATTGAGGACCAGTAGGGGGGGGACCCACGGTGTAGAGAGCCAGATTGAGGACCAGTAGGGGGGGAACCCACAGTGTAGAGAGCCAGATTGAGGACCAGTAGGGGGGAACCCACAGTGTAGAGAGCCAGATTGAGGACCAGTAGAGGGGAACCCACAGTGTAGAGAGCCAGATTGAGGACCAGTAGGGGGAACCCACAGTGTAGAGAGCCAGATTGAGGACCAGTAGGGGGGAACCCACAGTGTAGAGAGCCAGATTGAGGACCAGTAGGGAGGAACCCAGAGTGTAGAGAGCCAGATTGAGGACCAGTAGGGGGGAACCCACAGTGTAGAGAGCCAGATTGAGGACCAGTAGGGGGGAACCCACAGTGTAGAGAGCCAGATTGAGGACCAGTAGGGGGGAACCCACAGTGTAGAGAGCCAGATTGAGGACCAGTAGGGGGGAACCCACAGTGTAGAGAGCCAGATTGAGGACCAGTAGGGGGGGGGCACAGTGTAGAGAGCCAGATTGAGGACCAGTAGGGGGGGACCCACGGTGTAGAGAGCCAGATTGAGGACCAGTAGGGGGGACCCCAGAGTGTAGAGGGCCCCAGACTCTACCCAAGTCAAGCCCCCCACCCCCCACCCCACCCGTTCCCTATCTCCCAGGTTTCTCATCAGCTGTCATTATTTACAACAGTGATGTTTATCTTATCTAATCTTTTAAAACTTAAAAGATATAAAGTAAATTAAAAATTCTATATTACCTAACCAAAAGCTGTTTGGTGTGTCTGGTGGGTGTGTGGTGACTACATGTGCATGTGTGTGGTGGGTGTATAGTGGTGACTATGTGTGTGTGTATGGTATATGAGTGGTGTGTGTGTGGTGTAGGAGCTATGTTTATTGTAGAAAGAGAGAGAAGGGTGCCAAAGACCCATAAAAGAGGAGGGAGGAGGTGGGGGCAGAGGGGGTAAATTGTTGAGCAGGATTTATTAGGGTTATGATAATAAAGACATGAAGAGAGATGGGTGGAGATAGATAGATAGATAGAGAGTGAAGAGAGAGATAGAGTTAGAGAGAGGGGGATAAGAGAGAGATAGAGTTAGAGAGAGGGGGATAAGAGAGAGATAGAGAGTGAAGAGAGAGAGGGATAAGAGAGTAATAATATTTGTTTAATATTTCTTAACTGCCCCATTACTCCGATGATTCACTGATAAATCTGATTACTTCAGTTTCTCAACTCTGATGACACTAATAATAATAATAATAATAATTGTTTCTACTTTAGGCACAAGGCCAGCAATTATCCAGTGCATTACTGGTACTTTATTTTATCGACCCCGTAAGGATGAAAGGCAAAGTCAACCTCGGCGGGATTTGAACTCAGATCGTAAAGGGACGTAACTATGCTAGAAAGCATGGCGTCCGACCCTCTATCGATACTGCCAATCCACATAATAATGATTTCATTTATTAGCCACAAGGTTTATAACTATATTAGCCACATTTATTAGCCACAAGGTTTATAACTATATACCACAATATATATATATATGTGTGTATGTGTGTGTGTGTGTGTGTAGGTAGATAAGGCTTTGTGTATGTATATCAGGAATGAATGCTTAAACAAGAAAGCTTCTCACCAGAGAAGTGAATAGTCGAATTCCACTACTATAGGCTTTCTGATGAAGTGTAATAAATAATTAAGTATTACATATGATTGAACAATATATATTGAAGTCAGCATTTGTAGACTATTATAGTAGACACAGAAACATATGTTAAAGCAAATAAATTCATAATCTCTTCACGCTGATGTTTTATTTTTCTTGGTGCAATACTTGCTTTTATATATATATATATATAGAGAGAGAGAGAGAGAGAAAAAATCAGGACCCCGACTGCTGAGCTCTGGCCATTTTGACAGCTAGATCCGAACTAAACCAGTAGTGTTAAGACGGTTTAGTTCAGATCTAGCTGTCGAAACGGCCAGAGCTCAGCCGTCGGGGTCCTGAATCTTTTCCTATTACCCACTCTACAACCCTAAGTATCAAGTACTCTGGTGTGTTATGGTCCACCTGGTTCCTTACCATACTTTCTTTGTTAAATATATATATTTAAAGGTTAAACAAGGTTCAATGAATAAATCAATGAATAAAGTTTTACAATAGATTAGAAGCACTCCACAGGAATGGTTTTCTGGAGTTATTAATATTAATTCAAAATGTTAACAAATATAGACATCCGTGTGATCAAGTATATTTTATTATACATATTTCAGAGGTGCTGAGCTATTTTCAACAGTACGTCCTCATCAGATAAAATAAGATGATGCTTGACATACCTTGACTATGTTGATGGTTAAAATTCAGCCATGGCGGCAGTGAATAAGTTATATATTTGGTCAGAGGTAAATAATGTAATGGAGATCGAGTGACGCAGCTTCGAGCGATTAGCGACCTCTAGACTCACCTGATCAATGAAACACTTGTCAATACCTGAAATAAAGCCAACCATGTTACTCTTCATTCTTTCACTATATATATATATATATATATATATATCATTTCATCATCATTTCATTTTACGTCCGCTTTTTCCCTGCTTGCAAGGGTGGGACGGGAACTGATTCTGGCTTGATTTCTACAGCTGGATGCCCTTCCTAACACCAACCTCATTTACAGTGAGTGCTGGGTGCGTTTTTGCCATGGCACCTCCACGACCACTTTGCAGTGGAATGATAGGGACCCCAGTCCCTATCATCTCATTTCTACAGCTGAGTAAACTGGAGCAATGTGAAATAAAGTATCTTGCTCAAGGAAACAACACATCACCCGGTCTGAGAATTGAACTCACAACCTTTCGATTGCAAGGCCAATGCTCTAACCACTAAGCCATGTGCCTCCATTAGCCATGTGCCTCCATATATATATATACACACACACATTATACTAATATACTTCATAAAAACAACCAAAATATACTAAGAACAGTTCTCTGATGTAAAGGAACGCCCACAGAAGGTTTCCATGAATGTTCAGTTCCAGTGAACCTTGATCGCTGCAGGCAGGTCTTTCATGGCATTTCATAGTTTAGTTTAATTTGTGTGTGTGAGTGTGTGTGTGTGTGCAATAGCATGTGCACATGTGTGTGTGCAATATCATGCATGTGTGTGTGTGCCGTGTGTGTGCAATATCATGCGTGCATGTGCAATAGCATGTGTGTGCAATACTAGGCGTGCGTGTGTGTGTGTGTGTGCAATATGATGTGTGCATGTATGTGGGAGTTATCATGAAGTTTATTGTTCGATTAAGGGGCGTGTGTGGAGGGGGGGGAGTCTGTTGTTGTTTGTTTTTGTTGGGTTTTCTCTCCTTTCTAATTCCATGTCATGAACTTTAATTGTTCCTACCATACTGTAAAAATAAACTTTTGTTGTGGTTTTTTATCATTATTTTTATCATTATTGTTATTGGTGTAATTGTTATTATTATTATCATTATTTTTATCATTATTATTGTTGTTATTACTGTTGTTGTTCCTTGTAAACATGTTTCCTCTCCATCACCTACACTTCCTCTTTTTCACCACAAACCAACATTTTTTTTGTGTATGTGTGTGTTTTGTCAGTTTTCATGTTTTCCGATCAAAAAATGTATGTATGAATTTATAAAGTTGTATACAGGCTTAACAACAACAACAGTAACAACAACAACAACAGTAACAACAACAACAGTAACAACAACAACAACAACAACAGTAACAACAGCAACAACAGTAACAAAAGATAAAAATAAATTGGAAAAAATATAAAAACGAAAATAGTAAAACCATTTGGAAATATTATTGAATAAAACTGTGCTGTGTAAATATACACGGTTGTGCTGTGTAAACATACACGGTTGTGTCTGTTTGAGAAATAAGATGGAATAAAAATATTATTGATAATGGTTTCTGATTTAGGCACAAGGCCAACATTTTGAGGGAGGGGAAAGTCGATTATATCAACCCCAGTGTGTTACTGGTACTTTATTTTATCGACCCCGTAAGGATTTGGACTCAGAACGTAAAGAGCCATAACTCTATGCCACAAAACATAGTGTCTGATGCTCTACTGATACTGATACTCTGCCTCCCTAATAATAACAATAATAAATAAGTAAATTGTGTATATATATATATATATATATATATAGGATATATGTATATAGGATATATGTATATATAGGATATATGTATAGGATATATATATATAGGATATATGTATAGGATATATATATAGGATATATATATATATGATATATACATATATGATATATATATAGGATATATGTATATAGGATATATATATTGGATATATATGTATATAGGATATATATATATATGATATATACATATAGAATATATATATTGGATATATGTATATAGGATATATATATATATTGGATATATATATATATTGGATATATATATTGGATATATATATATTGGATATATGTATATAGGATATATATATATATAGGATATATATATATATTGGATATATGTATATAGGATATATGTATATAGGATATATATATATATTGGATATATGTATATAGGATATATATATATATTGGATATATATGTATATAGGATATATATATATATTGGATATATGTATATAGGATATGTATATAGGATATATATATATATTGGATATATGTATATAGGATATATATATATATTGGATATATGTATATAGGATATGTATATAGGATATATATATATATTGGATATATGTATATAGGATATATATATATATTGGATATATGTATATAGGATATATATATATATTGGATATATGTATATAGGATATGTATATAGGATATATATATATATTGGATATATATATATAGGATATATATATAGGATATATATATATATATATTGGATATATGTATATAGGATATATATGTATATAGGATATATATATATAGGATATATATATATATATATTGGATATATGTATATAGGATATATATATATATATATTGGATATATGTATATAGGATATATATATTGGATATATGTATATAGGCTATATATATATATATATATATTGGATATATGTATATAGGATATATATATATATATGTATATATATATATATATATATAGGATATAT
Organism: Eledone cirrhosa; assembly: GCA_964016885.1. Lineage (NCBI taxonomy): Eukaryota > Metazoa > Mollusca > Cephalopoda > Octopoda > Eledonidae > Eledone > Eledone cirrhosa. The sequence goes on from OZ024758.1 coordinate 13,998,861, forward strand.
GTATATAGGATATATATATATATATTGGATATATATATATATTGGATATATATATATATTGGATATATATATATATTGGATATATGTATATAGGATATATATATATAGGATATATATATATATATATATATATATATATATATATATATAGGATATATGTATATAGGATATATATGTATTGGCAGACCAGGATTTTCTTTGCCCTGAAGGATGATTTTAGTGAAGGAGTTGTGGCAGGATGCATGACATGACCATACCAGGGAAGCTTCCATCTTTTCACTGTCGCAGGGAGTGAAACAGTATTATTTTTAAAAGACTCCATGTCCAACTAGACAATTTCAAAGACTTCATGAAGATTGGACTTGAATTCTTTGAATGCCCAATGACTTCTCGAATCGGTTAAAACAGTTTAGAATATTTGGCCTCCTAGCATTTTTTGTCTTAGATTTGAGTTCCTTCCATATAACATTTATGTGAGCTTGTAGGGTTTGTGTGACAGACAGATAAAAAAATGGACTACAGTTATTACGATATAGATATAGTTGACACGACAAAAAACACCTGGCACACACTGTAAATGTAGTTGGCATTAGGAAGGGCATCCAGCTGTAGAAACCAGGCCAAAATCAGCCCCGGCTGAGTGAAACACGGTCCTCGTTCTCTCCCAAAGGGTCAGCCCATCTTACGTGGAAGATGGACATTGAACCATGATAACAATGATATTGAGTTAGTAATCTTCAGCCAGATAGCTGATAGATCACGTTGAGAGAAAGAGTTGGGGTGAAATGGTGAAGAAGAGATTACAAAACGGTGAAGAATACTGTGGAATGTGGCCTGAAACCATCGAATCATGATTAAAATTTGATATTCTATAATTGGTTAAAATAACATTTAATTGATTTTTTTTTCTTCTTTTTACTAATTTTCTCCTCATTCTGACAGAAATTTAAGAAGACGACCTTAGGCAGTTTTTTAACCTCTCCAATTTTAGGAGATGGTTGGATAGAGAGTTGGTGTAACCTTCTGTTAAAATTAGTTTCAAACTTCATAAGTTTATGTTGTTACGTGTGTTGTGTGTGTGTGTGTGTGTGTGTGGTGTGTGTGTGTGTGTGTGTGTGTGTGTGTGTGTGTGTGTGTGTGTGTGTGTGTGTGTGTGTGAAAGAGAGAGAAACTTTATTAGGTATTTGTAACATGTAAGCATGATTTGTTTTTGAATAATATTGAAAAATATTCGATAATATTATTATTATTATTATTATTAATATTAAGGGCGGTGGATTAGCAGTATCGGTAGAGGGTCGGACGCCATGCTTTGACGCATAGAGTTACGGCCCTTGCCATTCTGAGTTCGAATCCCGCCGAGGTTAACTCTGCCTTTCATCTTTACGGGGTCGATAAAATAAAGTACCAGTCACGCACTGGGGGTCGATTTAATCGACTTTCCCCTCCCCCAAAATTGCTGGCCTTGTGCCTATATAAGAAGCCATTATCATTACTGGCAGTAATCAGTAGAGCATCGGGCAATATGCTTTCCATAAATGGTATTATCGGATCTGATCTGATGTCTGTATTATTAGTCAACACTATCAGACTGCCTGTATTATCGGATCTAATCCCGGATCAGATCTGATCCGGGATCAGTGTGTGCGTGTGTGTATGTATGTGTGTGTGTGTATGTATGTGTGTGTGTGTGTAACAAAAGCTATACATATACAAATGCTGTCTTTCCAATCATTTCAAACATACATAGTTTTCTGTTGTTTTTTCTTTGTTGTTGTTTTTTTTTTGTTGTTGTTCAATTCTTATGTGCCATCATGTCAAAAGGGACAAACCCACAGCTTACGGCTTTGCTCTATTATTTTTTAATGAATTCATGCTGAAAGTTAATTAATTTCTTTTGTTTTTGAACTGAAATCAAACTTAAACCAAAAGGTGAAGCTCGTGTTTCTGTTGTTGTCTTTATAAGGAATATATATATATATATGTATATATATATATATATATACATATGTATACACACATATATATATATACATATGTATACACACACACACAAATATGTATATAGATATACTTAAATATTATATATACATATATATATATTTACAAACACACACACACACATATATATATATATATATATATATATATATATATATATATATACATATGTATACACACACACAAATATGTATATAGATATACTTAAATATTATATACACATATATATAGTGAAGGCGTGTGGCTGAGTGGTTAGAGAACTGGATTCGCAATCGTGAGGTTGTGAGTTCGATTCCTGGACCGGGCGTTGCGTTATGTCCTTGAGCAAGACACTTTATTTCATGTTGCTCCTTCTACCTGGAGTTGCGACCGATAGATAGTATTAGCAATTGGAAAGACCAATGGGAACACTGTTTCCTTGGTCCAATTTGATGAAAGTCGATCGTTAGGAATATATATATATTTACAAACACACACACACACACACACACACACATATATATATATATATATATATATATATATATATATATATATATATATATACAACATGAAACCAGATGAAAATGTGATTATTCTGTTTGGTTGATGTTTAAAATTATCTGCTTACAATTAAATGACAATTCCTGGTTGTCAACTAACTGTTGTAGGAGATGTTTGTCACCTAGTTTAGGAATGGTAAGGTAATTATTTTGAATAATTGTTTCTACTTTTGGCACAAGGCCAGCAATTACCCAGTGTATTACTGGTACTTTATTTTATCGACCCTGTAAAGATGAAAGGCAAAGTTAACCTCGGCGAGATTTGAACTCAGATCGTAAAGGGACGTAACTACGCTGGAAAGCATGTCTGACCCTCTACCAATACTGCCAATTCCCCGCCCTAATTATTTTTAATAATGGTGGTGGTGCTGGTGCTGGTGGGGATCAGTCCCAGGTCAGCCATGACTCAACTGACCATCGGTCCGAGACATTCAAGTTGCAAACATCCACTCTTTTTTTTTACTTTCTTTTAAATTTTCCTTTTGTGCTATGCCATGTTTGTCTTTAACCCCTTAGCATTTAAACCAACCCTATCCGGCCACAATTCTCTCACCTCTTTCTGTTGAAACTGGCCATAACTGGCTGCTCATCCAACATTAAGGTATTGTTCTCAAAATAAATAATATCAAATTCTCATAGATTCAATATTATGTGAGATAATTATGTGAAATAAAGCCTTTACCATAGATTCGATATTATGTGAGATAAAGTGTTTACCGTGAAAATACAATAGTTGTTTCTACTTTTGGCACAAGGCCAGCAATTACCCAATGCATTACTGGTACTTTATTCTATCGACCCCGGAAGGATGAAAGGCAAAGTTAACCTCGGCGGGATTTGAACTCAGATCATACAGGGAGGTAACTCTATGCTTCAAAGCATGGCATCCGACCCTCTACCGATACTGCCAATCCACCAAATACAATAGTAAATATAGAGTAATGTGAATGCTAAAGGGTTAAGCTTATACTGTTGAAGTTTTCATTTTGTTTTATCTCTAAACCAACCCACTTCCAGCCATTTATCCCTGTTGTCCTTTGATTTAAGATTTTACCCAACGCCATCATTGACACCATTTTACTGTTTCGGCAGCTGTCATTGTGTTGGGTTTCTCCTTATTCTATAAATTCTAATACATTCTCACCTCAACTTGGTCTTCAAGAAAATTTTGATTTAATTTTTGTTTGTTTCTTTCCAGTGTGGCTGGTATTGGGGACCCTTGACGTATGAAGCGGCTAAAGCCCTGTTGGATACCAAACCAGACGGTTCTTTCCTCTTACGCGATAGTTCTGATGACTGTTATATTCTAAGTTTATCATTCAAATCTAATGGGAAAGTATACCACACAAGGATGGAGCATCATAAAGGTAAGAGAAATCACCTGTAAAAGTATTTTATGGTTCACCTGTTAGGGGAAAACACATTGATATATATATATAGACGGTAGCCACGGAGTAGGCAGACCCAGAAAAACCTGGGACGACTTGATAAATTCCGACCTCACACACTTACACCTCTCCAAGACAATGTCACTGGACCGAGATCTTTGGCGCTACACAGTAATAGAGAAGACCCGCCTTACCTAAGTGCAAAGTGAAACCTACTACAGTCAGTAGGCACTTCTAACAAAATACACCCTCCGTCCCACTACCCCCACCCCACCCACACCACCCCTTTCAATGTAAAGTTATGTTGGTACCACAACATCCAGCCCGAAACAAATGAGGCCGTGTAGGTGTCACGACAAAAAAAAAACACACAGTCCACGCTGTAATGTGGCCGTGTAGGTAACACGGTAAAAACCTCCCAGTTCCACACTGTAAATGTGGTTGGTGTTAGGAAGGGCCTCCAGCCGTAGAAAACCCGCCAGACAGTCCACGCTGTAATGTGGCCGTGTAGGTAACACGGTAAAAACCTCCCAGTCCCACACTGTAAATGTGGTTGGTGTTAGGAAGGGCATCCAGCCGTAGAAAACCCGCCAGACAGTCCTATGCGAGCAAGACAACCACTCTTGCCTCAAGTGGGAAAACACCCGCCAAACCCATGCGAGCGTGGAATATGGACGTTAAATGAAGATGATGATGAGATGATATCTCTTCCTGCTATATCAAGCATTAACCTAATATATCCCTTCCATATACTGTACCGATTGTGTTGTTATTTCTGTTTACCTTTTACATGGAGGCACATGGCTTAGTGGTTAGAGCATTGGCCTTGCAATCGAAAGGTTGTGAGTTCAATTCTCAGACCGGGTGATGTGTTGTTTCCTTGAGCAAGACACTTTATTTCACATTGTTCCAGTTTACTCAGCTGTAGAAATGAGATGATAGGGACTGGGGTCCATATCATTCCACTGCAAAGTGGTCGTGGAGGTGCCACGGCAAAAAAGCACCCAACACTCACAGTAAATGAGGTTGGTGTTAGGAAAGGCATCCAGCTGTAGAAATCAAGCCAAAATCAGTTCCCATCCCACCCTTGCAAGCAGGGAAAAAGCGGACGTAAAATGAAATGATGATGATGATACATATATATGTACATATATACATATATAATATTGGAAAGAAATTTGCAGCAAGAAGCAGTTTTTATTATGTAAGCCCATAATTTATTATTGGTGTTATTTTTCATATTACATTGAAAAAAATAGAAAAATAGAAAGTTATATCTCACCTTCTCTCTTGTTTGGGTTAATTGCTTGACATTTCTCACCTGCAATGTCTTTTATTTCGGTATTTTCCTCTATTTTTCATATTCCGGCATCAATTGATTTTGTGATATTGTCTATGACACTAGTTAGTTAGTATCTAGTAGAAACATATCTATATCTAATCTTTTTATGTTGGTGTGTTAAGAGAATGTTGTTTCAAAGTTATATTGTATTATAGATCTTTAGTCAATCATCATCATCATCATCATCATACGTCCGCTTTTCCCTGCTTGCAAGGGTGGGACGGGTCTTATTCAGCACAGCATCTCTCCACTCGTCACGGTCCTTCGTCATCTCCACCGTGAGCTTCAATGATCTGAGGTCTGTTCTCACTACCTCTGCCCATGTTTTTCGTGGTCTACCTCTACCACGTCTTCCTTCAACTGGCAATTCCTGGCACTTCTTCACTCATCGGTCATCCTCCATGCGCATCACATGTCCATACCACCTCAGTCTCCTCTCCCATCACTACATTCTATCCCTCTCAGACGCAGTTTCTCTCTCAACACATTTATGTCAATGTTGTATATATATAGACAGATGTAAGTTACTTTGTCTTTATATGCAGTATCTTCATGAACAGGAAGAGAAGACTCAAGCGAACTGGTTTTAATCCTGTGTTGGGATTTCATCAGAAACTGTGTACATTTTTTAACTGTATAATAAGACACTGCTTATAAACCTGTGTTGGGATTACATCTTTTAACTGTATAAGACACTGCTTATAAACCTGTGTTGGGATTTCATCAGAAACTGTGTACATCTTTTAACTGTATAAGAAGACACTGCTTATAAACCTGTGTTGGGATTTCATCAGAAACTGTGTACATCTTTTAACTGCATAAGAAGACAAGCTTATAAGCCTGTTATTACAAAGGGCTTAAGTAAATTGGATTAACCAATAACTCATTATTTGCAGTTAGTTTGATTAAAGTGAAAGTGCTTGGCTTAGTGGTTAGAGAATTGGATTTGCAATTGTGAGGTTGTGAGTTCGATTCCCAGAGCAGGTGATGTTATATCCTTGAGCAAGACACTTATAAAACCCTGCAAATTCTTGTTTATTTTCAAAATGATTTGTAAATCATAATCAGTGTCTTTAATTAAATATATGAATGCGTGCGTGTGTGTCTATGTGTTTGTGTGTCTGTGTTTGTGTCTGTGTGTGTGTGTGTCAGTCTTTGTTCACTTGTGTGTGTGTGTCAGTCTGTGTTCACTTGTGTGTGTGTGTGTCAGTCTGTGTTCACTTGTGTGTGTGCGTGAGTGTGTGTGTCAGTGTGTTCACTTGTGTGTGTATTTGTCTGTCTGTGTTCACTTGTGTGTGGGTCTGTGTGTCTGTGTGTAGATGTAACACCAGAGGAGATAGCAGAGAATGTTTCAATGTTTCTGTAAACTCTGGTTAACAAAATAAGAGTAGGAGCTGCTGCTGCTGGTACTGCTACTGGTGGTGCTGGTGCTGCTGGTGGTGCTGGTGGTGCTGCTGCTTATGTTGCTACTGCTGCTTCTGCTGGTGGTGGTAGCTGCTGCTTCTGCTGGTGGTTGTGGTGGTGCTGCTATGATTATTGAATCATTAAATGGTAGATGAGATGCTGCTGGCGCTACATCTACAAACCACACTGTTCACTATTACATCCGTTTTATAGATATAGATGAGTGAAGGCTGAGATCCACTTAAGTTTTCCTCCTGACAGATGACGCATGCATAGTTTATAAGGTCCATTAGGTTTTCTTTAAAGCATAAGTACTATCAAGCTGTACATTGAATTAATCACAACAACCATCCTTTTCTAGCTTCATCGTCATCATCATCATCATCATCATTGTCAGCTGTTATTAAGCAACACTTAGGGAGAACTACCACTGTGGTAAACCAGATACACTGATACAAAGTTTCCTTGCCTCTGCCTTCTGCATGAAGAACATATAGCTAAGTTAGCTGCCCAACACATCTGTCAAACTTTTTAAACCATCCTGCCGAAAACCACCTCTGGTTCTATTATTAACCCTTTAACATCTACATTACTCTATATATGCTATTGTATTTTCACAGTAAAGGCTTTACCTCACATAATATCTCACATAACATTTACATTACTCTATATATACTATTGTATTTTCACAGTAAAGGCTTTACCTCACATAATACCTCACATAACATTTACATTACTCTATATATACTATTGTATTTTCACAGTAAAGGCTTTACCTCACATAATACCTCACATAACATTTACATTACTCTATATATACTATTGTATTTTCACAGTAAAGGCTTTACTTCACATAATACCTCACATAACATTTACATTACTCTATATATACTATTGTATTTTCACAGTAAAGGCTTTACTTCACATAATATCTCACATAACATTTACATTACTCTATATATACTATTGTATTTTCACAGTAAAGGCTTTACCTCACATAATACCTCACATAACATTTACATTACTCTATATATACTATTGTATTTTCACAGTAAAGGCTTTACCTCACATAATACCTCACATAATATTGAATCTATGAGGTTTTGATGTTATTTATTTTGAGAACAATACCTTAAAATCAGTATGAGTGGCCAGTTATGGCCGGTTTATACAGTAAAAGGTGATCGAATTCTGGCCGGTTTAAATGCTAAAGGGTTAATATCAGTATGAGTGACTGGTTACAGCTGGTTTGAACAGAAAGCGGTGAGAGAATTCTGGCCGATTTAACTGCTAAAGGGATAAATTCTTGATTATTTTCAAAAATTATTTGGAAATTATCTGCAATATCTTTCATGGGAAATATGGTCAGAAAAGGGTTCATAAGATGGAAAAGATAAAAAAAATATGAAAAATCTATTTCCAGATATTGACTGTATTATTGTTATTTCTGTTGGTATGTTCAGGTAAATAACAACAGCAAGAACAAAATTCTGCTGTTGACAGTAAGATTTATTATGTTCTATGGTGAATAGGTAAAACCTTATTTTTTTTTTCACTCTTGTTGAATTTTTTATGAAATATCTGTCTACAGGTATTTGTGGTGAGTCCAAATAGAGAAAAGAATTTTCTGTTTGCTAAGAAAAGGTTGACCTATATATCTTTACAGGGGAGGAGGAGAAGGTCAGAAGACCTGAACAAAAAGTACATTAACCCTTTCATTAGAATATTTATAATGACTACACTGTCGACTTGTTCATAATAGTGAGAGATGGGGGAGAGATGGAGGCAGTGACAGTGGGAGTTTGGTTCCTCTGTGTTCAAACCTGGTGTATATGTTTCACAGACACCCTCACACTGAGGCAGTGACAGTGGGAGTTTGGTTCCTCTGTGTTCAGACCTGGTGTATATGTATGTTTCACAGACACCCTCACACTGAGGCAGTGACATGGGAGTTTGGTTCCTCTGTATTCAGACCTGGTGTGTATATGTATATATTTCACAGACACTCTCATGCTGAGGCAGTGACAGTGGGAGTTTGGTTCCTCTGTTCAGACCTGGTGTGTATATATATATATATATATATATTTCACAGACACTCACACTGAGGCAGTGACAGTGGGAGTTTGGTTCCTCTGTGTTCAGACCTGGTGTGTATATATATATCATCATCATCATTTTACGTCCGCTCTTCCCTGCTTGAAAGGGTGGGACGGGTCTTATTCAGCACAGCATCTCTCCACTTGTCACGGTCCTTCATCATCTCCACCGTGAGCTTCAGCGATCTGAGGTCTGTTCTCACCACCTCCGCCCATGTTTTTCGTGGTCTACCTCTACCACATCTTCCTTCAACTGGCATTTATATATATTTCACAGACACACTCACACTGAGGCAGTGACAGTGGGAGTTTGGTTCCTCTGTGTTCAGACCTTGTGTGTGTGTATATATATATATATATATATATATATATTTCACACACACACTCACACTGGGGCAGTGATAGTGGGAGTTTGGTTCCTCTGTATTCAGACCTGGTGTGTATATGTGTATATGTATATATTTCACAGACTCTCTCATGCTGAGGCAGTGACTGCTTTTTACCAAAATAACTTTTACTGAACACAATCATCATCATCATCACTGTTTTACGTCCGTTCTTCCACGCTAGCATGGGTTAGACGGGTTGTCCTGTTGTGGGCAGTACCCGGTCGGCTGATCTTGTCTTGCTCATACGGGAACTGATTCTGGCTTGATTTCCACAGTTGGATGCCCTTCCTAACACCAACCTCATTTACAGTGAGTGCTGGGTGCTTTTTTTCCCATGTTACCTACACGGCCACATTATAGCGTGGACTGTTGTGTCATCGACACAGTGGACGGAACGGGAGAGAAGGGGGTAGGGTGTGGCGGTGGGGTGCCTACTGACT
>OZ024758.1:14013462-14018462 GCA_964016885.1 Eledone cirrhosa
GTGTGTGTATGTATATTATGTTTACTATATGAACACATGCACACACACATATACACACACACACATACACACACACAGTCTCACAAGCCTTCTTTATGAAACTCTCTCTTTTTCTCTCTCATATACACGCAATTCACACACACACCTTCTTCCACACACACACACCATCTTCCACACACACACGCACCATCTTCCACACACACACACACCTTCTTCCACACACACACACCATCTTCCACACACACACGCACACCATCTTCCACACACACCATCTTCCACACACACCATCTTCCACACACACCATCTTCCACACACACCTTCTTCCATACACACACACACACATCTTCTTCCACACACACATACCTTCCACACACATACACCTTCCACACACACAAACATTCTTCCACACACACCTTCTTCCACACAAACTTAGTCTGTATGTGATATGTGTAAGTGTTCATGTATTTGTGTGTGTATGTGTTAAGGTGTGCATGTGTGTTTGCTATTAGGAGTTAAGGTTATTTGTCTGTATGTATTGTATGGTATATGAAAGTGTTTTTTTTTTTCTCTCATTTACAATGTTAAGTGAAGTTTGTATTTTTTAGTGGGGCAGGGGATTAGCAGGTATCCCCCCCCCCCACACACACACACACACCATCATCATCATCATCATTTAATGTCTATTTCCCATGCTTGCATGGGTTAGACAGGTTATCTAGTACTGAGGCTAGACAGGCCAGGTGGCGATGTCTTGCTTCTACATTCTTATATTGGTTTGGTTTCTATGGCTGGATGTTCTTTCTAATGCAAACCATTTTACAGCATGCAGTCTGTGTGTCCAGACATACCATGATCACTGTGTTTAACCCTTTAGCATTTAAACCAGCCATATCCAGCCAGAATTCTCTCACCTCTTTCTGTTCAAAATGTCTATAACCAGCCACTCATACTGACGTTAAGGTATTGTTCTCAAAATAAATAATATCAAAATCTCATAGATTCGATATTATGTGAGTATAATTATGTAAGGTAAAGCCTTTACTGTGAAAATACAATAGTATATATATAGAGTAATGTAAATATTATGTGAGATATTATGTGAGGTAAAGCCTTTACCATGAAAATATAATAGTAAATATAGAGTAATGTAAATGGTAAAGGGTTAATGCAGACCACAAGATCTTCACTATATTAAAAAAATACATGTAAAAATTTGCCAATTAATATTTGACATTGAAAAATTCAAAATGTCTAATTTTCTGAAATACCTTATGGAGGGAAAAGAAAGAAAAAAAAACATATGAAAATCAATATTTTAAAATCAAAGACAGAAAGAAATGAATTTGATGCATTTTTATGGTTTTATTGACTTGCATCAGAATCTGCGAAGGGATTCAATGTTTTTATTGTATTTTCAATATTGTAAAAGGGGACATTTCTTTGTGCATTACTCTGCCGCAGTTGACTGCATTTATAATTTGTCTTCTCACTCGTGTCATTCTCACATCATTCACATTTGCTTCCATTATTATTATTATTATTATCTGCTTTCCATCTTCTAAAAATTCTAACGATACCATTAAGTTCTTCAGTTGGTTGGAAATATCTTTAGTTTCATTTCAGCTTTATCTCTCTTCCATCTCAGCTTCATCTAACATCTTCATTGTATGCCTGTTACTGTTCTTATTCTTAATTTAAGAGGTCTTCACCATGTGAGTTCAGCAATTCTCTAGCGTTACCGTCGTGTATTATACAAGTTATGTTATGGTCTCTGTAACTACAGCCTCAAATCCACCAAATTTATTTGCATAGTAAGGAATTGTCTTATTTGAAATAGCTCCTATAGTATTGGTCGTTAACACACCTCTGTATCATTAATATTTTCATATGAATTCTTTATATTAAAGTTCTTTGAAAAGTTCATAAGATTAATTGCCCTCTCTCCCATCGCTTTTTGTCAATAGTCTGGATAAAAGACTATTGCTAGAAAGTATTTTTACATCTGTCAAACCTTTCAGAATTTCCAGAAAATATTCCTACATCTGTAAAACCTATCAGAATTTCTAGAAAATATTTCTAAATTTGTGAAAACATTCAGAATTTCCAGAAAATATTCCATTATATTTCTCTTTAATTCAATATTCTTCTCTCCAGTCTTTCTTCCTTTCTTTTCTGCTGCTGTCAGACTGACAGTCATTGTTTTGGTGGTCATGTGACTTTAACGAACATCATTTCAATTACTATCTTTGATTCAAATTAACAAAAGATGCTCCATTTAAATCATTGCAGTGCTTCAGTTTCTTGTTACTTATAAATTCATTGATAAAGCACAATACTGTTGATTTACCGATAGTTTGGTCTCAGTATATTTTAGATTTAGTTACACAGCATTTCTGCTGCAAATTATTAACTTTCTTCTTCTTCTTCTTCTTTTTCTTCTTTTTCTTCTTCTTCTTTTTCTTCTTTTTCTTCTTCTTCTTTTTCTTCTTCTTGAAGTACTCTCTTGTTGAGAACTCATGATAGTTAATTAAGGGTTTGGAAATAAAGTAAATCGAAGTTTGCTTTTAACCCTTTAGCATTTACAGTACTCTATATTTACTATATATTACATTTACATTACTATATATACTATTGTATTTTCACGATAAACACTTTATTGCTCATAATTATCTCACATAATATTGAATCTATATTATCTATTTTGAGAACAATACCTTAACATCAGTATGAGCGGGCGGTTACGGCTGGTTTGAACAGAAAGAGGTGAGAGAACTCTGGCCAGATATGGTTGGTTTAAATGCTAAAGGGTTAATGTACAACAGATTTGACTGATACTAATTTGGAGAAAAGCAATGTCATTTGAAACTACGATAGAATGATTACAACCTTATTTAGTCATTGAGTCTTTTTGTGTGAAGGTCGCAATATAAAAACCTGATATAACCATTTGTTAGATATCTTTTCTGTCTTGGTTAATGTAATCAAATCGCACCATGTGTAGTGGGATCTTTTTCTTTTTTTCAAGCATAAGGTGACAGCAGGAGTCGAATCTGTCATATTTCATATTAGTTTCAGACAAACATAATTGGCATAGTTGTGTATCTCATTTGCTAGTTAGTCGCAGTCTTGCAGATAGTGCAGCTGAAGCTGAGAATGCACAGAATTATGCACAGCATATCATCGAGGCAATAAAATGTATAGACCACCCTAAAGAAATTAATTTGTTATCTCTGTGCTATAAGGTTTGTCTGAGAACAGCTGGTCAGAATTAATAAAGATAATTTTCATCATCTTCTTCCATTACATTATTATAATAAAGTAGGGTGGTGGATTGGCAGTATCGGTAGAGGGTCGGACACCATGCTTTCCAGCATAGTTACGTCCCTTTACGATCTGAGTTCAAATCCCGCCGAGGTTGACTTTGCCTTTCATCCTTACGGGGGTCGATAAAATAAAGTACCAGTAATGCACTGGGTAATTGCTGGCCTTGTGCCTAAAGTAGAAACAATTATTATAATAAAGTATGGTAACAAGAAAAGGTAGACTACAAACATATTTTCTACTCTCCTTTTTTTGAGATAAACTTTCCAATAGGAGGTAAAATATAATTTAGTCAGTAGACAGTTTTTTAGATAGATTGGTTGCAGTTGTCATTCAGACATCTCATTATATCCTCTTCAAATTCTATTGGATAGAAAAGAACAGCTTTTTTTTTTTTACCCACTCAACATGAAAACTGAATCTTTCAATCTATTTTTATGTCTAGAGAAACACATAAAATATTTGGAGAGAATTAACAGATGCTATAACCAGTAAATATACATGGCTCGGTGGTGAGGGAGTTGGGTTCTCAATTGGGAGGTTGTGAGTTCGATTCCCAGGCTTTGAGATTACTAATGATTTATTTAGGTATAAGGTCAATTTATGGAGGGGAAAACAAGTTTATTTTAATCCTTTAGCATTTAAACCAACCATGTCTGGCCAGAATTCTCTCACCTCTTTCTGTTCAAACCGGCTGTAACTGGCCACTCATACTGACATTAAGGTATTGTTCTCAAAATAAATAACACCAAAATCTCGTAGATTCAATATTATGTGAGGTAAAGCTTTTACCACAAAAAGACAATAGTATATATAGAGTAATGTAAATGGTAAGGGGTTACTAAACAGGGGTTTCTTGGTAGCTAAGTGATTTACACAAACATTTTTCACAATTAGTATTGACTCTACTTTTATTAGTAATATACAATTGTAATGATCATTGAGTATCATCTTGATTGTCTTCTATGACATTCCAGTTTTAGCACTGTTTCTACAGCTGGATGCTCTACCAAACACTAACCCATACACATTCCCTTTCCACATTATCTTTGCTGCTATTTATCTGATTTGTTTCTTTGTTTGTTTTCTTGCAGGTCTATTCAGTTTTTCTTCCCAACCGGAATCTCATCAGAGGTGTATGATCAAGGACTTTATGGAGCAAGCTATGCAGAATTCAGAGGATGGGAAATTTTTGTACTTTTTACAGGCTCCAGGTCCCGGGATGCCTCCAGTTCCCATCCGTTTGCTCTATCCTGTGTCGCGCTTCTCCTCTATCTCCTCACTCATGCATCTGTGTCGCTTCTCCATACTGGGCTTCGTACGACGTGACCTTATAGATCATCTACCAATTCCAGAGAGCCTGAAGCTTTACCTAAAGGAAAGCCAATACTTTGTGGAAACTCTACAATAAGTGGGAATCACTGAATGCAACAACAACACAGTGTATTAAAAAAAAATAACACTCTCTCCCACTTATATATATATATATATATATATATATATATATATATATATATATATATATTACATACACACACAAACACACATATTTACATATTACACAGAAATGAAAAAAAAAAGCAAGACAAGAAAATGCAATGCAACTCGTACTACCACTCATGAAGGATCAACTGAGTTAAATTTTATCTGATTTACCTCCCCCTTCCCCCATACCATTA
>OZ024758.1:14020962-14038462 GCA_964016885.1 Eledone cirrhosa
AATACAGTAGCAAATATAGAGTAATGTAAATGTTATGTGAGGTAAAGTCTTTACTGTGAAAATACAGTAGCAAATATAGAGTAATGTAAATGTTATGTGAGGTAAAGTCTTTACTGTGAAAATACAGTAGCAAATATAGAGTAATGTAAATGCTAAAGGGTTAAATCTTATCAAGGTCGCCAACTTCGCCTTTCATCCTTTTTACCCCTCAAAATAAACCCAATAAAAAGAAAGGATCTGTGGAGCATTTCCCTGTCCTTTATCCAGAATAGTGTGTAACCTTTTGCTTTTTTTTAAGGGACAAATCTTGCAGTATTTCTTTTGGGCCCTTTATGTTTCTGAGTTATATTCTGCCAAAGTCAACTTTGATTTTCATTGCTCCTGGGTCGATGAAACAAAATACCGATCAAGTACTGTGGTTGATTTAATCAACCAACCCCCAGCCCTGATTTTTGGCTTTGTGCCATTATTAGAAAAAAAAGGCTTATTATTATTATTACTATTATTATTATTCATGGTGGATTGGCAGTATCGGTAAAGGGTCAGACGTCATGCTTTGCAGCATAGAGTTACGGCCTTTTACGGTCTGAGTTCAAATCCCGCCGAGGTTAACTTTGCCTTTCATCCTTACGGGGGGGGGGTCGATAAAATAAAGTACCAGTAATACACTGGGGTAATTGCTGGCCTTGTGCCAAAAGTAGAAACAATTATTACAGGGTCAATACAATAAAGTACCAGTAATACACTGGGGTAATTGCTGGCCTTGTGCCAAAAGTAGAAACAATTATTATTACTATTATCATTATTATTATTATTAAGGGTGGTGTATTGTCAGTATCGGTAGAGGGTCGGACACCATGCTTTGCAGCATAGAGTTACGACCCTTTATCATCTGAGTTCAAATCCCGCCGAGGTTAACTTTGCCTTTCATCCTTACGGGGGGGGGGTCGATAAAATAAAGTACCAGTAATACACTGGGGTAATTGCTGGCCTTGTGCCAAAAAGTAGAAACAATTATTATTATTACTATTATTATTATTTTTTTTTTTTACTTTTATTTATTTATTTTTTTTTTATATTTTTTATTTCCAAACATAAAGTACCAGTAATACACTGGGGTAATTGCTGGCCTTGTGCCAAAAAGTAGAAACAATTATTAATACTATTATTATTTTTTTTTTTTTTACTTTTTTTTTTTTTTTTTTTTTTTTTTATATTTTTTATTTCCAAACAGAACAAAAACAAAAACGACTGTGAACAGTGTTTTTTTTTTTTTAAAACCTTTTTTTTTTATGAGAATGTAGGATCCAGGTGGGTGTTATGGAAAAAAAAAGTTGTAAAATCTTTTTATGGAGTTATATTGTTTTCATTATTGTTGATGTTTCTTTGTTGTTTATTTGTGTTCCGGGTGAGGAGCTGAGACCAGACTGGATCACCATTGTGATATATTTATTTGTATGTTATTTGTTTGTTTGTTTGTGTTCCAGCAGAGGGGCTGAGGCCAGACTGGGGCACTGTTGTTGTGATATATTTATTTGTATGTTATTTGTTTGTTGTTTGTGTTCCAGCAGAGGGGCTGAGGCCAGTCTGGGGCACCGTTGTTGTGATATATTTATTTGTTTATTTATAAAGAAAACCAAGGATATTCTATAAAAAGAAAGAAAAAAGCTGAAGGTGATAATATATTGAGAGAAAGCAACAGAGAGAACAACATGTGATTGAGGATATATATATATATATGTGTGTATGTGTATATATAGCATGTATGTATGTATATATATGTATGTATATATGTAAATATATCATGTATGTATGTATATATGTAAATATATCATGTATGTATGTATATATGTAAATATATCATATATGTATATATGTAAATATATCATATATGTATGCATATATGTAAATATATCATATATGTATGTATATATGTAAATATATCATATATGTATGTATATATGTAAATATATCATATATGTATGTATATATGTAAATATATCATATATGTATGTATATATGTACATATGTAAATATATCATGTATATATATATATATATATTATGTATGTAAATATGCATATATATCATTTCTGTATGTATGTATGTATGTATATATATATATATATATATCATGTATGTATGTATATATATATATATATATCATGTATGTATGTATATATATATATATATATCATGTATGTATGTATATATATATATATCATGTATGTATGTATATATATATATATATATCATGTATGTATGTATATATATATATATATGTATGTATATATTATGTATGTATGTATATATGTATATATATCATGTCTGTATGTATGTATGTATGTATGTATGTATGTATATATATATGTATTTATTGCAGAAACAAACTACTGAATAAAGCTTTAATTGAAATATATATTTAAACTAAATCTCCCAACCTAACAACAGCTCATCTCCGACACTGGTCCTTTAAGACCTTAACAGTGATACTCCCTTGATGATGAGGTTTTAAACTCAAAAGTTTTTGGGATAATTCAATTTGCTAAGGTAAAATTCTATCGTTATCTTGGCACCTTTAATTTTCTAATGCATTGTATGGCTTTTAAAATTATTTAAATTTATATATATATATATATATATATATATATATATGACCATGCTGTAAAATGGAGGGGTACGAATGACCAGAAAAAGGAGGCCTGTGTCACGAATGACCAGAAAAAGGAGGCCTGGAAATGTCATTATGAGAGACTGATGAATGTGGAGAACGAATGGGAGAGAGAGAAATTACCCTTGGTAGATCCGACAGAGGGACCAGCTATTGAGATTGACGAATATAGGGTCCAAGAAGCGATTAGGGAAATGAAAAATGGTAAGGCGGCCGGACCATCTGGAATAGTTGCTGAGATGCTGAAGGCATCAGGGGACGTAGGCACTAAACTGGTTGCACGCATAATCAATCAGGCTATATATGGTGGTGTCATACCCAAAGACTGGTGCAGCAGTATTCTCATAAATTGCTACAAAGGTAAAGGGGATGCTTTGGAGAGGAGCAATTATAGGGGTATAAAACTGATAGATCAGGTTATGAAAGTGGCAGAAAGGATTTTAGCACAACTAATTAGAGAAAGGGTCAAACTAGATGAGATGCAGTTTGGTTTTGTGCCTGGGAAGAGTACAACAGATGCCCTCTTCTTGGTGAGACAAATGCAAGAGAGGTTCTTAGAGAAGAATAAGCCACTATACTTAGCCTTTGTTGACCTAGAGAAGGCCTTTGATAGGGTACCCCGATCTGTCATCTGGTGGTCCCTAAGGAAGCTGGGTGTTGAGGAATGGCTTGTAAGGACAGTGCAAACCTTGTACAGAGGTACTCTCAGTAAAGTCAGGGTAGGAATGGAGTTTAGTGAGGAATTCCAGATACAAGTAGGAGTACATCAGGGTTCGGTCCTCAGCCCGCTCTTGTTCATTATAGTCCTCCAAGCCATAACAGAGGAGTTTAAGACTGGCTGTCCATGGGAACTTCTCTATGCTGACGATCTGGCTCTTATGGCAGAATCAGTAGAGGAGCTAGAGAATAAATTCCGGCTATGGAAACAGCAGTTGGAAGCAAGAGGACTGAGAGTAAATCTAGCTAAGACAAAAGTGTTGATGAGTAGAAAAGAGGACAAAACCCTGATTCCGTCAGGGAAATGGCCATGTTCGATATGCAGAAAAGGAACTGGCATAAATTCTATAAAATGCACACAATGTAGGTCCTGGGTACACAAGAGATGTAGCGGGATAGCAGGCAAACTAACAGGTAGGGAGAAATATGTATGCAGTAGATGTACAGGGAAGTTAGACAGTAGAAGTCGCACTGATAGACACATTTTTCAAATGCGAGAGGGCGCTATAGAAGTGGTGGATAGCTTCCGGTACCTAGGAGATCAGATTAGCATGGGAGGAGGGTGTTCCGAGGCCATAGTATCTAGAATAAGGACGGGTTGGAAGAAGTTTAGGGAGCTGCTTCCTCTGTTGACGAAGAAGGGTTTCTCCCTGCGTACGAAAGGCCGGTTGTATGATGCCTGTGTGAGGAGCGTGATGCTGCATGGTAGTGAGACATGGGCAGCTACCGCAGAAGATATGCGACGGCTGGAGAGAAATGAGGCAAGCATGCTCCGTTGGATGTGCAGTGTAAATGTGCGTGAACGACCCAGCATAAATGTGTTGAGAGAGAAACTGTGTCTGAGAGGGATAGAATGTAGTGTACGGGAGAGGAGACTGAGGTGGTATGGACATGTGATGCGCATGGAGGATGACCGATGGGTGAAGAAGTGCCAGGAAATGCCAGTTGAAGGAAGACGTGGTAGAGGTAGACCACGAAAAACATGGGCGGAGGTGGTGAGAACAGACCTCAGATCATTGAAGCTCACGGTGGAGATGACGAGGGACCGTGACGAGTGGAGAGATGCTGTGCTGAATAAGACCCGTCCCACCCTTGCAAGCAGGGAAAAGCGGACGTAAAATGATGATGATGATGATGATGATGATGATATATATATATATATATATATATATATATATATAGATGATGATGATGATGATGATGATGATATATATATATATATATATATATATATATATATATATATATATAGATGATGATGATGATGATGATGATGATATATATATATATATATATATATATATATATATATATATATATATATATATATATATATATATATATATATATATATATATATATATATATATATATATATATATATATATATATATATATATATATATATATAGAGGCACATGGCTTAGTGGTTAGAGCATTGGCCTTGCAATCGAAAGGTTGTGAGTTCAATTCTCAGACTGGGTGATGTGTTGTTTCCTTGAGCAAGACACTTTATTTCACATTGCTCCAGTTTACTCAGCTGTAGAAATGAGATGATAGGGACTGAGGTCCTTATTATTCCACTGTAAAGTGGTCGTGGAGGTGCCATGGCAAAAAAGCACCCAGCACTCACTGTAAATGAGGTTGGTGTTAGGAAGGGCATCCAGCTGTAGAAATCAAGCCAGAATCAGTTCCCGTCCCACCCTTGCAAGCAGGGAAAAGCGGACGTAAAATGAAATGATGATGATGATGATGATATAGTTATGTAATAAACAACATAAGGCAATTATTTCATTTACCAGTGGTTTCTTGAAAGCAAACAAATTTTGCTTTCAATCATCAGAATGAAAAAAATACACCACGATTTTTTTTAACCACTGGTAAATGAAATAATTGCCTTGTGTTGTTTATTACATAACTATTAAGCTGTGTAACCTACATAGAGCACTCTTTTTTCCTGGACCTTTCCGACGGAATTACTTCATTTATATATATATATATATATATATATATATATATATATATATAAAGAAAAAGAGATGAAATCGAAAATGCAACTGGAATCTTATTTTTTTTTTAAATATATATATTTATTTGGTTCCTTTACCGGTTTCGCAGTTCTTCTGCTTTTCAAAAGGTGAGTTGAGATGGAGGGTCTGTGGTTTTTCTCACATCAGATGTGAGAAAAACCACAGACCCTCCATCTCAACTCACCTTTTGAAAAGCAGAAGAACTGCGAAACCGGTAAAGGAACCAAATAAATATATATATTTTTTAAAAAAATAAGATTCCAGTTGCATTTTCGATTTCATCTCTTTTTCTTTATACTTTCACTCGTGTAGGACACCTCGGTTATTTTTCATTTTGTAAAAAAAAACCTCACTTTCTAATATATATATATATATATATATATATATGTATATATATATAATTAGAACGTGAACAACACAAAATATAACTACTCCATTACCAAAGGTTTCTGGATCACAGACGATAATAATATACGTCTGGATCGCTCGTCAGATAGAGATGTGATCCAGAAACCTTTGTTAATGCAGTAGTTATATTTTGTGTTGTTCACTTTCTAATTAAATAGCTCTGTTCTATACATAGAGCACTCTTTTTTCCTTTGCTTTTCCTTTGGAATTACGTAACACAAAAACATATATATATATATATATACACATATATATATATATATATATATATAGATTGACTTTTATCCTTCTGAAGTTGTAGTGAGTGCACCTGAGCACTGTACACAATAATTTCATTATTATTCATTATTATTATAACCCTAGAAGGTGGTGCCCTCACTCGTCCAATGACTGAAACCTGTTAAAGAACACTAAATAACAAAGAATGTAAATATTTATATACACGCTCACACTCACACAGAGAGAGAGAGGCTGACATTCTAACAATTGTAGTCATTTTAATTTAATAGAAATGAGAAGAACCTGCAAACTACATGTTTACTGTCTTAACATGCGAAAATCTAGGTTACTGTATTTATTGGTTCAAGTGAAAAGAGACAGTGTCAAACCTGCATTTAATATCTACAGTTTCTCAATGGCCCCAAATATATTATTTAATCTTTTTGATACGGAAGGGCCTGAAACCACCCTAGAGATATTATATAAAACTGCTCATTTTATTTTGAATGTTTATACTACTTATATTAAAACCTTTCATCGTGATTAAATTTAAAAAATTTTTCCTTATGTAATATTCTAAATATTAGTTCTCTTATGAAAAACTTGGTTATTTTAATAGATTTCTCTAAATGTTTGGTTATTTTTTAAATTAATTAAAACATAGGTGGTGTGTTTCATTAGAAATATGGTAATAAAAGGGTTAAAGACAGGCAGTGTGTTTCATTAGAAATATGGTAATAAAAGGGTTAAAGACAGGCAGTGTCTTTCATTAGAAATATGGTAATGAAAGGGTTAAAGACAGGTAGTGTCTTTCATTAGAAACATGGTAATGAAAGGGTTAAAGACAGGCAGTGTCTTTCATTAGAAACATGGTAATGAAAGGGTTAAAGACATAGGTGGTGTGTTTCATTAGAAATATTGTAATGAAAGGGTTAATGACATAGGTAATGTCTTTCATTAGAAATATGGTGATGAAAGGGTTAAAGGAAAGTGTTTTCATATAGCTATATGTGTGTGTGTGTGTATATATATGTATATACCGTCTAACCCATGCTAGCATGGAATGATGAAAGGGTTAAAGGAAAGTGTTTTCATATAGCTATATGCGTGTGTGTATATATATATATATATATATACCGTCTAACCTATGCTAGCGTGGAATGATGAAAGGGTTAAAGGAAAGTGTTTTCATATAGCTATATGCGTGTGTGTGTATATATATATACCATCTAACCCATGCTAGCGTGGAAAGTGGACGTTAAACTAAGATGATGATGATGATGATGATATATATATCACCATCGGGCGGTGGATTGGCAGTATCGGTAGAGGGTCGGACGCCATGCTTTGACGCATAGAGTTACGGCCCTTGCCATTCTGAGTTCAAATCCCTCCGAGGTTAACTTTGCCTTTCATCCTTATGGGGTCGATAAAATAAAGTACCAGTAATACACTGGGTAATTGCTGGCCTTGTGCCAAAAGTAGAAACAATTATTATATATATATATATATGGGGTCGATAAAATAAAGTACCAGTAATACACTGGGTAATTGCTGGCCTTGTGCCAAAAGTAGAAACAATTATTATATATATATATATGGGGTCAATAAAATAAAGTACCAGTAATACACTGGGTAATTTATGGCCTTGTGCCAAAAGTAGAAACAATTATATATATATATATATATATATATATATGGAGAAGAAGTTTATGAAACGGAAATGCGGGTATAAAGAATTTATTAGGTAACAATTGTTTCTATAGTGTATGGGTTACCTATACCTCGCTATTTGTATAATATAAAAATATTATCATAAATTGTAGGTACACTGTAAGAATACACACCATGTCGTCAGACCTTTGTAGTAGAATGATATGAAAATATTTTATACACTAGATATAAAAGAAAGAAGGAGGTAGGAAGGGAAATGGGAAGAGGGAAGCGAGTAAGGGGGAGGGAGTCTCCATCCAATGCGACTACTTAGTAACATTGGAATACAAATATACTAATTCTTATATATATCATCATCATCATCATCATCAACGTTTAACGTCCGTGTTCCACGCTTGCATGGGTTTGGACGGGGGTAGTCCCACTTGAGGCATGAGTGATTGTCTTGCTCGCATAGGACTGTCTGGCAGGTCTTCTACAGTTGGATGCCCTTCCTAACACCAACCACATTTACAGTGTGGGTCTGGGAGGTTTTTACCGTGTTGCCTACACGGCCACATTACAGCGTGGACTGTGTGTTTTTTTTGTCGTGACACCTACACGATCTCATTTGTTTCGGCCTCGATGGCGCGGCAACATAACTTTACATAGAACGGGGTGGTATATATATATATTTATATATATCACCGGCAGTATCGGTGGAGGGTCGGATGCCATGCTTTCCAGCATAGAGTTACGTCCCTTTACGATATGAGTTCAAAGCCCGCCAAAGTTGACTTTGCCTTTCATACTTATACGGGGGGGGGGGGTCGATAAAATAAAGTATCAGTAATACACTGGGGTAATTGCTGGCCTTGAGCCAAAAGTAGAAACAATTCTTATATATGTAATTATGTTCCTCACATATAAGTGAAGATTGCTAGAGGGCTTTTAAAAAGTTTCTTCTAGTTTCTCAACCATTAGTGAAATTCTGTCTTACAAAGTCCAACTGGTTGCTCTCGGCCTTTCCAATAGCTCCGATATTCTGTATGTAAGATTTCTAAAAGCCCTAAGTACATAAGTTGCCAGTCCCCAGCCCCCCCAACTCTCATCATTATATCTCTCTTTCTCTCCTCCCCTCATATTCTCTATGTAAGATTTCTAAAAGCCCCTACCTACATACATTGCCATCTCTCTTTCTCTTTATCTCTCGCTCTCTCCTACTCTACATATATTGCCAGTCCAGCACTTCTCTCTCTCTCTCCCTCTCTCTCTCTCTCTCTCTTTCTCTCTTTATCTCTCTCACTCTCTCTCTCTCTCTCTCTCTCTCCTACTCTACATATATTGCCAGTCCAGCACTTCTCTCTCTCTTTCTCTTTATCTCTCTCTCTCTCTCTCTCTCTCCTCTACATATATTGCCAGTCCAGCACTTCTCTCTCTCTCTTTATCTCTCTCTCTCTCTCTCCCTTTCTCTCTTTCTCTTTATCTCTCTCTCTCCTACTCTACATATATTACCAGTCCAGCACTTTTCTCTCTCTCTTTCTCTTTATCTCTCTCCTACTCTACATATATTGCCAGTCCAGCACTTCTCTCTCTCTTTCTCTTTATCTCTCTCACTCTCTCTCTCTCTCTCTCTCCTACTCTACATATATTGCCAGTCCAGCACTTCTCTCTCTCTTTCTCTTTATCTCTCTCTCTCTCTCTCTCTCTCCTACTCTACATATATTGCCAGTCCAGCACTTCTCTCTCTCTCTTTATCTCTCTCTCTCTCTCTCCCTTTCTCTCTTTCTCTTTATCTCTCTCCTACTCTACATATATTGCCAGTCCAGCACTTCTCTCTCTCTTTCTCTTTATCTCTCTCTCTCTCTCTCTCTCCTACTCTACATATATTGCCAGTCCAGCACTTCTCTCTCTCTCTTTATCTCTCTCTCTCTCTCCCTTTCTCTCTTTCTCTTTATCTCTCTCTCTCCTACTCTACATATATTACCAGTCCAGCACTTTTCTCTCTCTCTTTCTCTTTATCTCTCTCCTACTCTACATACATTGCCATTCCAGCACTTCTCTCTCTCTCCTACCTATATCTCTCTCCTATTTACATACAGTGTCAGCCAGCTCTCCTCTTCATCTCTCTCTCTCTCTCTCCCCTCACACCAATCCTCTACTTTCCTCCTACTATAACAGATGTTCCCAATGTGCAACAGTGCAGTTGTGTGACACTGACTGCGTATCTCTTACCCACATATCAATCTGTGCAAGTAAACACGCACACGCATGCACATGCACACATACATATGTACACATGCACACACACATATACATATGTATACATGCACACACACATATACATATGTACACATGCACACACACATATACATATGTACACATGCACACACATATACATATGTACACATACACACATATACATATGTACACATGCACACATATACATATGTACACATGCACATACACATATACATATGCACACATGCACACACATATACATATGTATACATGCATATACATATGTACACATGCACACACACATACATATGTACACATGCACACACACATATACATATGTATACATGCACACACACATATACATATGTACACATGCACACACACATATACATATGTACACATGCACACACATATACATATGTACACATACACACATATACATATGTACACATGCACACATATACATATGTACACATGCACATACACATATACATATGCACACATGCACACACATATACATATGTATACATGCATATACATATGTACACATGCACACACACATACATATGTATACATGCACACACACATATACATATGTACACATGCACACACATATACATATGTACACATGCACACACACATATACATATGTACACATGCACACACACATATACATATGTACACATGCACACACACATACATATGTACACATGCACATATACACATGTACACATGCACACATGCATACACATGTACACATACACACATGTACACATATACACATGTACACATGTACACACACATACATATGTATACATGCATACACACATATACATATGTACACTTGCACACACACACATGCACACACACATACATATGTACACATGCACACACACATGTGCACACACACATGTGCACACACATATACACACACATGCACACCTGCCTCACCAGCTGACACACCATTATCAGTATTGATCAGACTCCTAGCTCGCCTCCTCAGTGACATGTTAAGATGCACGTAACTGCACCCTACCGCTACTGCTGCTGCTACTACTACTATTGCTGTTGATACTGCTACTGTAGTTACTACTACTACTGCTGCTGCTGTAGCTACTACTACTGTTGATACTGCTACTGCTGCAGCAGCTACTGTTGCTGCTGCTACTACTACTGTTGATACTGCTACTGTAGTTACTACTACTACTGCTGCTGCAGCTACTGTTGATACTGCTACTGTAGCTACTACTACTACTGTTGCTGCTGTAGTTACTACTACTACTGCTACTGTAGCTACTACTACTACTGTTGCTGCTGTAGTTACTACTACTACTGCTACTGTAGTTACTACTACTACTACTACTGTTGCTGCAGCTACTGTTGATACTGCTACTGTAGCTACTACTACTACTGTTGCTGCTGCTGCTACTGCTGCTGCTACTGTAGCTTCTACTACTACTACTACTACTACTACTACTACAACTACTGTAGCTATTGCTGCTTCTGCTGCTGCTACTACTACTATAGCTGCTGCTGCTACTACTACTACTATTTGTACTACTACTACTACTACTTTAACTAGAGCATGTATTTTCGTTATATATAATATAAGCACATTCTGTAAAGACATGTGAACTACCAAACCCGCATGGCTTTAAATCCCACTACACCATGTTAGTCCTAGACACCCTTAAACAGGTGAGTTGGTCATGTTTGGAGTGTCGTATTTAACATTAGATTTCCTTACTAAGGATCTGAACTTGGTTAAATAACATCACATGAACTGAAGTGTAGTGTTGTGTCGTGTTGTGTTGTAGTGTAGTGGAGTGGAGTGTAGTGTATAGCTTAGTATTGTGATGAAGTATTCTGTAGTGTAGTTGGAGTGGCTGGCCGTTGACTCTAAGGAGTTTATCAACCCTTTTAATGGCTCTTGTTTTGTTTTTTTTGTGTTGCTGGAGTCACACTTACCCTCCTCACCAGAAGAGGGTCTAGTGAGGGAGTCAGTTTAGTCACCAACCAATGGACCATGAAGCAGGTTGTACTAGGCTACATGGCACCAGTAGCTGGGTCTGGTGGGCGAGCTGGTTTAGTCACCAACCAATGGACCAGAAGCAGGTTGTACTGGGCTACATGATACCAGTAGCTGGGTCTGGTGGGTGAGCTGGTTTAGTCACCAACCAATGGACCAGAAGCAGGTTGTACTGGGCTACATGGTACCAGTAGCTGGGTCTGGTGGGTGAGCTGGTTTAGTCATGGACCCCTGGACTACAAAGCAGGTTGTACTGGGCTACATGGTACCATATGCATGTAAAAGGTAAACAGAAATAACAACACAATCGGTACAGTATATGGAAGGGATATATATATATATCCCTTCCATATACTGTACCGATTGTGTTGTTATTTCTGTTTACCTTTTACATACTGACAGAAATACAAAGTTTAGGATATTAGTTTAATGCTGACAGGAAGAAAAATAGGAAGAATGAAAAGTGTTCTAAGTTTTCAATAGTTTTCTTTTCAAAGAAAGTTATATTAGAAAAATGAAAGAAAATCCATTAACCTTTCCCTTTATTGTAAACATATTAACTTTGATTTTATTTTACAGGTTATTATAGTAAGAGTAAAGTTGTATATCTCTGTGGTTCTGTGAGAAAACCTCTTAATCTAGTAATTGAGATATTATAGTGACGTTATCAAGTATTAAAGGCAGCAAATTGGCAGAGTTGTTAGAACATTGGATAGAATGGTATTCATTTTGGCTCTCTGCTCTCTGTGTTCAAATCCCGCAAAGGTCATCTTTGCCTTTCATGCATTGAAGGTTGATAAAAAAAAAGTACCAGTCAAGTACTGGGGTTGATTCTTCTTCTATATCTCTTTGTCATTTCATCACTATGTCTATCCTTCTCTGGAAGAAATCTGCTGTATTCAAACCTGGAGAGAGAGGGATGGGCTCTGCTAGGTTTTAAAAATGCTCAAGAAAGGCTGTGTGTCACTACAGCACCCCTACGACTCCATCAGTAGTTACGAGACCGTACCATACCAAACCAAACCAAACCAAACAAGTATATAACTATGATCACATATGTGGGACTCTCTTCCTATTTCGTTGTAAGTGTTCAGCATAAAATATGACACTAACAACATTTTATTTTATTGTTAATCATTTGTTTTTTATTTTTATTTTTTATTTTTTTTATTCTTCAAGCATTTGAACCAGAACCAATGGTGTTGTAGAAATTTCATTACAAACAATATTTTGTCTTTTAATTATTTTGCTTAATTCTGGCAGGAAACATCAAGTCATTTCATTTTAAATAAATTCAAATGAACATTAATAAAAATAATAATAAAATTAAACACTTTTATTATTTGAGAATAAATCAATTGAAAAAGAAAAAATCAAGAAAATGAAAAATAATGAAAATTAAAAAATAAAACATGTTTCTAAATTAGATTATAAAAACCAACAGATCTGGGCTGTACATTGGTAAGAACTCACTTTAGATCTTGTTTTACGTCAGCATTGCATTTTTATATTCCATAATTCGGACCTTATAATGATGAAATAACATTTTTGGATGATTCTGCAGAGAAAGAAAAAGAAATTCATAGTTGAATTTCATTATATGAATTCTTGAAAAAAATTCAACCAAAAAAACTTGGTTTTATAATTTTCAAACACGCTGAATTCTTGGAGACATTTTCGTATGATTTTCTTTTTTTTTTTTTTTACTGAATTATTACAACTTGTCTGGTGTTTCAGAGATATTTGAAACCAGTAATAAAATGGAATATTATTTTCTGTCAATTCACTTGTTTAAAGAAAAAATAAATAAATAAATCTATTAGTCAAGGACAATAACTCCTATTTTCTACATATGGTTATCTCCCATATCAGTACGCCTGTGCGTGTGTGTGTGAGAGACAGAGAGAACGAGATTGTTTCATGGCTGCAGAAGTTTCCAATGTTTTTGTTGTTCTAGAATTCACAGAATTTCTATTGTTTTTCTGTAGTTTATCGATGAATTCCAAATAACAATATTCAGCAATTAAATACTGGAATATTCAGGAATTAAATGGTGGAATATACAGGAATTAAATGTTGGATGTTCAGGAATTAAATACTGGTATATTCAGCACTCGTCTTAAATAGATTAATCTGCCAGCCTGTTTAACATCATCAGTACATCTACTGGAGTCTTAATATGTTCCAAGCATTTGGGCCATATCATCAGATTGAGAAGATCTTCCCTCTTTGCCACTAATTATGGAAGCCCTTTCAAGAGCCATCATCACTGTACTTTCTCTCCCAACTGAAATATTGAAAAATAAAAATGAAATAATTTCCCTTTGAATTTTCTATTTCAGGTAACACTACACCATATTTCAGTGGGTGCTCTTTTAAATTCTATGTATTTCAAATGTAGATACATATGTGTATATATATATATATATATATATACATATACATATCTACACACACATATATATTTGTATATATATATATATATATATATATATATACATATCTACACACACATATATATATATGTATATATATATGTATATACATATATATATATATATATACAGATATATATATATACATATCTACACACATATATATATGTATATATATATATATATATATATATATATATACAGATATATATATATATACAGATATATATATATATATACAGATATATATATATATATATATATACAGATATATATATATATATATATATATATATATATATACAGATATATATATATATATACAGATATATATATATATATATACAGATATATATATATATATACAGATATATATATATATATATATATATATACAGATATATATAGATATATATATATATATATATATATATACAGATATATATATATATATATATATATATATACAGATAAATTGAAACAAAATGAAAACGAAATTTCATTTCTCACTCTTAGTATGGCACTTACTTAAATGTAAGTATGCATGTATACGTACATACATATATGTATACAGACGTACAGTAGCATGCACATATATATATATATATATACATATATACATACATATGCATACAGGTACACATACATATATGCACGTATCAGTTTAGCGGCGCTTATTATAACGTCACTTTGTTCGTTTGTAAACAAACTGAACAGCCTGAATTTATGCCATACGGTGTTAAGGCAACCACGTCACCTTTTTGTTCAACACTGACACAGGAACGATGTACTAGTTTCAAGCTTGTTAGCTATCATCAGCACCGTTTACCCATCTGCCAGATAGTTGAACGTTCGAAAGTATATACTTTCCTTATGAAAATTAACGGCTGAGCAGCCTAATTTGCATATTGAGTGAGTTAAATCGGTCAGGCATACCGAAAACGATAAATTGAAACAAAATGAAAACGAAATTTCATTTCTCACTCTTAGTATGGCACTTACTTAAATGTAAGTATGCATGTATACGTACATACATATATGTATACAGACGTACAGTAGCATGCACATATATATATATATATATACATATATACATACATATGCATACAGGTACACATACATATATGCACGTATCAGTTTAGCGGCGCTTATTATAACGTCGCTTTGTTCGTTTGTAAACAAACTGAACAGCCTGAATTTATGCCATACGGTGTTAAGGCAACCACGTCACCTTTTTGTTCAACACTGACACAGGAACGATGTACTAGTTTCAAGCTTGTTAGCTATCATCAGCACCGTTTACCCATCTGCCAGATAGTTGAACGTTCGAAAGTATATACTTTCCTTATGAAAATTAACGGCTGAGCAGCCTAATTTGCATATTGAGTGAGTTAAATCGGTCAGGCATACCGAAAACGATAAATTGAAACAAAATGAAAACGAAATTTCATTTCTCACTCTTAGTATGGCACTTACTTAAATGTAAGTATGCATGTATACGTACATACATATATGTATACAGACGTACAGTAGCATGCACATATATATATATATATATACATATATACATACATATGCATACAGGTACACATACATATATGCACGTATCAGTTTAGCGGCGCTTATTATAACGTCGCTTTGTTCGTTTGTAAACAAACTGAACAGCCTGAATTTATGCCATACGGTGTTAAGGCAACCACGTCACCTTTTTGTTCAACACTGACACAGGAACGATGTACTAGTTTCAAGCTTGTTAGCTATCATCAGCACCGTTTACCCATCTGCCAGATAGTTGAACGTTCGAAAGTATATACTTTCCTTATGAAAATTAACGGCTGAGCAGCCTAATTTGCATATTGAGTGAGTTAAATCGGTCAGGCATACCGAAAACGATAAATTGAAACAAAATGAAAACGAAATTTCATTTCTCACTCTTAGTATGGCACTTACTTAAATGTAAGTATGCATGTATACGTACATACATATATGTATACAGACGTACAGTAGCATGCACATATATATATATATATATACATATATACATACATATGCATACAGGTACACATACATATATGCACGTATCAGTTTAGCGGCGCTTATTATAACGTCGCTTTGTTCGTTTGTAAACAAACTGAACAGCCTGAATTTATGCCATACGGTGTTAAGGCAACTACGTCACCTTTTTGTTCAACACTGACACAGGAACGATGTACTAGTTTCAAGCTTGTTAGCTATCATCAGCACCGTTTACCCATCTGCCAGATAGTTGAACGTTCGAAAGTATATACTTTCCTTATGAAAATTAACGGCTGAGCAGCCTAATTTGCATATTGAGTGAGTTAAATCGGTCAGGCATACCGAAAACGATAAATTGAAACAAAATGAAAACGAAATTTCATTTCTCACTCTTAGTATGGCACTTACTTAAATGTAAGTATGCATGTATACGTACATACATATATGTATACAGACGTACAGTAGCATGCACATATATATATATATATATACATATATACATACATATGCATACAGGTACACATACATATATGCACGTATCAGTTTAGCGGCGCTTATTATAACGTCGCTTTGTTCGTTTGTAAACAAACTGAACAGCCTGAATTTATGCCATACGGTGTTAAGGCAACCACGTCACCTTTTTGTTCAACACTGACACAGGAACGATGTACTAGTTTCAAGCTTGTTAGCTATCATCAGCACCGTTTACCCATCTGCCAGATAGTTGAACGTTCGAAAGTATATACTTTCCTTATGAAAATTAACGGCTGAGCAGCCTAATTTGCATATTGAGTGAGTTAAATCGGTCAGGCATACCGAAAACGATAAATTGAAACAAAATGAAAACGAAATTTCATTTCTCACTCTTAGTATGGCACTTACTTAAATGTAAGTATGCATGTATACGTACATACATATATGTATACAGACGTACAGTAGCATGCACATATATATATATATATATACATATATACATACATATGCATACAGGTACACATACATATATGCACGTATCAGTTTAGCGGCGCTTATTATAACGTCGCTTTGTTCGTTTGTAAACAAACTGAACAGCCTGAATTTAT
>OZ024758.1:14061991-14066991 GCA_964016885.1 Eledone cirrhosa
GCGACCGGCCGTTTTGACGTATGCCGGTTATTTGTTACGTACATTAAAAGTTAAAGCGATATCGATCTGGTTAATATTTGATTACGATGATGATGTCTAAAAAAAACAAAAAAAAACAACAACTACTAAGTTTCTTTCTTTAGAAACTTCATCTACATTCTTAGTTGTTTTTTTAGGAATGTCAATAATGAAAAAAGAAACTAAGAATGTAAATGGGTAGGTTAAAGTGATATCGATCTAGTTAACACTGACCAACAGTTAATCTTCGATTACGATGATGTTATCTAAAAAGGTTCGCTCAAAACTTAAGTCGTCGGGCTTTACAATCGTGAGTTCGATTCTCAGACCGGACTTTGCGTTTGCTCCAAATCACACAGTAGAAATTAGTTGGACAACAAAAGGGTTCTCTCTACGTACAAGAGAACACATGTGTGCGAGAAATGCTTCATTGGGTGTTAAAGAAATAAAGATAATAAAAATATAGCTGTATATAGAGGTTTTCTTAGAAGAAAAAAGGAAAGGTATCTTCCTGTATAGAGAAGAAGGTTTATATATTTTTCTTAGTAGACAGTATATAGCTTTATATGAATGTCTCTAAAAAGATCAGATAGTAAAACGTATTTTTGTGTCTCAAGAATATCTGCTAGTGCTGACAAGATTTACTATGTATTCAATAAAGAAAGATCTACAGAATGTTGTTTATAGAGAGAAATTTGAGTTATATTTCTTAGAAAGTATGTATATAGTGTCGAGATGGCTTGGTTTAGTTTCTTAGAAGAGGTAACCCTATTTGTATGTGTAGTTATTTTTTTACTTTCAAATAAAGCATATCGAGTGTGCCAGAAAACATGAACATAATATCCAAAGTGTGAGAGTTATTGACATAAGGTGTGTATCTAATAAAATATATGTGTACAGAGAAAATATTACATACCTCCATGCATTAGAAAAGTATTATCCAAAATGATTTTCTTTCAAAGAACCGGAAGTCAATCGAAAAAGGAGAAGAGCTCCATAATCAAATTTAGATTTAAAAAAAAACGATTGCTCGCGTGTCTTCGCAACGATTCGATCTTCCGACACATAGATTGGTTACGCCTTACGTAAGTAGGTAAGAAAGTCCGAACAGCTCCGCGCATCACCACGCGAAGGCACAATAATTCTCCTGAGTAAATTAGTCATACTTATAGCTAAAATGTTCTTTAATTAAAAAAATATATATATATAGGGAAAGAAAGCAAGATAACACGCCTCAAAATATATTCCGTGTGTTACCTTACTCTCATTCCGTTTCTATATATGAATTAATTTAAAAACTACTAGAATTTAGTACATATATACCGAACAATTAATATTTAAGTAAATATACATGTTTCTGTAAATAAAAAAAACATACTCTTTTACTTGTTTCAGCCATCCGGCTGAGGCCATGCTGGGGCAGTATATATATATAAATTTTGTTCTAAGTTTATCGCCGTGTTTCTTTGTTAAGTGTCTCAGAGTACAAGACTTTCCTTGGATAGGATGCTAGTCTATCGCAGGATTAACTTCCTAACTACTGATGTACTGGAATAACGTGATATAAAGTTTTTTCTTTTAAGAGAACACTTGAGTGTGTTGGTTGCAGGAAGAAGTATACAGCAGGTTTCTTATATTTATATATAATAAATGTAATCTGAGTTTTTCGAATATTAATGATAACATTCGATTCGTTTGTAATTATGCAAACAAGCCTCATTTTTATAGCCATGTCAGTAGAATGAACTCTTCATTCTTGCTCTTGTATTGGCATTATATATATATATATATATATATACATCTCGTGAAATAGCGGAGATGCTGGAGAGAAGGCATGTGGATGTGTGCTGCGTGCAAGAGGTAAGATGGAGATGTGCCTCTGCGAGACTAATCGCAGGCAAACATCTTAGTTATAAGCTTTTCTGGGTAGGTAAGGATGATGGGTTAGGGGGAGTAGGCATTTTCCTGGCTGAGAGATGGATCAATAAGACAATAGAGGTAGTTTGAGTTAGTAATCGAATAATTAAGCTTAGATTAGTTGTAGGTAGGAGACTAAGCAGGCCTAGGTAAAGAAGAGAAAGACTGCTTTTACAAGCAACTTTTACAAACAGCTGCAATGACAGAGGACGGAGACATCGTTATGCTAGCAGGAGACTTCAATGGCCATGTTGGACAGCTCCAGGATGATTACACTGGGGTTAATGGTGGGCATGGTTACGGCTCAAGAAATGAAGGAGTGAGACTTCTTGAATTTTGTGACGCAAGTACACTGACTATTTGCAACACTAACTTCCAGAAACCTGCCAGCCACTTAATAACCTACAAACCAGGCAAGCACTTAAGCCAGATTGACTTCTTACAAGTTAGGCAGCGGGACAGGCAGATGGTGTCAAATACCAAGGCATACTCTGGGGAAGAATGCACCCCACAGCATAGGTTAGTCGTTAGTGATATCTCAGTAAGCAAGAGATGGAATGAGACATACAGGAAGGTGTGGAGAAGAAAGGTCTGTAAGCTAAAAGACCTTTCACTAAAATACAAATGTAGGAAAGCCCTTCAAGATGTGTATGACGAAAAAGAAGACGATTTAGAGTCGTATGACATAGATAATAACTGGAATTTCTTACGTGACAATTTACTGCAGACTACTGATGAAACTTGTGGCTGGAGCAGAGCTCCAACCAGACAGAGTGATCTGGTGGTGGAACAGCACAGTAGATAAGGCCATTAGAGGCAAAAGACTAGCATGGAAGGCTTGGAAAAAGGGTGGGAGTAGAGAATGATATACAGCCGCTAAGAGAGAAGTTAGACGTCAGGTGTACTTAGCACACAGAGAGGCTGAGAGTAGGAGGTTTACCAATGTTCTGCGACGGGAAGATCACAGGCGTGCGGTGTTCCACATTGCAAGGCAGTGTGTCAATGCAAATCAGGGTGTTGTTGGAGATAAACGTGTCCGGAATGATGCCGGTGTACTTAGTGTCACGAATAATCAGAAAAAGGAGGCCTGGAAATGTCATTATGAGAGACTGATGAATGTGGAGAACGAATGGGAGAGAGAGAAATTACCCTCAGTAGATCCAACAGAGGGACCAGCTATTGAGATTGACGAATATAGGGTCCAAGAGGCGATTAAAGAAATGAAAAAAGGTAAGGCTGCTGGACCATCGGGAATAGTTGCTGAAGGCATCAGGGGACGTAGGCACTAAACTGGTTGCATGCATCATCAATCAGGCTATATATGTTGGTTTCATACCCAAAGACTGGTGCAGCAGTATTCTCATAAATTGCTACAAAGGTAAAGGGGATGCTCTGGAGAGGAGCAATTATAGGGGTATAAAACTGATGGATCAGGTTATGAAAGTAGCAGAAAGGATATTAGCACAACTAATTAGAGAAAGGGTCAAACTAGATGAGATGCAGTTTGGTTTTGTGCCTGGGAAGAGTACAACAGATGCCCTCTTCTTGGTGAGACAATTGCAAGAGAGGTTCTTAGGGAAAAATAAAATAAGCCATTATACTTAGCCTTTGTTGACCTAGAGAAGGCCTTTGATAGGGTACCCCGATCTGTCATCTTGTGGTACCTAAGGAAACTAGGTGTTGAGGAATGGTTTGTGAGGACAGTGCAAACTTTGTACAGAGGTACTCTCAGTAAAGTCAGGGTAGGAATGGAGTTTAGTGAGGAATTACAGATACAAGTGGGAGTACATCAAGGTTCGGTCCTCAGCCCGCTCTTGTTTATTATAGTCCTCCAAGCCATAACAGAGGAGTTTAAGACTGGCTGTCCATGGGAACTTCTCTATGCTGACGATCTGGTTCTTATAGCAGAATCAGCAGAGGAGCTAGAGAATAAATTCTGGCTATGGAAACAGCAGTTGGAAGCAAGAGGACTGAGAGTGAACCTAGCTAAGACAAAAGTGTTGATGAGTAGAAAAAAGGACAAAACTCTGATTCCGTCAGGGAAATGGCCATGTTCGATATGCAGAAAAGGAACTAGCATAAATTCTATAAAATGCATGCAATGCAGATCCTGGGTACACAAGAGATGTAGCAGGATAGCAGGCAAACTAACAGGTAGGGAGAAATATGTATGCAGTAGATGTACAGGGAAATTAGACAGTAGAACTCGCATTGATAGACACATTTTTCAAATGCAGGCGGGTGCTATAGAAGTGGTGGATAGCTTCCGGTACCTAGGAGACCAGATTAGCATGGGAGGGGGTGTTCCGAGGCCATAGTATCTAGAATAAGTGTGGGTTGGAAGAAGTTTAGGGAGCTGCTTCCTCTGCTGACGAAGAAGGGTTTCTCCCTGCATACGAAAGGCCGGTTATATGATGCCAGTGTGAGGAGCGCGATGCTGCATGGTAGTGAGACATGGGCAGTAACTGCAGAGAGAAATGAGGCAAGCATGCTCCATTGGATGTGCAGTGTCAATGTGCGTGAACGACTCAGCATGGATGTGTTGAGAGGGATAGAATGTAATGTGCGAGAGAGGAGACTGCGGTGGTATGGACATGTGATGCGCATGGAGGATGACTGATGGGTGAAGAAGTGTCAGGAAATGCCAGTTGAAGGAAGACGTGGTAGAGGTAGACCACAAAAAACAAGGGGGGAGAAGTTGAGAACAAACCCTAAGGCCTTCTTTAAATATGCAAAAGAGACTGCCTTAGGGTTTGTTCTCACCACCTCCGCCTATGCTTTTCATGGTCTACCTCTACCACGTCTTCCTTCAACTGACATTTCCTGGCACTTCTTCATCCATCGGTCATCCTCCATGCACATCACATGTCCATACCACCTCAGTCTCCTCTCCCGTACACTACATTCTATCCCTCTCAACACATCCAATGGAGCATGCTTGCCTCATTTCTCTCCAGCCGTCGCTGCCCAAGGCTCTCTACCATGCAGCATCGCGCTCCTCACACAGGCATCATATAACCGGCCTTTCCTACGCAGGGGGAAACCCTTCTTCGCCAGCAGCTCCC